>CM049574.1:22243427-22430617 GCA_027123335.1 Amphiprion clarkii
TTCATTAAATCTGCATCTTTATCTAACTTTACACTACAGTCAAATGTGAGCCTCTTACAAAACGGCAGACCAGATCTTTTTACGGTCATTTTTTTACAAGTAACATTTGCATAAAAGTCACAACAACAGTTGTTTTAAGTTCGGTCTGTCGCATTCCCATCATGGCACATGGTTAATTGAATACCACTATCATTCATCCAAGACAAATAAATATATCCCTTTACTATCAAGTCTTACGGTGCACAAAGAAAATATTGTCAGGTAACTGGTGGGTTTGAAAGGTATGTTGTTTTTCAGAAATGCCATTTACACCATTATACAGCCAGAAACTGTATAAAACAGATGTTCAACTTTCCAACTGTAGCGTGCTGGAAATTCAGGAGTTTTGCCAAATCTAAATTTAAAATTGTAATATTTAATCAAAATCACTTCATTTGACAGCTTTCCTTTAATCCATCGATGATCTATACACCGCTTAATCCTCACTAGGGTCACGGGGGGGGCTGGAGCCTATCCCAGCTGACTCGGGCGAAGGCAGGGGACACCCTAGACAGGTCGCCAGTCTGTCGCAGGGCTACATATATAGACAAACAATCACTCTCACATTCACACCTACAGGCAATTTAGAATGATCAATTAACCTCAGCATATTTTTGGACTGTGGGAGGAAGCCGGAGTACCCGGAGAAAACCCACGCATGCACAGGGAGAACATGCAAACTCCATGCAGAAAGATCCCGGGAAAGCCGGGACGCGAACCAGGGATCTTCTCGCTGCAAGGCGAAAGTGCTAACCACTACGCCACTGTACAGCCTGCTTTCCTTTAAAAAATGCCAAATTTGCTCTAATGCTGTAACTCAAATCTGCAAGGTTGGCGCAACTGAGAAGGGAATCAGAAGTGACTCAGTTGTGACAAATGGTCACATGGAAAAAAGTTGAAGACTATTTGCTTGAACTGCAGGCTGTGTTTGTGCAGAGCAAATAAGAAGCAAGTGTGGAAATAAATTTAAAAATTAAGTTGTAAAAACTCTATATAATGTGAAGACATTTTTTTTTTTCCAGTGGTGGGAAAATTTGTCGGCAAATAGAAAAACCTTGTACATTTTTTCCTCCATTTTTTGTCAAGTAAACAGTCAAAGAAATTCAACTTTTTTTTTCCCATTTATGGTGTTAAGCCTGTTCCATACTACACAAAAGACATTTTTACCTTCTTTGTATTTAAATCAATGGTTGTACTGTTTCCATAGAGGTTCCGGAAAAATGGCCAGACTCTGTTCCAAGTACAGAGTGTTAAAAAAAAAAAAAAAAAAATCGATGAAATCTGTGAATCCGCTAATTCAAGATTTCCAAATGCTAGATAAGTTAAAAACTTTTCCTCCCATGGTGAGGGAGTTAGTAATTCTCTAAAATCGCAAATAATAATCAGAGAGCACTTCCTCGCCTTATTCCCACCTTTCATTAATGAATATCAAGCACCATGATCATAGGGGAACTGAACGAGAGACTTGACTTAATGCTTTTTCATTTCATGCCAGTGCACTGAATCAGCAGAATTCTCTAGCCAATAAATGATAAAATCAGTGAGAATATTTAACGGCGATTCACACAGGCAGGAGAGGGCAAATGTTCCTTGCATTTACAATGGACAATTAATTAAGGCTTAAAAAGCCAAATCCCATCACTGATGCAGCCAGTAGGGGAATAAAGAACACTCATCTTCCATATCTTTGCTGCACGCTGCTCAGTTCCTTGCATCAGAGGACACATAATGCGTAGTAATCTGAGCTTTTCTGTAAAATGTCCTCTCATAATTAAATAAAGACAAAAATATCATCTGTGTAAGAGATTTAATTTAACAGATAGTAAAAGCAAGCAATGTGAGAGAACGGACTACAGCAATGTTTAAACAGCAGCAGCATGTCTCATCAAATACTGAAGTTTCAAAAAGTATGTAGCAGCTGGAAAGTTGGACTTTTTATTATGGTCTCTCTCTGTGTTCATTCTTTGATGCCCGATAACAGTCAGCTGATAGCAGCAGCTTCAGTCTCATATATTCTCTTCTTATTGATGCTTATCAGTTTCTGTTGAATGGATTCACCTGGGTCCTACTCTATGAACTCTTTGTGTGCGTGTGCTGCAATGAATCGTCTCGCTCAGGCATCCATATATATATATAACTATAGGTCACACGCACATTCACAGTCTAATATTAATGGAAAAGTCTTGCAGTGGAACACATTCTATACACATATGAAGCCGTGTGCAGGTGTTTGTGTCTTTCATAGTGGTGTGTTTGCCTTATAGGGCTGTGTGAGGGTGATGATGAGTATTTATGTGTGTTTGTGATCTGATTGTGCTGGCAGTCTTGTATATCATGGCAAACTTGCTGCTGGAGATCACAGATGGCAGCAGTTCTCCTTAAAAGGCCGTAATATTAAAAGCATTCTGCTCAGTTTCCATGGTAACCGGTGTACAAAGACTTTCAAACACACGAGGTTAATACAAACACAGAGATGAAAATGACCAAAATATGTCATCAGTAGATAAGCAGGGGTGTTAATCAGCTGTGGAGGTTTTACTGTAATTTTAGTAGCTGCTAAAATTTCATGCCAATAAAGAAGCATTTCTGGGCTCCAAGCAGCTTTGGAAAGAATCTCATTTGATTATTCAAAACACTGTTGCCATCTCAGTTAGTGTGACTCTCCCACTGTCTCCGAGTCTGTCCTGACCAACCTCCGGAGGCAACTGACTGATATTGGATGATTGTCAAGCTATGTGTAAAAGCTGGCTCATCTGTGCACTGCTGATATTTCAGATTTACGGAGTTACTTTCATTAATCAAGAGCACGCTCCTTCAATTTAAGAGCATTATTTCTTCATTTTATTTTAAGATTTTGCAATGCTTTCACTGTTTGGGTGGAAATCTGCCCTGCTGCTGCAGCTCCACACTCGTTCTCTTTACTCAGATATACTGCTGCTGTTCACATGTCCTCACACTAAAACAGCTTCAGTGTGTTCACAGAACTTCTTTTGAAGTTAATACATATGCCTTTTTTTTCTCCACATAATAGCTATGAGTAATAGCTATATTTTGTTCTGATTTCTGTAAAACAAATTCTATTTATTGCGTGTTTTGTGACTTATGATACTATGACTTTCATACGTTGCACAGTCGATGTTTGACTTCTCTACTCTCAGCTATTGTTGCAGTATTTCCACAAAGGTGCAGGACTTTATACTGCAGTTAAAAATTAACTCACGATGAGGAAAAATGTGACAGGAGCAAAAAAAAAAAAAAAAAAAAAAGTTCAGAAACTGCTTGGAGTTCAAAGGGTGAATTGGTACAGAGAACTACTTAGCAGCAAACAGTGAAATGGATGCCAACATGCTTCCCTGCTATTCTCATCTTACTGTTTATGAATGGGATCATCATTCTCTCAAAAACAAAAGTTGCTAGGTTAGTGTAAACAGTGTCTTTGTTAACATATTCCAGTGCAGCTCTGCCCTGCATTAAACTGCTTTGAGAACAACAGGCTCAACCAGACCAGTTGAGAGGACAGCAGGTCCTGTATCCGTCGGCAGCCAGACTCACTGCTGGCCTGACTGAACTCTCCTGTCTGTCAATTCTTTGCAGTGTTTTACATTTACACCATCGCAGATCACTCTGAAATGGATTTAGTCAGATTTACCAACAGAGAAAGATCTTTTTAATGTCAGTGTGAACAGAAAAAAACACACACTGGTGGTACTGTATTTGCATAAATATCATTTAATCCACATATTTTCATTCATCTCCCACTGAATCATTATGCACTGACAAAGCAGTCCTGCCAGGTGTAGTTCACAAGGTCACAGTAAGCAGAATTTACATGATTTGAACAGCTCCCTCTGTGTGTGAGAGGATAAAGAGAGTGGTCACATATATTTATGTAATATAAATTAAAACATTAGTAGAAGAATAATAAGGTGAAAGTTTAAATGATGGCAGTGTCGACCCACCTTTTTATAATATGAAAAAAAACAAAAAAAACTTGGTCTGAATTGGTTCGATGCTACCGGTGTAGTCCAATCAGCCACAACATTAAAACCACTGACAAGAGAAGAACATTGAGTATCTTCTTACAGTGGCAGTGGGTGGGATGAACCGTATGTTAGGCAGCAAGTAAGCAGTGAGTTCTTCAAGTAGATGCATATGAGCAGGTGTCAGACTGTAAGAATATGAGTGATTTTTACAAACTGTGATGGGTAGATGACTGGGGTCAGAGAATCTTCAAGGTGGCAGGTCTTGCGGGGTATTTTCAAAAGAGGTACAAGGGAAGGGAGGACAACCAGAGCCAGAACCAGAGACAGGATCATGGATGCCCAAGGCCCACTGATGCATGTGAGGAGCAAAGGCTGATCACATGGAAGAGCTACTGTAGCACAAACCTTGATGCTGCTATGACTGAAATGTTTCAGAACACGCAGAGCATCGCAGCTTCCTGTATACTGAGCTGTGTAGCTGCAGGTCAGGAATGGCTTGAGGAACATGGCACAGCTTTCAAAGTGTTAACTCAACTTCCAAATACACCAGATTTCAATCTAATCGAGCATCTGTAGGGTTTGCTTTAAGAACCAGTCCAACACATAAAGGCTTCACTTTTCAAAATCCAGGACTCCAAGGATCTGCTGCTAACGTCTCTGTCACACCTTCAGATGGTCTGTGCAGTCCAGGCCTCAAAGGGTCAAAGCTGTTTGGTGGCACAAGGGGCACTAAAACAGTATTAGGCAGGTTGATCGGTGTATGTTTCAAAGTTTATTAAAGGAAAGAAAAGACCAAAGCAGAGTCATGCTACAATGTCCAATCAATCAGATTAATGAAGATGGTTCAGTCCTATGGTTGCCCCACTTTCTTAAAAAACAACAAACTCCTATCTTTGGTTATCTCCTTTGTTAAATGAACAAACAAGTTCGGTGATTTTGAAACTTATATCCTTATTATTCTCCCTCTCGTACCGTAAACAGAAACAATTCTTCAGTTTAATCTTTTGTAACATCACAGAAGTAAGGTCTGAAATCTGATTATTTTCTTCCATTACCAGTCCTGGATGAATTATTTAATGCAGACTTTAAAGCAGCAACTACCTTCCCTCATGCCCAGGCTTCTGACTGCACTAGTCAGAAAGCTGCTGGCAAACAGGCTTCGTGAAGGGAGATCTTGTTGCTTCGATTCACGCCGTCCTTCACTGGCTGCTTGTCAATTTTGGAATAGATTTTACTACAGTTTTTTTTAAAGGTTTCCACGGTCAGGTCCTTACTGATCTCAGTGAACTGTTTTCCGTCTGAGCCCGATTTGTTCCAGAGCCTGTCTCTGCTGTTTTTGCTGTTCACAAATCTGCCAGTGACCTCGTATTAAATCCATCCTCAAAAGACAGTTTAACTCAAGACCCTGTCCTATTTTTTACACTCTGTTACTTTGTTTTCTTTGTTCCATGCATAAGTGAGATTTTGCAATGTTTTGGTACATATTTAAAATCGCTGCCAGAGAGCGAGTTGACAGACCTGAGAAGGGAAATCAAAATAGTTTTCTTTTACTATCCGTTTTAATGGCAAACTGTTGAGGTACGTGCCCACACACGGACCAGTTATTCCCAGGGCTATTTTGCAGTTAAATCAAGTAATATGTTGTAGCTAGCAGGGAAAGTGGAGGCCTAGTGGTTCGATATTGATCCAGTCTCAGCCTGCAGCTACACCCTAATCCCATAATCATTTTTATTAGTCTACTCCACAGCTGCACTTCTCTCTTCTCTCCTCCATCTGCTTCTTTTCTTATTTATCTCATGTTTGCTCGTGTCTTCCTTCTTTTCTTATTTGTCTGTTTTTCTGTTTTGTCTTCAGCGTCTACTCCTTCCTCATTCATCTTTCGTTCGTTGTTTTCATTTAATTCTCTTCCGCTTCATTTAATTTACATTGCATTCTCGTCTACCTGATCTTCTGATTTCATTCTTTCTTTATGTTCGTGTTACAGTCTTGTTCTCATCTAATATCCCTTCTTTTATTCTCACCTCACTGGCTTCATCCTCATTTGTTTCACATTGTATTTGCAATGGTTTTATTAAAGTTCCATTCTCAATTCTCATTCTTCCAATTGTCCGCTTCTCTTACTTATCTTCACCAACACCTCACTTTCCCTTAATTTGTCTTTCTCCACTTTGTCTCCATTTCTGTCATTTATCATATGTGTTACTTCTCACTTCTATTTTACTCCCATCTCATTCACACCCGATTCTGATTTTTTGCTGTATTATCATTTCCTCCTTTCAAAGTGAAAATTAGCTTCCCCCTCCTCAGCCCCCAGTCTATACGCTGTGAGAAGACAAGAGTCTCGATGAACCTCTTATGGTTCCTCACTATTGCCAGTGAGAAGGAGCCCTCTGAGTTCAAAATGGTTCCTTGAGAACATACCACAAAGAGCCGGTGTGGGAGTTGGGGTTCCATTTTGTCCCCATTGTTATGATTTTATTAAATTTTGTTCCAAGAGGTTTCTAATTAAAATTTAAAGATTTGTTTTCCACTGGATATCCACAGAGTTCCTCAAGGCTCTCATAATTTGAAGAGACAATAAAGATATTAAATTTATAATTTAATTAACATCTAATTTCTCCTGTGTTTTAATCTCATCTCTTGTCTTCTTCCACTGTCATTTCTTAACACTTTTTTTGTCTCTACCTCCCTGTTTTAATAAAATTCATCTTTTTTCTTTCCCGTTTCCTGCGTAATTGCAATTTGTTGGCTCAGTCTTGTAGCTTTGATTTATTTATTTATCTCTGTTTTTATGATTGTCCTGGCTGTACAGCAAATTGACATTCAGGCATAATCAGGGTTGAGTCTACTCCACTTTTATTCCTCTCCTCTTTCTGTCTCCTCTAAACAAACAAAGTGGGGTCAGAGCAGCTTCACAACCTGACAGCTGCAGGGAAAGTCACGGCGCAGTGCTCTCGGTAATTGGGGTCAAAAGCCTTACCCAAGGACATGGTGGCAGGAAGGAGGGTATAATCAGCAGCCACCCCACTGCCGCTAATAGACACTCTGACTAATCCATTCAAAAGACCTGTAGAAAATGTGTCAAAGTGTGTTTCCTGGCAGCATATCATGCCAGTACTGCGACACCAACACAAAGGCTGGTCAAGGTCTTCATTTCAAGAGTTTTGTTTTTTGTTTTTTTGAATGTAAACCTGAACTTTTCCTGTCCAGCAGTGTAGAAATCTTCAAAACAGTGTGTGTTAGTCAGTGTCAGTGCAGGTCACAGATTTTATCTAAATGGTAATTTAAACATGAAAATGAAAATGTAATTCCAAAATAGCAAAATACTGTCATTGGGTAGAAATTAAATTGAAAATGCGCTAATCTCATTTGAATTTGAATTTGTACACGCCAGCATGGGCGTTCCATGACCACATTCAAATGATAACGAAAAGGGCATTCGTTATTTTAGTTTTGAAGATTTAACCTGCTCCGCAGTGGACAAGATGCACAAGCAATAAACTTTCAATTTTTATGTTTTTTTTTTCTTTTTAAATATTAAAATGATAATTAAAAAAAAGAATTTAACATTTCATTTTCAACAACCTGTGCTATAGTGGAAAATATTCAAATGCAGTAAACACAACAGTGCCTCCAGTCCACTACATTTAAATGTGCATGTCATCACACTTTCAGTCTCACGATGACAGTGAAAATACAATCTGTCAGTCCTCCATCAACGCAGGACATCATTTCCTCATTCAGTTCTCAGGACAGACATCTCTATGAGGACATTCGTAGCTTTGCTCCTGATTGACACAGTTGAAGATGGGATGGTAGGCTCACAGTTGTTTTCAGAGTTACCACTCATCATTGACAACAACAGGTGGTTAAACTGAAAATAAGAATAAAAAGAACATTTAACATTAAAACCGCTATCATTCCAACACCCCCTAAAACCACTGAGTGGTCATTTTAACCCCATTCTGCAATAGCGTCTGCAATCGCAATTGTGTAATTTCATGAAGCAGTTGAGTTGTTCATTTTTATTTGTTTTTTAAAAAAAAAAATACTGAGTTCCACTTGACAAAAAAGCAATTTAAAATTCACTTTTTGCGGTTTATTTAATTTTCAGCTGCATTAAGATTTCTCATCACAGATTGAAATGATCAAATATATTGTAAAAAACATTTTCTTTAAAAAAAACAGGATATAGAAAGCAAACATAAAAATTATTTACCTATTTGAATAATTTAATGAATGTAGAAGAAGAACATGAAGTATAAGTTAAAAACTAGTTTCAGATAATAACCTATTGCTTTAGTTATGCTATGGAGGATACAGAAACAGAGCAGTCTGTATTTATTTCACGTTTTAGGCTGTTTCATAGCCTTGCAGATGGAATCGGTCAAATAGCCTCAGAGGAAGGTATGTTGGGGTCAAATCCACCTACATCCCATCTTGATACCAAAACTCCTACAAAGTTTCTGTTGTGCCGCATCCACCTCTGCAGATCGCTGTACCTGCATCATGTGTGATCTGCTCTGACTTCTCTCTTCAACTCTTACTTTCTCTCACCAGCTCGTTCTGCCGGTACTTTCCACATTGGATCTGCTTGGTTTAGATTCCCACAGTCTAGTCTTTCTGTTTGACAGCCACAGTTTTACAAACAAGTCACCGGCCTGGTTCTTCAGCATTCACTTGTCCTCTACCCCATCGGTGTAGCATCACTGCAAGGCTGCTGTAATTACTTATCTTTTATGTTAGTCTCCTCAACTCTCTATGTACTTATCTAGTGTATTTATAAAATATAGTTAGCTGCACCTCATGGTAAGGAACATGCTTCTCACAAGACGTCTACACAATCTGCGCAGATTGGCAACCAGATGTGGTGTGAATGTTGGCCACAGCTTATAAAATGATTCACTATGGGAGGTAAAAATGAACCCTCAGTGATTCGAGGTATAAATGCTGATATTTGTTGTTGTTCTTTTTTTGTTTTGGTTTGGTTTTTTTTTTGTTATCCCAAACCCCTCATATTTCACTAAATGATTAATTAGGCCATTTTAGAAAAAGTCAGGAACTGAAAGGTATATGGGTTGTATTTTGACAAGGTTACATGGATTTGTAATTAGCATTGGGGTAAAATTCCCCCCTTGGAGGATTTAGTGTTAACATTTCATTTTCAAAGCTGAAACTTGCTCTACAGTGTACATAAAGAACAGTGTTCTTTCCTTTAGCAAGTCTTTACTTCTCATTCCTTCATAGATGTGCCGTGAGATGATGCTAGTTTGAAAGCCAGTGACTGAAACCAAGTGTGATGTGAGAAGTTTCATGACACCTACACTCAGATTTTTCAATGAAGCACCAAATAGCATTTCTTCATTCAACTGTGTATCTCAAAATTTATGTTCCAACACGACCATATTGCATTCTCTGTCACGTAGTAAAGGAAGGCTCCCAGTTTAAAGGAGCCTGGTTGTTGGTATAAATCAGCAACAGGACTTTCACCAGGAGAATTTTATTTTCGCCTATTAGGTTCACTGTTTTCAAAATCCCCTTTACTACAGGACTCAACAACAACCTCCAAGCAGCAATGCTGAAAACAGTGAATTTTGAACAAGATTTGGATCATGCAATATGGCAGATTTGCCGGATTGTTTTTTGTCAGGGGCACCATAGCTGCATCCTGGGCTTAGCAACACCTAAAATGATTGTGATTGATTGAAAGAAATAGCAGATTGATGGTGAGATGCAGCGAGGCATTCTCCAGCATCGATACACTTCTATGGCAAAAAGTCTAGAAAAAAACTAGGTTTAGGCACAAGAACTGTGTGGTTATGTTTAGATTAAATAAAATAGCACACTTTGGTTGACAATGGTACCTTCTTTGAAGCTTGGTTAAGTTTAGTCACCAAAACTACTTGATTAAGTTTTGGAAAATGGTATGTTTTACATTAAAACATCACCCTTTTACAAAATGTTTAAAACTTTTCTGGGTTATCAAGGTGCCACATTCTGTCTCAGATAAGATAAAGTTGGTTTGGTGAAAAGGAGCAACAGTAAAATCATTGAAAAACATTATACTGATTTGTGATACATTGCAAACAAGTGCAATTCATCAGAAAGCACATTTGTCTCAAAACATAAGTGAGAATACAGTTTAGTAGTATAGAGGTTTTGGGAGACAGCACTGGTCTAAATGTTAAAATGAAACATATTTGCATGTTGTTTCAGGAAAGAATCATCATTCGCACCCATACAAACTCTAATTAGTCCAGGGAAAAGGTGAAAATAATTATCTTTTTAAAAGCATAATTGAATGCAATTTGTGTTTTTGTAGATTTCCTCTCTGGTGGCAAGTTGTCTGCCCAAAAATATATTACATGTCAAAGTTCAACCCTTTGTGTACATCCTCTAAATGGCTGTAAATGTCAGTGAATGAACCATTCAAAAGGCTACACAGAATGCTAATATAGTTCCATTACAGTAACTGTGTACAATTAATGTTGGCATGTCTCATTATCTCTGATTGTGTGGTATATATTTAATGGGCTAATTATTGTGAAAGCAGTGACACATACAAGATGACTTTTTCACATTAGTTCTACATTAATTTCAGATTTAATCTTTTTTTTTTTTTTAGAGAGAGAGAGGTTATTCTTAGAAAGAATGATCTTTTGATTTACATACACATCCATATCCATAACAACATTCTACTGGTGGACTCTCAAAGTAACTTTCTGAGCGTCTGCAGAAGCCAAGGTCACTCCTTTGCAGTATTTGCTTACAATAGATTGTCTCTATGAAGCACATACAGCTCTTCCACCAGTGCTAATAAATCACAGCTGTTTCTATATTTATCTGCTGTTTTCTTTTGTTTCCCAGCAGCATATAATCGTCCTGCGGGGACAAGAATATTGTGCCCTCATCGCACAACTGCCACTGAACTTTATACCGCAAAGCGTACTTACAGTATGATGTATGTAATGCATCTGCTTGCATCTTCCACCGCATTTTGTGCTCCATCTCATTAAATCTGACTTCCTTAAATACATAAATCTACAGAGTAATGAAACACTAAAGTACGATGGAGGAAAACTGTACTGTACTGTAGAGATGGTCATAGCGAGAATCACCACTTAGAATGTGTGTGTGAGGGAATGTAGGCTTCTGTGCCCTCCTTCCCCACTGACACAACCAGATAAAACTTTTATGACACGTGCTGTATCGCCCAAGGACAGACACGCACACATATACACACAAACTCAGAGTACACACAGAGAAGACACACAAGTGCCAAGCTGTTGTGGTGACGTTTGGAGCCGAACACACATCGCCTTCTGACAGCCACACTTATAATTTCATTTTTTGTGCCAGGAGTTGCAGTGCGAGCTGAGCTGTTGACGTAGAAATGTGACATACAAGTAGAGCATTCTCATATGCTGTCATGCCCTGCTTTTCAGAGATGTTGACCGGATTTGTGTCTTTAGTCATCGATCCTCGAGCTGTCAGAGTAGTAGCTGAGATTTCCAACAAGGCTGCAACAAGTCCTCTTCGACTGGATACAAAATGGCTGTTTAAATGATTTCTATAAGCATCAGTGTATATAATGACAAGGGTCAATTCAGATTGCATACTTTAAACAGTAAAAGGCCTTCGTGAAATGACTACGGAGCAGTTATGGCATGCAGTAAAATGGGGCCAATTCAGGTCCAGGCAGCATTAAATTGTCGAAAAATCACTCAGTGGTTAAGCTTGAAGAAGTGTTCACCTTATATAATCAGATGTGCGACAATGTAATGCACGTAAATAAGCAAATATGGCAATAGCACATAAATAAACACAGTCAGAGATACATTTATAGAGATGATGTAATACAAATGTCTTTTTTTAAACAAAAATGCTACATTTATAATGTCTACGATGTAATGTGGCATTATTAAAACCAGTAACAAAGGTTCAGAACAAAAGTTGACAGCAAAAATAATGAAGGATGGTACAAATACCTGTCTGAAAAGAAAAGCACAGCACTAAAAAATAAGATAATGGTTTTATGTACCCTAGTAGAAATACTACTGAGAGAAAGCTGAATGGTAAAGTAGCAGACCCTGATTGTTCTGCTTTTCTCCAAATCAACAGTAGCTGATTAAAATGTACCACTTCTTGAATATCCAGCAAGGTGGATAATGAAAGAGCGTCGCAGAAAAGCATTCCTCTCAGTTACAGCGATAATTCTATGTAATTTAAAACTAACTGCACAATACTTTTTATCCTCACGAGCTGGAAGATCGCTCTCTGATCTCAGATCGCAATTATGTCATCTTAAACCACAACAGCACACATGAACAACAATTTTCTACTCTGTTAAGGAATATTCTTCATTGTGTATTGTAACTGCAGAGTCATTTCACTGACCTTACTGTGTGAGCATGTAGCAAATAAACATCTTGAATCCCTGAGAAACAAAATAGGAAGCATCCCACATCTTCTAGACAGATTGACGTCAAATTTGCTTTAGACATTTATGGCTCCCAGAGGATGAATCCTGATGATGTTAGCGATACCTCTATACTTTGATTGATGGCCAAATAAATAAATGTAATAAATTACTATTATTTTAGGTGTTATATAGAAACTCTTAGTATGTGAACACTAAATTAAGATGGTCACCAGTAAATGTTACCTGCTAAAGATCAGCATGTTCGCTTTATCACTGTGAGCATGTTAGCATGCTGACATGTTGCTAAATACAGCCTTACAGAGCTGCCAGTGTTGCTGTAGAATCTTGTTGTCAGTTCAATTGATTATCAATTGCGTAAGATGTTAAAAAAAAAGACAGAATAAAATGTATTTATGTTCACCAAAAGAAGCTAAAGTTACAGAGATGAAGTGTTTCTTGTACAGTGATGGCTTACAGGTGTGGGAATTTTTATTTTTTTTATCATAATCATGTAGCGATTATCTATAGAACGCTTAATCCTCATTGGGGTCACTGAGGGACTGGAGTCTATCCCAGCTGACTTAGGGTGAAAGCAGGGGACACCTGGACAGGTCACCAGTCCATCACAGTGCATAGAGACACATAGAGACTAACAATCGCATTCACATTCACACCTACGGACAGTTTAGAGTTACCAATTATCCTCAGCATGTTTTTGGACTGTGGGAGGAAGCCGGAGAACCCAGAGAAAGCTCCATGCAGGCAGATCGTGGGAAGGTCGGGACACAAACCAGGGATCCTCTAGCTGCAAGACGACAGTGCTAACCACTAAGCCACTGTGCAGCCCAGCCATAACCATCATAATCAAAATATGTAAGCAGCTGATGGAGTCTTCTAATTTAGACTCTGCTTCGTTCCTGGTTTTCTTTCATTTTATTGAAGGTTTTGGGTCGTTGATCTTAAGGCTGCCTTGTATGTTAAAGGTCGATAATAGAAATTAATGATGTGACATCATTTCATTTCACAAATCATTGCTTTTACTCGGAAAACCATGCAATTAAAAATTTAAGTAACTGACGACATTAATGAATGATGGTGAAGACAATTACACATGACTTTAGGGGTTGAATTGTATTATCACACGCTGACAGGAGAGAATTGTTGGACCAACTTCATTGAATTGCTTGACAGTAAAAAGCAATTGCATTAGGTGCAACCAAGTAAAGTTATGAAGTTGTATTAAAGCCACCAGGTGAATTTATCATTTGATCTCTCTCAAATGAACATTTTCCTGCTACTGCATTTTGAAGAACTTGAAATTGACAGTTTTGACAACATATTTGCTTTACCCAAAGATACATTTTTAAAACATGATTTCAACATTGCACTTACTTTTCTTTCCTTTGTTTTCTCTGCAATACTACTTGAAGAAAACAGTGGTTGAGTTTCAGCAAAAATTTTAAGGAAACTTGGCCGTTTGATACACAACACTGAAAGAGCAGTGACACTGATCTTTGCACTTTCACTGAAATTCAAATATCATTATAAACGAACCAAGTTTAATTAAAGTTGATTGAGTCCAGAAACTTCTAGACTGTATTCACAAACCCAGAAAGTGAAATCAGATTCATTTTATGAAGTTTTTTAATTCAACTACAACTAAAATGCACTTTTTACAGTGCATGCTGTTGTATTTTCTGGATTATTATGTGTCTTTTCTTTCCATCTGGAGGATGACATTCAGCAGCTCACTGGATGTCTGAGAATGAAAGGAGAATGCAGCTTAGTTGTATAGGAACGGAATTACTGGGAGGCAGGGCTGGCTGCTGAAGTTTAACACGCTTTCATGTGTTCAGGTGGAAGGGCATCGCGATCCAATCACTGCATTATGGCATGTAGCTACTGTCCTGTGATAGAAAATGAAATGGAAGCAACACAGGGAGGAGAAGAGAAGAAAAGAAAGAAAAGAAATGATGTGTGAAAATGTAAGGAAAGGTCAAAACGAGAAGAAAGAGGGAGAAGGGATTGCTGTTTTGGTCTGATTGAAAGTGAAAGGAGGGGGTTTGGAGGAGATTAGCAATAAGAGAGAGGAGAAAGCAAGAAACGGAAAAGGCAATTGGAGAATGGGAAAGAGATGTGAGCGTTTTATTTAAAGGGGAAAAAAAGATACTAAAGGATCACCAAGAAAGCAAGTCCTTGGGGGAGGAGAGGAGAATAAATAGGTGAGAAGCAATATGAAGAAAGCCAATGAAAAGAAAAGATATGAGTAAAGAAACACAAAATAGGAAAAAAAATGAAATGAAAGTGCAGAGAAAGGCAAGAGAGAGAAATAGGAGACAAAATCTGTAAAAACAAAGATATTCAAATCAGACCAATATTAAAAAAGTTGGTAAAGAGAGTAAGAGATGGAACAAAAAGTAATTCAAAAGAAATAGATGAGAAGAGGAGCAAAGATAAGAGAAGAAATTAAGCTGGTGGAGAAGAAAAAATCAGAGCTAGACAAAATGTAATAGAAAAGAAAAATGCTAAATGAGAGGAATGAAAGCAGAGTTTGAGAATATTCAACTGTGAAATGGAGACCAGGATGGGGCACAGATTCCTGGTTACATATGAAAGAAAGCAAACAAACACTAGAAGTTGTGGAGGGAACTGATGACAGAGAAGATGTGAAAAAGAAACCCAAAGCAGTTTATGGTGAAAAGTTAACAGTAAAGTGATAAAACAAGACTCAAAATGAAAAAAGAAGAATAAGAGAATAGGATATGAAACCAAAAATAAATTAAACTCCTCCATCAAGTGATGAGACACAGCAGATAAAAAGGTGATTATATATCAAAGTCAACTTTTGGGTTTAGATATGAATTTTGATTTATAGCCTTCTAGTTTGACCTAAAGTTTACCATTCATTGCATTTATTATGATTTTTTACATTGTTGATCCAACCCTGTCTACCAACATTACATTCCTATACAACTATTCTGCATTTCCATTTATGATTTGGCAGATATGTAATTATTTATAAGCAGATTTTTTTTCATTTGCTATTTACTTTTGTGTTTCAGTCACCGTTTGGTAAAGTTTAGGCATCAACATTACTTAGCTAAATTCAGGAAACATCATGGTTTGTGTTAAAATATGGCCATTTTGTAAATTTATTTTAAAACTCTCTTTACATATTTGGGTTACCAATGTCACAATTCCCGCCCCATCTGATTCACTGGCTAAAAAGAGTTGCAATAAAGTAATAAAATAACTGGCAAAGATATACTGAGTAGAACTTTAGATTTGAGCGTTACAAACATCAACACAATCTGGCACAAAACGTGTTTCACTCATAACATCATTGAGAATGCAGTTTAGATGCACAGGAACCAAATCTGTGCGAGGCAGGATCATGGTGATTGCATCGCACGCTCTATGGTTATTTTCCAGCTATTTTATTCTTCTTAATCACTAGCTGCACCTTTTCAGGAATGATTCAGACTGAGCTTGTGATCTGCTCATCAAAACTCGCTTTGAGAAAGCAGCCAAGCAGACTGGAGGTCATTAGGAAAATGAGGTTCGCCTGAGCTGTGGGGCTTTAGAAAACTAGCCTGCTCAATCTCTCCGTTTCATTCCGTACTATCTTATTTATTTATGTAAATAATTCTGAACTCTGCATGTGCGCTCTCCCTCCTTCTTTGACCTCTGAGCCACTTCATGCCAACGCTGAATGTTAATCAACAGCCTACTAGCAAAAAACAGAGTTTGACTCCTGGGAGGGCTGAGTCCAGCTTGGTCATAGCAAACACATTTGTCCCGGTGTGGGAAGCCACTGAACTCTCACTCAAAAAAACATTTCAACCCTAAAGGCCTTCCTGGTTGAATGAAGGTTAAACTGGAAACCTCGGGTGTGTTCCGCAGAAAACCAGCAACACAGTAAAGATAAAATTTTGGATTTGGAGATAAGAAATTAGTTGATAAAATAAAAAATAAAATGGAATGATTAGAAAAACACTGAATTTGCCTCCTCCAGCAGAGTGGCTTTGAGGTTAATCTGGGCTAATTGTGAATACTATTTCACTGCTTAAAAAAATAATAAAAACTTGTTTGTAAAAAAGCTGAGCAAAGTGAGAGTCTTGCATTGACATTTCAGATGCGAGACATTTCGAAACAGCCATCGAGTGATTGCGTGTTGACCTTTTCTTGCGCAGCGTCCAGCACTGCCGAAAAACTAATGGAGCAGCAACAAATCCTGTCTGTGAGATTTCCACCCATCATCCTCTGAGCTATGAGAGCTGAGGTATTTAATGCCTCCTGTCAACACAGTGAAAAGAGCGCGCATTGTGCACATGTCAAAATATTTTACACTGTGTACATATTTATGTATTTTTTTTAATTTAGTTGTTTTTTTTTTCTGTGTTGGAATGTGTCAGTGGGCAGTTTGGGTGAAAGGGGTGCTTAATGAGAACTCCATATCTCTCCAGAGAATTATATAGTTTGTAATCATTTAAATATTTGTGTGTTTGCATTAATGTCAGTGCAACACTGTGCTGTTGTGTTGTGCTGTGAGGCTGTAGCGTTGGAATACAGTACTACAAAACCACAGAGATGCTCCAACTAAATAACTCTTACAAAATATAATTACATCAGAGTAAAATGATTTCGACAGACTAATTTGTGCTTTTCAGATCCACGTGTCTGCAAGTGTCCATACAACCTAAAATTTTATAATCTTTCCTCGCGCTCAAGCGTTCGTGCAGACCCCGCTACAGATGTCCTCATGCCAAAATGTAGCAAATCGTGTTTTGCAAATGTCCGACAATTCACCCACAAATGCAGTGTTTGTAAATACAAAACACTCTTAAGAGACAACATGTTTATAATACATAATGCTTGTTCTGTACCTGGTTAACCCTTCCAGTACAGGGTGTCCCTAAAGTTTGGACACATAGGAAATCTCATCTCAACTCTTAACTGTTTTGCCTCCAAACATTAAATATTTATTTGTTGAAAGAAGAAAGAGTTGAACTGGTACTTCTCAGTGAATGTGAAGGATGGACATATTGAAAGATAGTAGATGAGTTTAATGCACGTCATCCAAGGAGGATTCCACTTGGCTTTTCCACGGTGGCAAAGGTGGTTAAAACGTTTAAAGAAATGGGCAGTGTCATGAACAAACCCTGCTCTGGACAACCAAATGTATCAGCAGAAACGAAAGAACTGATCATAGCTAACAATTCATACTAGCCCCCCCGCAAAAAAATCACTTTCCTAACCCTAACCCTATCTTTCAATATGCCCAGTCTTCATGTCCGCTGAGAAGTACCAGTTCAACTACTTATTCTTTCGACAAAGCCACATTTAATCCGTAGAGGCAAAAAAAATTATAGTTAATGAGATTTCCTAAGTGTCCAAACTTTAGCAGGGTGTCCCTGCAGAATTTGCTTGTCTCAAAATCTAAGTCACATAAGTCCTGTCTCTCTGAATGCAGGCACTTATCAGATTCCAGCAAAAGCTTTTCCCAGTCAGTTGTGAGTTTCTGGCCTAGTTGGCATCGTTTGTTAGAGTGTGTATTTTTGTAAAATAAAAACCCTGTTTACTCCAGTCTGCCTGCTGTCTGCTCAACTGCTCTCATTTGGGTTCGATTTTGCCCCCAAACCGTAACAGAATGATCCGACCAGACAAGAACCCAGAGAGCACGCAGAGCAGCCTGGAACTCCTGCCAACCCACCTGGAGAATCTGTTAGACCGCCCAGAACCGCTGCTCTTAGATCGGCAGACTTATGAGTCTGCCGTCGACCTGCTGGAATGGATGGGCAGATTAGTAGACAGGGTGACGGCGCGATCTGCAGCTGGTACTCCACAGCCACCGCCACAGCCGGGAACGGGCAGTCTCCCTCCGGCTGTTTTTGGTTCCGTCGGGGCTGGCCAGAGACCCCCAGTATCATGGGAATCCTTTTTCCCAGTTCCCAAGGGGGTCGACGCCGCCTCACCTGATCCCGAAGGGGTCGACGCTGCCTCACCTGATCCCGAAGGGGTCGACGACGCCTCACCTGATCCCGAAGGGGTCGACGACGCCTCACCTGATCCCGAAGGGGTCGACGCTGCCTCACCTGATCCTGAAGGGGTCGATGCCGCCTGCTCGTCTGCCGGAGAGGTCCTGCCTTCGTCACCGGCCGCCTGCTCGTCTGCCAGAGAGGTCCTGCCTTCGTCGCCGGCCTCCTTCTAGACCACTGGTGTGGTCCCGCCTCTGCCTGGCCGGCTGGCTAGCTTGACTGAGCTTTGGTGTTTGGAATTGTTTGTGGCTTGTGTGGAGCCGCCCCCCAATGTGGGGCACTTTTTTTTTCGGTTTTTCAATAAATGTTTTAGCATGTTAACATGTTTCCACATATTCTCCCGTGCGCTAGTCAGAAGATGAAGCTGTAGTTATTGAGGCTTAATGCTGTGGTGCATAATATACTGGTGTCTTGACAAGCTGCCATCCTGTCTCTGAGCAGAATGAGAACGAAATCATGGACATTAAATCGAAGTGTCCGCGAGGTTCACTGTCAGAAATGTCAGCGCTGTCTGAAAAATGGAGGGAGGGAGAGAGAGAGGATGCGGTTTCCTCAAGATGAAGACAAGTGAGAAGGAGAAGATGATTTGAAGGCGGAAATGAGAACTGATTATCTACAGTCACGTCAGCTTTCCCATAAGGCAACAGTGTTCGACACGCCAGCACACTTTGCTTTTCTTTGATTCTGCTGGTTTCATTCAGCTGTGAAACTGCGCCGTCTTTGCTGTTCTGTTTGACCTCTGATTGTCCATGAGGAGGGATTTTCACCCAACAGTGAACAATACCTCTCTTGTATCAGTTGGTGTTGTTATCCCTTAGGTTTAAAACCTGCCTGGTGCTTTGTTTCTGCCACTGCCTTCCTCAGAGAACAGCGAGGCATCCGCAGCAATTGCTATAAAACACACAAATTTCACAGCCCTATCAAGACAGTTATCACTATTTCTGCCCTTTCACACAGACTTTTACAGGGTTTTTGATCAATGGCTGCCGCGTGGCGGTAATGGAGCCCGGACTGCAGCTTCCATTTTTACTGGGGACACGCACACACCATAAATCGCACACACTCATGGCACTGGGAGATGCATCGGATAAAAGCTTCCAACAAATGGAATAATAGATCAACTTTTCTTTCAGCAGCTCCTATTCCCATTTGTTTCATGCAGCTTTATCTCCAGTATTTATGCAGCTGGTGTGTGTGATGCCGTATCTGGTATAAACACAGTTTAAGGATTTATTTCAGAACAAAGACACTGCATTTATGTTTCTCTTATAGCCTGAATCTCAAACATGAAAAAAGTTACTTGTGACTTTAGAAAAAAAATAGATGCATACTTAACATTTCAGAAAAGTAGAGACTAAACCTGCTCAATGACCACTTTGTTAAAGATAACAGGTTTCAAAGTAGAAACCCTCTTTTCTTGAATACAGTCATAATTAAAGAGTATCAGCCTCTGCTATAGCTAAAGCTTTCTCCATCTTCCTCCTGCACTTTAAAGCATCATTGCTATCACTTAGACTGTAAGTCTGATTGATTTCTTGGTCTCGCAAACAGCCTCAGGATTTTAAAAAATCACATTTTCTAATCTCCACTCCTGTCAAGGTTATGATTAAAACATGAAATCCAACTAATGGCAGATATCCCAGGAGCACATTACCTCTAAAGTCTAATCAATCACTGTTTAGGCCATTTGTGGGGTTTTTTTTGACAAATTGGCTGTCAAGCATTCGTATGTATTGGGGATTTCTCCTTCTGGTCTATTGCTGCAAGACTCGGAGCAAGTCGTTGTTTCACCAGGCTGACGAAGCAAGAAAGTATTAAACTGTGGCTGTAGGCAGTTCAATACTTTATACTGCTTCGATTCAAAATGTCTACCTTTCAGCAAGTGCTAAAATGGCAGCAGCGTTTAATTTGATCATCACAATTGTTTTAAACTGACCACTTTAACAGATTTCTCCCAAGCCATGCAAAACTTTAACGCTCTGAACCCCAAGCAGTTTGTGGTGGTGTTGTGCTCCAGCCACATTTTTACACACCGAAACTTCATTTTTACTCCTCCAAGGAACGCGGCAGAATTATGTGATGATTGGCATACGTTTTTCTGTCTGTCTGTTAGCAACATTACTCAAAAACGGATTAACGGATTTGGATGAAATTGTCAGGGAAGGTCAGAAATGACGCAGGGACCACCTGATTAGATTTTGGCAGTGATGCAGCTTATAGTCTGGATCCAGTGGCGGTGTTTCCAAGTCCCATCAATTCCCGCCGCCAGCTACATATTTAGGTCACACGATTTGGTATCTGTACATAACATACACATGCATTACACACACCTCAGCGCAAGGTCATTTTTCTTAAAAATTTCATCCATCAGAAATCCTACAATGACTGAGCAGCCTCGGCGGAGTACTGCACTTTGAGTGCAAAATGACCAACTTTTTTTTTTCCAGCTGACCATGGATGTTTCGTGTACCAGAAAAAATGGTGTCTCTACAAGCTATTACTTGTACTAATTACATTTTTAATTTGTTTCCATACTATTCTCCCATCTTCTCTGTGTGAACACAGCCTGCAGTTCATCAAAATATTCAAATCTTTGTCAAAGGATAGTTGGTTACAAATCAGATGGTTTTACAGAGAGTTGCGTTATTTCAAATGGTGGATTCCTGCACATGTACAAGAAATTGACTTTAAAGTGACTTTATAGATACACAAACATCACAATTCCAGACTTATATTTGATTAATCCCGACCTAACAGCATGTAGGAGATGAGTAGGTAGTGGACCATCTGAAACTTTGCTTGACAGTTTCACCCTACAATAAAGGTTTCTTTTTCATATTTTTTAAAATAAAAAACACAAGATAGCTTTGAAACCCACTGGCAAGTTCTGGAGTTCAGACGATTGATCTTTAGATTCGAATCACATGGTAAAAGGAAAGAAGAGTCAACCATGAAAGCAGCAATGTAAATTTTTAAAAGAGTTATATTGTCTCTAGGGCTGCGCAGTGGCTTGGTGATTAGCACTTTCTCCTTGTAGATCCCCGGTTTGCATCCCAGGATCTTTCTGCATGAAGTTTGCATGTTCTCCCTGTGCATGCGTGGGTTTTCTCCAGGTACTCCAGCTTCCTTCCACAGTCCAAAAACGTGCTCAGGTTAATTGATGATTCTAAATTGTCCGTAGCTGTGAATATCAGTGTGCTTGTTTGTCTCTATATGTAGCCCTGCGATAGACTGGCGACCTGTCCAGGATGTCCTCTGCCTTCATCCTAAGTCAGCTAGGATACTTTCTTCTAGTAACACCCCTGTCAAAATCCTCACTTTTTCAGTAAACTATGTCATCCTTTGCTGGATGGATTGACGCAAAGTTTTGTACCAACATCGCTTGGTCAGACAGTGGTTGGCATTTGTAGTTAATGTCTCAACAACTAGCAGCTATTTTCAGTTTGGACCTGTTTCACAGATGATAAAACATGAAGAACTGTTAAAGTGTGATGCTAACAATTGTCTAATCAAATCATTTCACTCTCCACTGTAGTCCAATACTTATAAAACAGATACGATAGAATGTAATTCAGCAGCTACCACTGAACATCGTCATACTGATGGCAACAGCTGAGCACAGATATAAAGTGAATCTAAAATGTAGTTGATTTTGGATGGATTCAGTTTTGCTAAAATGCTCTTGTACCTCAACCCTGCAGCCATTTGTGAGTCTTTGTAATGGTTTAAAGTGTAAAGATTTAGTGGGGGTTTTTTTATGGAAATCCCTTACTGCTGGTTTGCAATTCTGTATTCCCTTTTCATTTTATGATTCATTGCTTTCTGCACCTTAAGAGCATTTTGTGTAGTGTCCAATGCTAACACTTGAGTTCCATTTAGGCAAACAAGACACATTTATTCAGTCTCAACAGGAGAGGTGGGACGTTGCTCTCTGTTGTGATTTAGCGCTGAAAATGCAGTGTGTTTTTGTGAAAATATTGAACAGAATGATTTTTTCTCGTCATCATTGTGCGTGGTTACTGCTCCTCCTCCTCTTAACTCAGTATCAGTCCTGCAGTTTGAGACTCAGCTTTGGTTTCTTCTCATCTGTCTGTCCTCTGCCAAGATTTACTGTATTAGCATATTCTGTGTAAGTTGCATTTAAATTATTACGATGCTCGACGCATCAAATTTTCTCCCCTGAACAACCTTTTAATGTCACTGTGTACTTTTTATTCCAATTTCTTATTAAAGAACATTTTCTTTTGCCTTTCATGATGTGAAATTTGACCAACCCACCAGGTTCTTGTAAAACCCTGCAGTCATAATTCTTTGATTTTACCTGCCTCCACTTATCTCTTTATAGCTTCAGACACATTTATCTTCCTGTCTTCTTTCCCCACCCTGTCCTTCTTTTATTTTAGCGGCAGACTGTATTGTGACTAAACTGATTAACCAGTTGCCTTGTGAAAACTGACTCTTGTGTCATTGCTCATTTATCCATTCCTAATAAGTCTCTGCTGCACCTCATCATGTCATACTGTAGACGTTTTTTTTTTCTTTCCTTGCGTTTATGTGCTTGTCTTCTGTTATTAATATTTCTGCCTAATCCCCAGTGGTAATTTGCATTTTTAATAAACAGATTATCATTCAGAATGCACACATACTTTAGTATGCATAGCAGGCTTTAATGCCACTTAAATGTGCAAAATATAAATAAAGGTTTATTTTTAGCAATGTGCTTCCGTCACATCTGAATACTGATATCATTTTCCTCCCCGTGCATACAGAATTGGCAGCCACTCAAAGCTGCCATACTGATAGCGAACAAGTTCATTGCAAATCAATCCAGGACTTAATCGGGCTGTGTTTATGGCAGAGATGCAAGAATTATGAAACCCCACACTGTAAAAAATGTCCTGAAAAAACTAGCGTGTTCACCAGTGATTTACTGCATTTTTACAGTGTTACTGTCATGATTTATTTAAATAGTTAATTACAGTGAAAAAAAAATGTATTGCTGCATTCTGTAGAATGTGAAGTTTCTAGTAAAATACTGGCTGTGGTTGCTAATGTTTTGCAGTGTTTTTACAGTTACAATTACAATTTACTGTAACAGTTCATAATCGATTATAGTTCTTGTTTATTGTTTAATAGTGTAACTAGACATTTGAATATTATACAACATTTTTACAGTACTGCTGGCGTTATCTTTAGGATGTAGTTTTTTTTTTTTTTTTTTTAATATTCCAAAATGAGATCTACCAACTCTATTTGATTTTTTTTAAATTAACTTACCACTAAAATGCCTAATTTTTTGCATAGAATTATAGAGCTCTTTTGACCAATACTGGGGATATTACTCAATGCAAATTTTGTATATTTGGACAATTTAGCATCTTGTCTGACTTTCTGCCAACAGTTTATGTGCAAAGGATTTTCAAGCCAAGGTCCCTAATTGCCTAAATGGGAAAAAGGTCTCTGCAGTTTATTTATAAATATCTGTAATTATGTGATATATTGTCTCATTAACATTTGAGCAGTTACTCAAGGAACCATTTCTAACCCAAAAGGTTTCTCTACAGTGACAATGGTGAGGAACCCCAAAAGGTTCCTCAAAACTCTTGCACTTTTAAGAAAGGGTTTTTTTTTCGAAATATATATTTTCTTCATTTGTCTTCTTCTATTACTCTTTTTCACATCCAGGTGTTGAGTGCATTGTGGGTTTACCTGAACCAAGGAGTCACTGGGATCCTGTCTTTGGCACCTGCGTCTTCCTCTTCTCCTTCCTCATCCCCGTGGCTATCATCAGTATCTGCTACAGCCTGATGGTCAAACGCCTGCGCAGTGTTCGCATCCTCTCTGGCTCCAAGGAAAAGGACCGCAACCTGCGGCGCATCACCAGGATGGTTCTGGTGGTGGTGGCGGCTTTCGTTGTCTGTTGGACCCCCATCCAGATCATGGTCCTGGCTCAGTCTCTGGGCTTCAACCTGAGCAGTTTGTTCACGCTGGTCCTGATGCACTTCTGCATTGCACTGGGCTACGTCAACAGCAGCTTGAATCCTGTGCTTTATGCCTTCCTGGATGAAAACTTCAAGCGCTGCTTCCGCGAGTTCTGCCATCCATCTCCATTCCGCCTGGATACCCAGCAGTCGGGCAGGATGAGGAGCATCGCCAGGGAGGTGGCAGCTGCCTACAGCTGCAAGGCCGGGGATGGCGGGGGGCCTGGAGGTGGGACGCCTAATCCAGCATGACTAGGCGTGGAGCTCCCCTTGGTGGGGGTAGACCCCCCGCAGAGGGGAGAGACCCATGGGACAGGGAACTCCAATACAGAATTGACTCAGATTACAGCTCTCTAGCGGCACGAACCCTCCCGCCCCCCAATGAGAAGACTGGCCTGGGGCGGGGGGGAGGGAGATGAGGAGGATGGGGTCGAAAGGAAAAGAATTTAGGAATGTCACAGCACCTGTAGGTTTAAATGGTTGCAGGGAAGTTAGATCTATTGGAAGCTTTGTTAGGAAGGACGGTGGATATCTTTGTAGGAGATGCCTGATATGGACGTAACTGAGTCCTAGAATGGAAGGACTATGGCTCTAACTCCACAAGGTGGGACAAAGCGATAAAATGTTTTGGAGCAGAGTTAAGTGAGTTTTAGGCAAACCTCAAGAATACTTGCTTAAGGCTTCAATTACCTTGAGTGTTGTTAGACATTTATTTTAGTTCCAAAAGCAACAGCCTCATCAACAGAAATTGGATCTGCCAACTGAGGTTGGGAGACACTTGCTGCCTCTCTCGGAAGCTGCCTGACTTTCTACTCGGCTATGAGAAGGCATGAGTTGGAGTGCAAATTCAGAGTAAGTGTGTAAACAACATGGGATTAGTAGAAGGAGCTACAGATACCAAATCTGCAAAACCACCTTGCATTACTTTGGTGCTTGTAGGAGGAATACAAACAACATTTGAAGTGCAGATTGTGGTTATCCCGGAATAACGACCATGGACATTGCAAAGTGTGAAATGGAGAATAAACACTTTCGCTACAGTTTACTATATCTTTATCAGTTGATGTTTCTAAACTTTCAGTCGTAAGTGGTTGGAAGTGGTGGATAAGAAGTCTGGTGTCCTATGCTGGTCGCAGTACGACGCTGTTATTGAGAGGGTTTTACTGAAACAAAATGCGTCTACATGATCGTATTATGCTGCTGAGCCCGTGACGCTTGACTTTAATCGGCACGCAAAGTGTAATGTGACTTTTACGTGGACAACAAGTTGGATGTAATATCTGCAAGGAAAAATACAATTTGCAGCAAGTTACTCTTGAACAATATTTCTTAAACTGTGTCTATGGACCCAGAGCGGGTCACATGAATGTTATTTCTCATAGAAGATGCATTTCTCAGTGTGTCCTGAAACAAATTAAGCCTAAGAAATCCTGTCCTGAAACAAATTTCTTAGAGTTTCTGTGATTTCTGAGAACTTTCTATGAACACCTGTGGGAGCATGGGAAGTGTTTGGGGTGGAATATGGGGAGACCTTACAGGACAGCAAAAAACAAAGAGATTTAGTATTTGGAGAAAAAAAACACAAGGTGTATGGACCTTTTTTCTTGCTGTTTTGTAGGACACAAAATGAATGACAGTGCCTGTTTGTGCTGTTTGTGGTGGGTCCACACATAAAGTTAGCCTGTAGGGATGTATACGTATCAAGTTTGCAGTTAAGACTTGAAGTCTGTCTCAGACAACTTTAACGTGACCTGGGTAAAAGCAATGCTTTCACAAAAGCTGTTCCAAGCACTTAAATCTTCAAGTATAACAAAACATTCAATTACAATTGCTCACATATTAAAAAAAATCTATAAACAAGGACAAACACTAAAAACCATAAACCACTTTACCAGATGATAACTTTTTAAGACAATGTGTGTGTGTTTAAAAATTAATACAAAGAAATATAACACAATTCACGTTTAAGGAAGGAACTTTGGGCATTTTTTTTTTCTAAATTCGAACTACTTCCCTATACATTTGACAGAACTGACCTGCAACTAAAGTAAGGTGTCAGTTTTAAAGTCAGTGCTATCCATTGCAATCACCAAAACAAATGTTTGCATTGGGGGTGTAGAGTTGCATGATCCGAGGAGGACCATTAAAACTGTTACCCCCTGCTGTAAAGGAATAAATTAATTAATTGAAAATTAAAAAATAATAAGAATCTATGGAAAAACAACTGGGTGGAAAGACAATGCTATATCAGAGGTCCTCTTATGATCCAGTTTCCAGTGGTTTATCATGGTTTGTCAATTTGGATACCAGCAGAGTGGCACTGACAGAGGTAATATAATAACAAATGTTTTAAAAATGACTCATCTGGATTTGCTGTTTTTGTTTTTTGTTTTTTACCCAGGTCAGGTTTGAGGATTCTGAGGTGAAGCTGATCTGTTCAGGAGTTGAAGCTGGGTTTAGGAGAGTTCTGGTGAAGTCGGGGTTTAAGAAACATTGAGGTGGGGCACTTACAACGGGAGGGGTTGGGTCTGGGGGTTACCTGAGGAGTAATTTTGACTCCCAGCACCACAGTGGCAAAGCAGGAGGATGGGGTCACAGTGCTCTGACCCCACTCCAAGGGACAAAGGGGCTCTCTCTCTTCTTAGTGTCTTAAAGTGGAAATCAACCCTGAAACAGAAATCGCATCAAATATTCTCATTCTGGACAGTTGTGGCAGTTCTACTGACAGCATTACACTGGTTACAGTATGTCAGTGTGGAGGTTTGGGCCACAAAAATAGGACGACTATGAAATAAAAGTTATCGCCCAGTGGTTGTAGGCTTCTGCTAAACAGTTAAGTGGCAGTTTGCATCATTGTTGGTTTAGAATTCTACCTTTTGGATATAAAACGTCATTACTAAATCATTTTTATTCTATTTACTGGACATTTGAGTGAAATTTATGGCCAACATGTGTTTGGTGAGGTCAATTTTTTATTACTTTTTTTCCAGGAAACCTTTAAAGCAGTGGCGCTCCATTTCTAAGGAAACTTAAGTGCAGTTTCTGACTCACAGATTTATCTAAATATTTATAAATCAGTTTTTGTTCTCATTTGAACAACATTACAACTTTATTTTCACATTTATGCAGTAACATAGTGTCACACGTCATCATTTGGGTGTAGTTTCAGTGAGACAGTCACAGCAACTGTCCAGGCTTTAGGTATTTACATGTGTATTCTGTTTTAGGGTTGGTATCCCCTTTAGTTTTATAAATGTGTCTCATCATATAATTTGGATAAGTTTAATTGGTTAAGATGTCATTATTGTAGATTCCAAACACGTGTTTTTCTTTCTCTCATGTTTTTTTTTTTTTTTTTTTTCTTACAGCAGAATGAGCGTCGGGATAGCAAGTGGCTAATTTTTGCTGTCACATAAGATTAAGGTTTGCTGTTAAATGTCTTATTTGTATAAGCCAGTTTGTTTGCTGCAGCTTCTCTTTGCAGCACATAGAAATCTTTATTGTGCATTTTCCTTATTTTCTCTTTTTTTTCTTTTTCTTCTTTTTCTTCGAGAGGAAAAATTCTATAAACTTACATTGCCTTAAATATCAAGTGAAGTCTGTTACTGAAGCTCGCTCTCTGGCTGGATAAAATGTGCTCTAGTTTTTAATGGTGCTTTGCTGTTAGTTTATACTAGTCCAGACCTGTATTCATAAACCCTCTGAGGACAGTAGTCAAAAGGCCAGAGAACACTTCTGTTTTGAACTTGTGTTTCCTAAAATATGTCTTTAATCGTAGGCTAAAGATTGGAACAGTTTTGGTATTTAACTCATTTTCATTATGTGGATTTTGTATTATTAATTTTTTTTTTGTTTTTTTTTTTAATTCTGTCTCCTTCATAACTTTTGTACAATAAAGCTTCAAGCCGGTCATTTGATTCTGACTTTGGGACTTGTAAAAGTAACCCACATGCTATACAACATAATATAAGAAATACTGGATTTGTAAATCTAAAAACTATGGTGGACGTAAACTGGTTTGGCAATTTTTGTTCAGTTTTGCAATATGACCTGCAATCTCTGATAGTATTATGGTCCCATCACAGTTGTCTGTTCGCTTAAATCTCAGTTGAGGTAATAATGGTAATCCTCAGATTTGTGTCATTAGATTTAAATGTCAAAAAACGTCAACATTCACACTTTAATGCATTGCATATACTGTTGTGATCATGTGTTGAGAAAGTGTGTGTTTGTTTGTTTTTCATTCGCTATGTTTCCAACCCGTCTCCCAAAAATTATGCTCCTATATAACTAAACTGCATTCTCAATTACAGTTCAGGTACTTTCTGGTTTTCAGCCACCCAAACATGCTGTATACATAGTAGATGGAGCTGGGTCTGTCACCTTGATAATCCAGAAAATAAAGGAGAGGCTTCAAACATGCTTTTAAAACATCATATTTTAAGTCTAAACAGTGCTATTTATTTTTAGTTTTGAGGCTTATACTTAACCAAGCTTCTAACAAGTAGTTATCATTGTGAAAATGTCAACCAAAGTGTGATAGTTTGGCTCCAAGCAGGATGCAAACGCTGGTCTCTTGAGTGAAAGTCCTGTTGCCGACTTATGCCACTATCCAGCCCTTCTGAGTCCATGCAAGGACTTTTATGTTACAGTGTTAAGTTGGTTGGCAGAACACTTTTCTGTCAAAAAGTAATTGAGAATGCAATTTAAATGTGTAGGGGCAAAATTTTGGGGAGATACACTACAGTTCAAAAGTTTGGGGTCACTGAGAAATGTCCTTATTTTTGAAAGAAAAGCCGTTTTTTTCAATGAAGATAACATTAAATCAATCAAAAATACAGTCTAGACATTGTTAATGTGGTAAATGACTATTCCAGCTGGAAACAGCAGATGTTTAATGGAATATCTACATAGGAGTACAGAGGAACATTTCCAGCAACCATCACTCCTGTGTACATTCTGTTGGCTAATCATGTTGAAAGGCTAATTGATGATTATAATATCCTTATGCAATTATGTTAGCACATGAATAAAGTGTGAGTTTTCATGGAAAACATGAAATTGTGTGGGTGACCCCAAACTTTTGAACGGTAGTGTAGGTTCAGATGTCTCTTCTAATTAATATAAAATAACCATCTCAGTCACTTTCTAAATAAATCCAAGCACCAATCAGAATATAGGAATTGGGTTGTTTTGTGGACTCCCTGATTATTAGTTTAATAATTACGCAAAACAGGAAACTCATTTTAAGCTGATTCACATTCTGTAGCCCATGTCTGGTAACAGTTATCAAAACAGTACAAGTTCCAAGTTACCATGGCAACAGAACTGTAATGATGCAAATCTAGCTATAAGTTTAGCAGGTCAGAAAAACTCCAATATTGTTTTTTTGTTGTTGTTGTTGTTTGGTTGGTTGGGTTTTTTTTGTTTGTTTTTATTCAACATGCATTATCATTGAAAATGACTCACCAAGTTTCATAGCTTGAAGTAGATTTAGTTCCAAACAATCAACAGAGTGAAATCTGGGATTTGAAAGGTGCTTGGTTTTCTTAAATTTATGTAGTTTGGCGATTAGCTACAAGAATATTACCACTATTAACTACTGTAAGTATTTCTGGGCTCACATATTAGCCATAGCTTCTAATAATTAAGTCTCTGATTTGGTTGGAGGTAGTTTTATGAATACTGGTCTTCTTTTGTACAACCTAGCAGACTTCGTGTAGGACAAAATGCCGGAGCATCAAGGACAGTGGCTTCGACATGATTCATCTTTATGAAGACGTGCTATAACGCAGCTGTGAGGCTCTTCGTGCTTAAATGTCACTGTTAAAACTGAAGACGCAACAATATTTTGTGTAACTGTTTGTTTTTCGTTTTGGTTTTTTGTAGCGCATAGAGAGGACTCCAAGAGGGCAAAACCCTTCTGTTTAACAAGACAGAGTCAGCATTAATTATACCGTCTGTTAGCTCTGTATAGACATTTTGTTTGAATATTACAATTCTGTAAAAGTATAAGACATGATCTGATCATCGTTTAACATCTGACCTCTTTCTCTTGTTGTTCTTGGTGTAAAAATAGAATCTATTTCTCACCAACTGTAATGGTACGTATTGTTACCTCCTCGTGGCAGAACGCAGGGGGATTACTTTCATTCGTTTACATTTTACAGACCACATGAATGTCAAATGAAAAACTTGTTGAAAATCCAAATCTAAGAAAGAAAAAAAACATTCAATGTTGATGTTGTTGTTATTGCTATTATTACTATCAAAAGAGAAAAAAACTGTGTTACATTAGTGTTTCTGTTTTATTTCTTTGGGGGTTTTTTGTTTTCTTATGCGTGGGAGGCTGTCTGGTATATATCTATGTATTACTTGTGGACTGCATTTTGCTCACTGCCTCAGTCATGAATTGAAACAGTTCTTCACGTTTGAAAATCCAATAATTTACTCCCCAGCACAAGTTGCTGCTATCGATGCCCCATTTTCTGAAACTTTGTTTTTCCAGCTACAAATCTACTGACACAAAATAGATGTGATACAAAGCTTTAGGATTCAGGACTAAGTAAGAGGATCAGATTAATCCAATCATATCTTTTAAGTATGACTAATGCTATAATCAGATATAAGGCTACTATTTCAAATGAGTTTTAAATAGTAGGTGTCAGTGGAGCTGTTTGTATCCCATGACTCTGGCTGTAGCTCTATAAATTTACTAGTTCTGGTTCTGCATATGGCAGACTGAACTACCATGCTAGCTGGCTTGTTGTCAATGCATAAAGAGTTTTTGCTGAAGCTTGAATTTTAAATTGTATATTTTTCTCTGCTTATGAAATGAATAAATAAATGATGATCATGTATGACTTGCGGTTTTGACTTTTTTCTTTTTCTTTTTTATTTTTTTTTAGAAGCAAGAAATCCCAATGGAGGGTTCTTGAATGGGCTGCAAGGTGATTAGTGGTTGGCACTGTTGCCTTGCAGCTAGAAGATCCCTGGTTCGCGTCCCGGCCTGGGATCTTTCTGTGCTGATTTGCATGTTCTCCCTGTGCTTGCATGGCACAGGGAGAACACCTGTGACAGACTGGTGACCTCACCAGGGTGTCCCCTGCTTTCACCCTAAGTCAGCTGGGATCGACTCCAGCCCCCCATGACCCAATGAGGATTAAGTGGTGTATAGATAATGGATGGGTTCTTGATTAACATTTTCCTCAAATACTTCCCCTTCAAAAATGATGGAAATTCTTAGTTTTTATTTAGGTTTTCCCATACATTTTGGTTTAGGTAACACAGTCCTACCCAATAATATTAAATCCATTACAATAGGTCTTTAGTTTACAACGTCCTCGACCTACAGCGTTTCCTGGTTGTGTTGCCGACCGCCATAAATTTATTTAGAAAGTCTTGTTCCATCATTCCGACATATGCCGTTTGCGACGTAACAAATTCCGCGTGGGAACTAGTTGGTCAGCAGGGCGGATGAATACGTTGTCACACAGCACTATACAAGGAAGACGGTTTTGTTTACATTTGCCAGTAGTATGCCACATTGGACTGTGCTACATTAGCTTTCTTTCGTTTGTGTTGGTTTTTTTTTTGAAAACCTTTTGGCCTTCATTATGGCTCCCAAGCTTAAGTCAGACTCTTCTGATGGCAGTGCTTCACAGAAAAGGAAAGCCATCTCTATGGAAGTGAATTTAGATATAATAAAATGCTCAGAAAAGGGTGATGTAGATCTGTTAGTTCCGACTTACGGCAAAAATCACATTACATCGCGCCGTAGGAATGGAATTCCGATGTAAGTCGAGACCCCCCTGTAGTTTTACCAAACTTCGATGAAAAATTTGCTGAAAAACAAAAAAGCTTACATGTGATTCAAAACGAAGAGATTATAGCTGCAACGCCTGACAAACTCAAAGCTAGTTAACTTGCTAATGTGCTAAACAGTCGTCTATAAAAATATCGTGTTTTGTATACAAACATGATTGCATTTATGATGGCTCTGTACTTTTTTAAAGTGTTCCAGTCATTCCCTCACTATACGACAGCCCACTAGTACGTAGAGCAGGACACTGAAGCTGAAGCAGCTGAATGGAATTTCCCCCAGTATCATTTTATTTTTGCTTTTTTCATTTAAATGTGGTTCTTTTCCTGCTGCGGCATGTCAAAATGTCATCAGTAAAAGAGGCCTGTATTTTCCTCTTGGCAACTAATCCCTTCTTTATTTTCCCAGCTGTTTGGCTATTCTGGTGTGTATGTAGTACTTATCAGCTAACACCTGTATGAGCACATTTCTGGACTGACGAAGTGTGACAAGCGTTGGTAATGACAAATCCACACGCTGCACGCTGAGGATTCCAAACAAGCTAGATTAAGAAGCCTGTACCTCATGCCAGCACTGACATTAATTACACTGGTTAAGTGTCACGGTTACTTTGAAGTTGCTCCATGTATAACTCTTACTCTGGGGATAATCAACTATGTGTGCCAGTGTCAGCAAACCTAAAACTCTTACATGCAATTTACATAAATTATGTTCTGTGGAAGACGCGGTGTGCACTTGAAAAACATTAGCTTGGTCTGGATATTCAGCCACAGGTCCACAAATCTTTCAACAGATAATCTTGGCTTTCATTAAATGATTTTTATTATTCGGTTATTCCATCAGTGCATGTTTTCTTTAGTGTGCCTAGCAGGAATGTTTTGCAGAGAGCTCTTCTTTTCTTCTTTAGCAAATTCCTTGTTATCAAATGTTTTGACAGCGAGCTTTCAGTCGTTCATCAAAGTAGACTGACAAATACACAAAGGACCAACAGCTAATCTGCTGCAGAAGTTCACGTGGGAGATTCAAATCAATCAAACCTATTTATTGCTATGGACAGTCCTCATAGAAACACATCAATCTTCATCACAAAAAGCAGAGTCCTGAGCATGCCTGTCCCATTCTTAATGTAATACTGTCGCTATGTTTTGACTAAACGCCAATAGTCTGCAGCTGACACAGCCTCCCACACTGTACAAAATCATGGCAGCATTGAACATGCACTAAAACAGGACTCAGATTAATTTCTATTTATTTTCTGTCAATCTGACAACCTGTCTATAGAGCCTGTGTTACATGTATCTAAACAGTCATACTTTTTTACACACTTTACAAGCAGAGTGGAGATTTCAGCTATTTCACTGACTTCCAAAGTGCAAAGATATTCAAGCCTCCTGTAAGACTTGCAGGATGAAGTACGGCATCGTCTCAGTCGGGACCACAGTGAACCAGTCGTTCATTGAGCACGCAGGTTTATATCTCTTTTATGAAGCTGCACTGTATAGGTAAAACAAGTCAAACAAATATATTCCAACAAATGCTCAATATTTTTAGGTAAAGTTACATGTAAAAACTCAAACTTGATTTGATATAAAATTAAGAACTTGTTATTGGAATTATAATCATACATGTTTTATACCAGTAAGTTTACATTTCTCAAAGGCAAATCGATAAATTTGTGGGTGGACAAAAAGAATACTTGATAGATCTTTAATGTAAGAAAAGAAAATCATTTAAAAAACATATTTATTATTATTATTTATTTAGCATTATAACATTAAATTGTCTATAGATTCTTCCTCAGGAAACTAAATTACTGGATTTACAGCAGTATGTTGAAATTTCCATCCATCCATTATCTATACACCGCTTAATCCTCACTAGGGTCGCGGGGGGGGGCTGGAGCCTATCCCAGCTGACTCGGGCGAAGGCAGGGGACACCCTAGACAGGTCGCCAGTCCGTCGCAGGGCCACATACAGAGACACACAATCACTCTCACATTCACACCTACGGGCAATTTAGAATAATCAATTAACCTTAGCATGTTTTTGGACTGTGGGAGGAAGCCGGAGTACCCGGAGAAAACCCACGCATGCACAGGGAGAACATGCAAACTCCATGCAGAAAGATCCCGGGAAAGCCAGGACGCGAACCAGGGACCTTCTCGCTGCAAGGCGAAAGCGCTAACCACTACGCCACTGTACTGCCCTATGTTGAAATTTATTTTACATAATATAATATAATATAATTTCATATAATTTCATATAATATAATTTCATACATATTTCATAGACATTTTGCTGTAAATGTATTTTTTTTCTTCTAGTAGAGGAAAATATTTATATCTATGCACTGTGTGCATTGTATGCTGCTCTCTTTTTTTATTCAAACTGTTCTATTTGCTGCTGTTACACTGTAAATTTCCCCGCTGTGGGATCAATAAAGGTTTAATCTATCTAATCTATCTCTCTATAATATAATATAATATAATATAATATAATATAATATAATATAATATAATATAATATAATATAATATAATATAATATAATATAATATAATATAATATAATATAATATAATATAATATAATATAATATAATATAATAATAAATGTTCGGGAATTTTATGTAGTATTATTAAGATTATTTTTATTACATCATTATTAATTCATGTTCATATATCATTTTATGATTTTCTATATGCAGATGTCCATATTAAACCTTAAAAGTGAACTTAAGGCTAATAACTGTATTTTTATGAGATGGTTACTTTCCATTATTTTTCCATATTTTACTTTTTGATGCTCCAGCTGCTGGAATATCCGTTTACTGCCTTTCAGATAGGACCTCCATTAAATGTCACCAATCCTGGAGAAAAGTGTTGCCTTAAGGTCAAACTCAAGGAGCAAATATCTCTTGATTTGTTTCATGATCTGCTAGCTTTGTATGCTCAGTCCATGGGTGGATACAAATGAAATACTTGTAGCTAAAAAATCAGGCACACACATCTACTATGATATGAACACAAAAAAATTATTACATTTTGTCAACAAGACAAGACAGTCTCGCAACAATGTCAGTTACAAGCACATCTTCAGACATAAACGATGACATGCACAATGACAGTTAACAATGTTAACTAACTTAACTAAAAAAAGATCACTACTACATGATCAATGAAAGTTAGAAGGCATAGTTTACCGTCCTACCAGGTCACCATCACTCTACAGCTCAGTGGAAATTGTAGGCTGTTGCTATTATGTGTGTCCTCTCTACATTGTCTGTGGCTCAAAAGTGGGAGTCTAACAGCAGCATTCTCCGTCTCTGCTATCATTCGATACACTTTGGTCAACAGCAAGATATCATGGTCACTAATATCCAGATCAACAGAACGTTTTCAGGACATTAATGGTTCCCTGAGGAGAAACACTAATGATGACCGTTGTCCTTTGCTTAGAATCATTACAGTTTTCATCTTGATGAATGCTTCACTCCAGAACAACACCACAATTATTAAGATTTATTGTGGATGTTCCCCTGAGGATTAATCGTAAAGGTACAGCACAGACTTTCCCCTCTGGCAACATCATCAAGACAACGTCAAAAACATCCAGCCTATATAGACAGATCCTAAGAGGTTTAATAAAAACAACTGGACTTTTTCTTAAAGCTGAAGAGTTTCTTAAATCTAACTGACTGATTCATAGTCAGCAGTGACTCGAGATGTTCCTCATGGTGGAACTCTCTGACATGAGCTCTCAAAACTGCAAAACTGTGATAAATATTTGATAAATGGCATCGCAGACAACTTTCAGTCTTCTTTCACTGCTCTCTCAAACCATCTGTCTTCTCTGTCCAGGATGTTGCCCTCAAAGGAGTGTCCCTTATCTTTCAGATGCAGGTGAACTGCTGTCCTGAAGAGATGGTTGTCCTGCTGTTGCTGGGTCTGAAGTGCACTGATATGTTGTTTTTGGAGAAAATACAAACCCTACATAATGGATGACAATTTAGTTTCGCTTGTGCTTTTCTTCTCTGTTTGATGTTTTGCTGCTTTTTCTAGATTTCCTCTTTGACTTCATAATGGCCCTGTTAGGTTAGAGACAGGTTTTAAGTGCTTTCTCTCATCCATCTGTGTTTGCAGGGATGTTTTCATCCTGCTGCTGTAAGCTTCTGATGACCCCCAGCTGATGTCCCAGTGGGTGGTGGGAATCAAACAGAAGGTTCTGGTTTGTTTTTGTAGGTTTTCTGTATACTTCAATGTTGAGACTTCAGTTCTCCTCAATGTGCACAACACAGTTCAAAATAGGCAGTTTGTTTCCCTGACATCCTCCCTTATGAATCTGATGTTGTTGTCCATCGAGCTAATATGTGCCATGGAAGCTTCTACTTCTTTGGCTTTTATTTTGACCCAGGTGTCGCCCACATATCTGAACCACAAGCATTGTTTTTAAAACCTGGTAGTTTTGCAACTATACAGACTTTGAACCATGTGAGTGTTGGGCTGTTAATGGACCATTAGCTATGGGTTTTTGGAGTGACAATATTGGACTCTGCAACAACTGAAAGAGCCTCTTGGATGAGAGAAGAAATGTCTTCAAGAACCAAAAAGACACACAGTTCCCTTCTTCTGAAACTGTTAGGGCAACCATGACATGGATGATTGAGAATCTACAGGACAGACTGAGGACTCCTTTTGTATTACGCCAGCTACTCACCTCACAACAGCCATGACATGCTACAGTTTTAGAATGCTTTCAAGACTTTTGTGACAAAGGATGATTAAGCTTTGACAGAGTTTCCAATACACAGACAACCATTTGTAGCCATTCATTATTAGCTTTTTGTGGGATTAGTAGACAAGAACAAAAATACACATCAGTGTTCATCTCAACTAAAGACAGAGCCACAGCTTCATTTGAAACTGACTTAGACCAAGGTCTTTGTTCCTCTTATCCTTCTGTATGTTTCCTATTATTGAAAGAAGCTCTCTGTTCTCAAAGAAAGCGTTGAGCTTTATTGAATTTAGATGCATATTTATTCAAAAATGTGATTAAACTATCAACCCTCTGTAAAAAAAAAAAAGAAAAGAAAAAAACACTGACAGGTGAAGTGAATACCACCGATTATCTTGTGATTATGTTGTTACAATAGCTCTTGTCAGATGGCGGCAAGTGAACAGTCAGTTCTTGAAGTTGATGTGTTTGAAGCAGGAAATATGTGAAAGCGGAAGAATCTGAGGGTCTTTGACAAGGACCAAACTGTGATGGCTAGATGACTGGATCTGAGCGTCTCCAAAATGGTTTTGTGGGATGTTCCTGCTTGCAATGTTTAGTTCCTACAAAAAGTGGTCCAAGGAAGGACAACTGGGTCCCCAAGAATCATTGATGGGAAGGGAAGGCTGGCCAGTGTGTTCCAAACCCACAGAGGAGCTACTGTAGTACAAGCTGCTGAAAACCGTAATGCTGATGAAAGAAAGATGTGAGAACACACTGTGCATCACAGCTTGATGCTGTACAGCTGCCGACCACTCAGAAGATCCATGCTGATACCTGTCCATCACTGTAAGCTTATTTTACATCATGTGCATGTCTGAGTGTGTCATTTAGTCAGAGAACAGATTGACAGCAGGAGGCAGTATGGGGAGAAAGGGAGCTGGTGGAGGCATTGTGATGCTCTGGACAATGATCTGCTGGGAAACGTTTAGTTCTGACATTCACAGCAAAACTTTGACACTTACCCAAACATGCTGTAGACCCTGTATCAGGGTATTTCCTGATGGACTTTTCAGCAGGATAATGCTCCTTACCACACTGCAAAGATTATTAGTCTGCCAAGGAATGCAGTGGAGTTGTGTGATGATCTGTGTTGGTTTGTCTGTCTGTCTGTTTGTCGGTTCGCAACATTACTCAAAAACAGACTTACGAATCTGGATGAAATTGAGGGGTGGTCAGAAATGATAGAAGGGCCAGTTGATTAGATTTTGGCAGTGATGCGACTTATAGTCCGGATACACAGATTTGCGTATCATTGCGAGATAGCGGCACGGCGTCACTGTAACTATGACTACAAGTGAACACTACATCAGGTGTCTGCTGAGGATCATGATCCTACTACAAATCAACTGCTGCAGACCACAAACTTTTTTAAGATTTCATCCATTGAAAACTATTACAACGACTGAGCAGCCTTGGTGGAGTACTGCCCTCTCTGAGTGCCTTTCTTGTTCAGGAATGTTTTGACAAAGAGTTCCAGGTGTTACCTCGGCCTCCAAATTCCACAGATCTCAAGGAGGTAAAGGATCATTTGCAAATGCTGTGGTGACTGGTGTCACAGGACATTCTCAGAGATCTGTGGATACAAAGCCGCAACTTTTCAGAGCTACTACAGTCACAGTCTTGGCTTTAGCTGGTTTAGTTCCTGCTTTATTTAAACAGTTACTTTTCTGGTGTGCCTCAGTTGGTTTTCCTTTCCATCTTGTCTTATTCCTGCCCTTGTTATTCCCTCCTTGTTTCCACCTTGTGTTTCTCCCCCTTGTTTTTTGCAAGTTCGTCTATTTACCTGCCTGAGGTCCAGTCTGCCGTCCTCCTGTGTGTTTGGTCTCCTTTTTTGATTTCTCCTTGGTTATTTTTAGACTTCTTTCTTTGGGCTTTGTTTCAGATTGTCACCTTCAGTAGGTTTTATTAAAGTTTACTTTTCACCTTCCTGTATGCCTCCTATGTCTGTATTATATTAGGCAGCTGATTTTAATGTTGTGGCTGACTGGTGTGTGTCTCAGCCATTAAAATCCATTACATCTCGCACAACTTGCACTGTGTCCATCTAGAAATGTCTCTTTTAAAATGTCGGTAACCCCTTAAAAAGGACTTTTAAGAGGTCACCTTAAAAAAGTCATTTTTAAACATTTCTGTCTAATTTGTCCTTCTGTCCTTTGTTTCTCCATACGCCTCATCATCTGTCCATTGCTGTATCTATTTTAATGAACTTGGAGAAGAAATAAACACAAACTCTCGTGGATGTCCTTATTGGACAATAACTGTGACTCCTTGACACCCTTTACATGCATTTATCCATCTGTCTCCTTCTTTTTTATCTTCCTCACCCCTCTATCTCTGGCTCTGTTTCCTCTCCTCACCTTTCATTACATAACAGCTCCGCTCTGTCCTTTTTTAACCTCTCTTCACCTTCCCAGCAAACTTTTGTCACATTGCTCAAACTTCCTTCATCTTTTTGTCCATATCTTTCTTTTTATCATCCATAAGAGCTCCTGTTTCATCTTTTTGCCACATGGGAAAACCTTTCTATGCACTCATTGCTTTTTCTAGCTCTCTTTTACTTCCCACTCTCCTTTTCATCTACCTGTACCTGTGCATGTAGTGGATGCTTTTATCCAAAGTGCCTGCTATTCAGCTTATACATTATGAATAGTGTAACTCTTCTGAAAATAGACCATACATTAACTTGCCATTTGATGGCCACTTTTCACCTGAACAACTTCAAACGGGTCTCGCTCATGTCCAGCAACTTTGGAGGCAGAATTTTATATTTGGTTTTTGTTGCATACAGCTGCCACTGTGATGCCCCAAATGTGGAGACTGATAGTCGCTCAATCAACTTTATGAATGCAGACAACTTTTGTAACCTGTCTCTGTTTTCTGTTGTATCAGTTGACAATGATTAAAAACAACAACAACAAAAAATGTAATGTTTTTAAGGGTTCCCATGGTGATTAAAATGATTAGAACACTGAAAATATAGTAATGAGATGCAGTACGTGCTGAATATATGCTGCAGCACTGATCACTAAAGTTTGGACACTTTTACCACTGTGATACCAAAGATGTGTGAATGATGCCTTTTCTCCGAATAAGCACATTTGACAATCCGTGTCTCATTGCTATCTTCATATATTTGTGTATTTACACTATCATTCAAAAGTTTGGGGTCACCCAGACAATTTCATGTTTTCCATGAAAACTCACACTTTGATTCATGTGCTAACATACTTGCACAAGGGTTTTCTAGCTAACACAATGTAGCATCGCAACACAGGAGTGATGGTTGCTGGAGATAGGCCTCTGTACCCCTGTGTAAATATTCCATTAAAAATCAGCCATTTCCAGCTAGAATAGTCATTTGCCACATTAACAATGTCTAGACTGTATTTCTGATTCATTGAATGTTTTCTTCATTGAAAAAACTGCTTTTCTTTCAAAAATAAGGACATTTCTAAGTGACCCCAAACTTTTGAATGGTAGTGTAAATAGAACCTGCATATTTTTGCTATTGTATTGTGGGGTTTTTTGTGTGTGTCTGTTTTTTACTTATTCTGAACAGTTCTATCTATCTATCTATCTATCTATCTATCTATCTATCTATCTATCTATCTATCTATCTATCTATCTATCTATCTATCTATCTATCATCTATCTATCTATCTATCTATCTATCTATCTATCTATCTATCTATCTATCTATCTATCTATCTATCTATCTATCTATCTATCTATCTATCTATCATCTATCTATCTATCTATCTATCTATCTATCTATCTATCTATCTATCTATCTATCTATCTATCTATCTATCTATCTATCTATCTATCTATCTATCTATCCATCTATCTATCTATCTATCTATCTATCTATCATTAGTCACGCAAACTGACAATTCTGTCTCTATCCACTGGAATTATAAATGTGAAGTCGACAACAAAAACAAAATGGTGTGAGATCAATGCCCACCTTTCTACATAAAAGAGCTTGCAGTAGTCTGGGAGGGAGCTAATGCTTCCTAATGTTGTTTCACTGAACATCCACCGTACCAACAGTTTTATTTAAGCATTAGTGTTACTTCCATTGTCATTTGTCTAGTTTTGTGATAGTGCTTCCTCCTAATGAGGATTATTCTTGGCAAGAGGCAATTTGGTGGCTTTAGAACACATACTCTTCAGTAGACGGTTAAGATACTACTCAGGAGTCTCACTGCCACCTTCAACCAGGACAAAGTATTCACTCTATCAGCCTCCTATCTGAATGAACAGTTCAGAAGCAGATGTTCACCTCGGTTCTGTACTGTTTAAAGATTCTGGAGATTCTTTTTACCTGCACTGGACCAAAATATGCTCTGTAATGTTACCGCAGAAATGGTAAACCTTTCATTTTTCTCACAAGGCTTACAATTAGGGAAAAAATCAAATAAATCCTCTGCATCAAGAATTGATTTCTTACACAGAATTCTATTGTATTGTTTGTTTATTTGTTTGTTTATTTTGTGGACTGAGAAACAAACTGAAAACCTGAAGCCTTGACATATTTCCCCCACTTAAGCTATTCAGACTTTCATTTTATGAAATGATTGCCCATTTGACCATTGCGCCATTAGATTGTAGCTGCGTCTGTTTGATGTATAGATTGTATATTCACAGTCCGTTTAGCTTTGTCACCTTGAAATTCTGTAACGGCTGGTTGCTGGAGTAGAGTACAGAGGGTTTATGTTTATCAGAGCTTGTTTGCTGTAAACAGCTGTGTACTTTCTGACACTGATGAGAGTGCTAAGAGTAAACCATGCAGTAAATGTGGTGTAAAACCAACACAATAAGCTAAGAGGATAAAAGGTAAAATAGAAATATAATAGGTATTGAACAGCAGCACTCGTCATCTGGACATTGGTGTGGCATTAAATAGTGTGAAGCACAATCACAGCACATCCAACTAGAAAAGCAATCAGAGAGTGCAGTACTCCACCAAGGCTGTTCATTCTCCCACACAACATTGTCAGAAATGCAGCATTTTTTTTCTTTTAGAAATGCAGCATGAAAATACATTAGAAAGCATGTATTAAGCATTGATGATCAGAAATCACAACAAAATAGAATGTGGCCATTTAATATAGATTTGCCCACAAACAAAATGACCTTGCACTGAGTACAGGTGTGTGTTTTGCATGTGTATGTTATGTACAGATACCGAATTGCATCACCTAAATATGTAGCGGGTGGCGGGAATTGATGGGACTTGGAAACACCCCTACAGTTTAATCAATTGTTCCTTGTATCATTTACGACAGATAAGTCCCGATAAGACTACAGTGGCCAATTTATAGGATCACAATCATGCGATCGTCAGCAGGCAGCTGTGTTCACTTGTAGTCATAGTTACAGTGACACTGTGCCACTATCTCACACTGATACAGAAATCTTTAACAAATCAGACTATAAGCCCCATCACTGTCAAAATCAAATCAATTGGTCCTTGTGTCATTTCTGACCTTCCCTGAAAAATTAATGTAAATCTGTTAATCTGTTTTTGAGTAATGTTGCTAACAGACGGACAGACAGATGGACAAACCAATGTCAATCGTCACATAACTCCACCGCGTTCCTTGGCCGAGTGACAACAGACTCACACAGTATGTGGATTACATTATATTTCCTCTCACATACCCTCGCACATATTAGAATCCCTCCTGAGGGCCGTTTTGGATGTTATATTTATAAATGCCTCTCATCCATCTGCTGTTATGACAAACTTTCCACCATAGCATCTTGATCTTTGACCTTCACAGGGGTCATGAACTCTCAAATTAGTTTCTTTGCAAAACCCAACTGATGAAACGTGAAAAAATGCTGCCAAATTGATCTGTGGTGATCTGTATTTGCACTGTAAGCACCTTCATCATATTTGAAATGCCGGCTGTTACAGACCCTTGACCTCCCCTCTGATGGGTGCTTGAACTATTGACAGCAAAGGGTGTGAGGTCTGCGCTGCCTCAGCAGTGTACTGTTGTTGCTCATTGATTGCTTAATTGTTTTCTTCTTTGAAATCAGTGAAATATTTTTATATTTGGCAAGAGAAGAAAACGTAATGTCAAAATCCTCATAATAGTTTATAATGTTTTAAATCTATTTTCAGCAAACATGGAGTCAAACCAGACCACACCAACAGAAATAGTGTGTGGACGCACTGCAAGGATAAACCTCAACTGTTAGAACATCCAGGGTCATGGTGTTGTTGAAGAATGTTTCATCTTGATCAATAGCAGGTAAGCAATATTCAACAATATAATGAAACACTATTCTTGGTGAGGTAGTAGGTGTGATACCTGCACACTAACAGATGGGATTATTGTCAATAAATCCTATGGAAAAGCCAAAGTGAACAATGTTTTAACCCATCTTTGCATACTTCCCGACTTCCTTATCTGGTCTGCACTGAGCCCCAAACCCATCAACAGTGATTGGGAAGAAAGGGAACCCATTCTTTACTTTAGTCTATGAGAAAACCAGTCCTTCCAGGATTTTGCTCGAGATTGTTGCAGCCGAAAATGTCTGAATTTGTGGCAGCTCTTCTAAAAAATTGCGATGTAAGGTTGCGATGTTTTAAGCTTATTTGTTGTGATGAAATTGCAGGAGACAGTGACAATTGCTAAAAAGTTGCATTTTTTTTCCCAGCTTTTAGAACATGCTTCAACATTTTAATTGACAATATTTATTCTGAAATTACTTCTTTAACGCTCCAACCCATTTACACAAAAGCTGGTATACCATGGTGGGAAATTAGCAGCAGCCACATACTGGCTTAAGATGAAGTGGTTGGTAGATTTAAGGCACAAAGTGAAAATTTATTATAGAATGAATCACATTTGGACATACACTATATTGCCAAAAGTATTCGCTCACCTGCCTTGACTCGCATATGAACGTAAGTGACATCCCATTCCTAATCCATCGGGTTCAATATGACGTCGGTCCACCCTTTGCAGCTAGAACAGCTTCATATCTTCTGGGAAGGCTGTCCACAAGGTTTAGGAGTGTGTTTATGGGAATTTTTGACCATTCTTCCACAAGCGCATTTGTGAGGTCACACACTGATGTTGGACGAGAAGGCCTGGCTCTCAGTCTCCGCTCTAATTCATCCCAAAGGTGTTCTATCGGGTTGAGGTCAGGACTCTGTGCAGGCCAGTCAAGTTCATCCACACCAGACTCTGTCATCCATGTCTTTATGGACCTTACTTTGCGCACTGGTGCACAGTCATGTTGGAAAACGAAGGGGCAGGTCCAAATTGTTCCCACAAAGTTGGGAGCATGGAATTGTCCAAAATGTCTTGGTATGCTGAAGCATTCAGAGTTCCTTTCACTGGAACTAAGGGGCCAAGCCCAGCTCCTGAAGAACAACCCCACAACATAATCCCTCCTCCACCAAACTTTACACTTGGCACAATTGCAGTCTGACAAGTATCGTTCTCCTGGCAACCGCCAAACCCAGACTCGTTCATCAGATTGCCAGATGGAGAAGCGCGATTCGCCACTCCAGAGAACGTGTCTCCACTGCTCTAGAGTCCAGTGGCGGCGTGCTTTACAGCACTGCATCCGACGCTTTGCATTGCACTTGGTGATGTATGGCTTGGATGCAGCTGCTTGGCCATGGAAACCCATTCCATGAAGCTCTCTGCTGAAGCACTGAAGTTTGAAGGTCTGTAGTGATTGACTCTGCAGAAAGTTGGCGACCTCTTGGCACTATGCTCCTCAACATCTGCTGACCCCGCTCTGTCAGTTTACGTGGCCTACCACTTGGTGGCTGAGTTGCTGTCATTTCCACACACTTCCACTTTCTTATAATACAGCTGACAGTTGACTGTGGAATATTTAGGAGCGAGGAAATGTCAGGACTGGATTTGTTGCACAGGTGGCATCCTATCACAGTTCCACGCTGGAATTCACTGAGCTCTTGAGAGCGACCCATTCTTTCACAAATGTTTGTAAAAGCAGTCTGCATGCCTAGGTGCTTGATTTTATACACCTGTGGCCATGGAAGTGATTGGAACACCTGATTCGGATTATTTGGATGGGCGAGCGAATACTTTTGGCAATATAGTGTATCTTTATATTACCCACAAGTTATTCTGTTTTCTTTCATTCATACCACACTGGCCATACTGTTAATTCTATTAATACTACATTACACTATACACATACTACATACTGGATACTCATGTATCTTGTATATTTGCATGCATTATTTATATGATTGCTACTCATACTGTATATATGTTACAACCTGCATTAATAATGCCCTTAAAGTTATTCCACGTAGACCTTTCACATTGCTCTGCACGCTTATAGCTTCTTTGGCACTTCTGCATAGATACTAAACTGAATTTAGCATTGCTGTCTTAGTATTAGTATTTTGTGAAATGACAGTAAAGTTAAATTTTGAAATTTTGGATGATCTGGATGGATTGCCAGGCAATTTGACACACAAATTTATGGTCCTTACATGACCAATTTGAAATATTCCATCCTCTCTCAACAAGTTCTGCCTAGATAATTTCACACTCAAAGACTTGTTTTTTTCAGAGAGAGGGAGTAAAAGGAAAGATACAGTAAATGACATACAACCCAGTTGAACAAAGAGAGATGGAGGACAGCAGCACAGACTTGTCTAAGAACAGATCATGTCATTGTGTATCTCCAGTGAGAGCTGCAGCGGAGGAGAATGCCTGCTGACCTTTTTCAAAATGACATTTATGTTACCTGGTGATTGTATATTGTGTGTGTGTCGGCAGCCGTGTGTGTGTGTGGGTGTAGAAATAGAGGGTGATTTTACTGTCAATAATGGATCCACATCGATCCCAGTGTGGGGTTATCTTTTCAAAGACAATGCTGTGGGTAAATAACAGTAGTTGGCCTTTACATAATTAGTCTTTTCAGTCTCTGGTAGCACACACATCTAAATATATCAAAGGGAAATACAAAACATAAAACATGAAAACAAAAGGACCAGTGGAAAGGTTTGTAAGTCCAGTCAGTTTATGGTTGTTTTACGTAAATGTAGATTGATACGAGTAAATTATGATTTAACCCAGTGAGCCAACTTCTTTTCTTACCATGCAGTTTTCATTCATTTATTTTTTTTCCAGTAATCTTGGATTTTATTGAATGAAACTGAAAAGGACAGATAAAACATTTTTTATGGGCATTTCAATACACTTCCTCAAAGGTCCTGGCCCATTTTAACTAAGCACTTTTTCAGTTTTTTTTTTTTTCTGCAGAAAACTGTGCATTACCTCCTTTCATTCAGGAGTGAATTGCTCCTCCAGGTTAGAGAAGGCAAGTCTCTAGAAATGTGTTTTAATGAATAAAGATGCAATGGAACACTGTATTCCTACTCAAAGAGCAATGTGCTTGATGGAAACTTTGAAGATGTGACTGGGGAGCAGAGTAAGGGCTTCCTTGAACCCCACTGATCCACACACATTAAACTGTTGTGCATTTGTCCGTTTGCAGAATTCTCTGTTGGTCCTCATTTGACAAACTCAGTGAGAGTCCCTGAGAAAGCAGCTTGATGAGCCCTCTTTAGCTACATTTCAGGACACCTCCCTTCTCTTTCTGCTGTTAGATTTGGACACTTTGTTCACTGACCTTTTCAGCAGTTGTATCCGTGAGTGCTGCTTATTTTTGTTCAACGAACTCACGTGGATTTGCCTCAAGCATTGTTGGGTTTCTGATTGAAACTTGTGTGCTGCTGTTGAAATTAATAAAAATGTTGCTCTTGCACAGATAATGCTAATCTCCATGCTTTCATTTCCTCTTGTTAAGTTCTGTTGTATTGCATATTAACTATATAAAACATTTGCGCTCTGTTTTGGCAGCTGAAATGATGGCGTTCTTTTAACAAAAGTATTGCATTCAGTAGGCAGCTCCAACAGCATCGATCAATTAAGTTCTAAAACTATGAACCACTTGGCCTTTCCTATAAGGAATAAAAATGAAAACATAAAGCAACAATTTTTAGTTTTAGAAGGATTTAAATTTACAAGAACAAGAAAACTGGAGAGAGGGTATCTGTCAAGAAACATCCTGTTCAATTTAAACAGCAGTACAGATGATGCAGTCACTAAAACATCATCATGAAATCATCAATCATTACAACTTGAATGCACTATTCATTAAATATGAAACAAAGCTTAATATAATTTAGACAGATCTGGTTTTAGATAAAGAAGCCCTCCAGTAAAATACTGCAGCTCCATAAGGTTTTTGAATTCACTGCCAACAGCATTTTCACAAACTGACCAGAACTGATCAAGCAGATGCCTACATAGGGCCACTTTTAGTCCCTAGAATGAGTCAAATGCTAGTTTCACAATCACCTTTTTTTCATGAGACTCTTCTTTTATGGTATAAGAAAAATGCATCACAGTTTTAGTTTTAAGAAAAGGTTGCCTGTTATAATTTTGAATCTCCAATCCAAAGCTGAGATAACAAACAACCCCATCATTCTGAAGGTCACTTGTTTAATTTAGTTTTTTTTTATTCCACCACACTAATCTGACAGTTGGGGTTATTAGTTGCGTAACAAAATAACATTTCTCTCTCTCTCTCTCTCTCTCACACACACACACACACACACACACACACACACACACACACACACACACACACACACACACACACACACACACACACACACACACACACACACACACACACACACACACACACACAAATGCAATATAACTTCAATTTTAAACCAGTTTTCAACCTCTTTGGCTCGGAACTTGTTGTGTAAAAGCAGACGTCCAGCAGAGTTATTGTGTTCAGCAGCAGCCTGAGGCAAAAACATCGTCTCTGGATGGAAGTTCGTTGGGACACAAGCAGGACATCCAGCAGACCACAGCTCCAGAAAAAAACAAGAGAAGAAGAAGAAGAAACAAAAGTAAAGAGTCATCTCAATAACAATGTATATATAATGTAGAATTGGTATTTTATGTATGCATATAAATACATCCAGAATAATAATAATAATTGACAAATAATGACATGACAAATGTCTTTAAGTAGAAATACCATTACAGCAATGGGAATGAAGCTAATTTATCAGTTGTTTTTTTTATCATCCAGTTTTATGGAATACAAAAACGGAAATAATGATGCAATGTGAGAGATAGGTGAGGATGTTCTGCCAGGTGTGCAATCAGTTTTGACAAATATTTTGCTACAGGACATATGAACCACAACAGCATGTATGCATTCTGTACTTTGCACAGCTAGCATGTTTTCTTTTCTTTCTTTACATTTTTTTTTTTTTGCAAAGCAACTGAAAAACCTGTTAGTCTATGAATAAATTTGTCATTCTAAGTTTCCACCACATAGCGCAGTCCTTCCAAAATGAATTTTTGTAATGTACTCAAGGCAAATCCTGGAGCAGAAAAACCCAAGAGGAGGAATTTTGCAAATGCATCCATCATTCATAGAGGTTCCCATAAGAATGTACAGAATTTGACTGGTCTGTCTCGCTGTATGTCAGCTGCAGGGATTATCCTGCCAGTGGCCACTCATTTCTATTTCTATTTCCAGAGGATTTTGATCATGCAATAAGGCAGCCCTGCTAGTTTTTTTTTTTTTTTTCTGGTGGGTTATCCATTTTAATGACAGTGCTCACTTCCCTTAATGCAAATATTCCACCAAAGCAATAATCTAACCCGAACCCATCACTACTTTGAGGGACTGTCCTTCGATTAGTTCCGCTAAAGACGAGTGTGATTGGTTTAAAGAAATACAAATCAGGGCATGTTTTCTACATCAGAAAGATAAAGAAATGTTGCCAGACCATTTTGAACAACAGAATGGATTTGCTAAGCAAGACTGCACTTCAGCTGACTCGTATACATACATGGATCTTATATGTATATGATTCTAGAATTCTATACTTTTATCAAGACGATGCATATTTATGGCACTGTGTGTGGGTAAGAATGTGTTCATGAAATCTTTTTATGGATTTTCACACACCCAAAGTTGCTTGTTACACAGAGGTACATCTATATTCCCTCCACAATTCTCTATTAAGTTTTACCATTCAAGATTCCATCAATTCTAATGACCACAGATTCTTGCAATGGCCTCATATCATTCTTCATCCGCAGCAAAGCCTCACAGTGAGCAGAAAATATTCCATAACCTGCATCTGTCCCCCATTAGCAGTGCAGCATCCCTGGTGGAAATGAACAGGCTTTTTGTGATTAAACCATAAAGCTCTCCGTTGGTCTGTAGCGACAATACAGATGAACATCTCCTGCAGTTATGATTTTTTTTTTATTTTTTATTTTTCCAGGGAAGGCTTGATTGCAACTATTCTCATTCTCCTCTGCTCACTCAGTCAGGGGCTGCCCAGTATAAGCACAGCATGCTGCTGTTTGTCACTGGAACACTCAGCAAACAGTTTCCAGGAGTAGAGGAGCAGTTCTTACTTTAAATTTACAGTTAAACAATGAGGAAGTGGCCTTTCTTAATCAGGAACCCTGTCTTCCAGAAATTAAATTCCGACTCAGCCTAATTGCTTTCCAGTCATGACCGCGTATGATCTACACTGGGGTTGGTAGGATGGTGGTTAAGGGTGGTCGGTGGGAAAATAAAGCTGCTCTCACACCAGCAAAGGAAGGTTTGCACCCAGTTATCCATCTCTGGATAGGTTAAGGCTTAGGAAGATAGCACAGCTTTGGTTAAAGTATGGCCCTTTCACGGCATGTTTCAAACTTATTCCTATATGAGGTTGCCAGGGTGATTAATCCACCCTATCCAATATTGGTTGAAAAGGAATGACAGCTGGAAAGCAATAAAATAATTTGGTGAAGATATGAGTTCAATTGTGTTTGTAAATCATTATAAACAAATTTAATCTCGTGGACAATACACAAAATATAATTGAGAATGCAGTTTATTGGGGCTGCTACTCTAATGCATTCATTTCGATTAATTAATCACAGAAAAAAATAATGCGTTAAAAATTTACACATTTAATTGCACCTTTCTCAGTTTCCTAATTTCTGGCACACCGGTAACACTAATGCACACTCCAGCCTGGTAGGTGACGGTAATGAACCTAAAATCTTTTTTCCAGTCGCGAAAAAGATGTACAGGACATAATGAGTGAATCAGTGCAAAAGACAGTTTGGTGAACAGCGATGGACGACGAGATCACATTGAGCTGGTTGGGCAGAAAGTTTCTTTAATAAAAATCTTCCCAATGGCAACTTGGATAAAAGCATGGCGGTGTGCAAGAAAGAGTTTACTTATCACCACCGCACTTCAAGCGTATGGTATCACCTCACTGCACAACATGTTGCTGTTAGCACCAGAGCTAACATTAGCTGTGACAGTTATACGGTGTAGCCATCCCACAATAGATCACCTTTTTCGGCTTTGTTTTGATAGGTACAATGGAGAAAGACAGGAGAAGAGTCGGGGGAAGACATGCAGCAAAGGGCCGCAAGCGGGACTCAAACCCAGGCTGCTACATCAGGGAAGCCCCTGTACATGGGTCGCCCGCTTAACCCATTAAGCTATTCCGGTATCCAAGAGATCACTTTTCAAGACACTGAAAGTGCTTGAGTTTACAAAATGTCTTAAAATGTTTAATATAATAGTTAGAATTACACTTTCAATTTGCAGTAATCTGTGAATGTAGTATACAGATGAAAAATGCACAGATAAATATAAATGAAACAAACATTTTTGTTGTTTAAGTTCATGTATATGTCTATTCATTGATTCATTCATCAATCAAAATTGATTTGAATTGAAAAACGTTGCTTATTGTGTCAAATATTACTATTTGACAAAAATGGGATTTATCATGATTAATTAATTACAACGCCTCTAATTAATTAGATTCATTTTTTTAATGGCATCCCACCTCGAACAGAAATGTAATTTATGGGAGACAGGGCTGTGTTATGTTTAAGCCCAATCTAGGGAAAGAGTGGTCTGCTTTATACAGGGATGTCCACAGCAAGTGAATTTATCACCAAAACATGTATTTTTTTTTACCTATATGGGCAATTGTGGGCCTAAACGCAGCCAAACCTCGAACAAGTAGTTATTGTTGTGAAAGTGCCATGCAAAGTGTAATATTTTCCTACACTTAACCATGCAGTTGTGGTCATTTAAGTGTACTAAACAGCCAGTAAAAAGTGAAAGTTAACCACAAGTGAAAACAAAACTCAGATCTGAGATATGAACTCTGTTCTCCCTGCTGAAAGTTTTATTGCTAACTTGTGCTGCCATCCTCACATCTTACCTACTTATGTGGACTCTGTGGATCTTTCAAAGTGAAAGCCTTTCCTACTGTCAGACTCTTACTTTTCAGGGACAAAATATGTTTCTTTCAAGTAAGAATACAGTTTTGTTGTATAGAAATTTTATTTTTGGGAGACAGGGTTGGCATGAATGTTAAAAGTTTAACAATGCTGGAATCACTGGAAGTGGGTACTGTACTACAAGACAGAGCACATGGGTTTTAGTGACCATGACGTATGTGCAACTTGTCAAATGCTGATTGACAGTCTGGTCACAATTACATTTCCTTCAAAACGTACTTGCTTTTGCAATTTATTTGTAAGGAATCCCGAGAAGCTTGCAGTCAGAAAAAGGTTGGTAATAAATCAGACATTGTTCAAAACCAACAAATATGAATTAGATTTAATGTAAAAATACACTCAACCCATCTCATGGTGGCGTGGTTTAAGAAAGGACTTCTATGTGGCATTTGTTCATTCCTCCTGTGTTCACACATATGTTTTCTCCATCATCTAAAGACATTCTGCTAAATCACTGTTGCTTCAATGTGGCAGCCCAGGGTGCACCCCACCAATCACCCAATGTCAACTGGAACTTGCCCACTGAGGCCCTCTAAAGGCAAGGTGGGTGTCACTAATGAATGCATAGATGGACAATAAGATAAAGACAGTTCACTGAAATATTAAGACATGAGAAAGCATCAATTTAGAGTTCCAACTTTTTTTTCTTTCACTACTCACCTGCACAGAATATTGCACATCTGGTAAATCAGTTGGCAGAACCCTGCAAACATAAGCACACTCAGCTGTCAGCTCCACCCCCCATAAGGTTCAATATGGTTAACTTGCAGAACAGGCTGAATGTTACTGACTGGTGATAATGGTGGTTTGTGTGTCTGTTTAGCCTCAGCACCAAGTCAAACTATTATTATATTATTACAATCTAACTTCATGAGATTTTATCATGTCTGAGATGCAAGGAGAAAATAGGCATCATAGGTCAGGGAACATCAGGATACAACCCTGAGTACGTAAATGCCACAGAACCTTTAACATCAGGGTGAAATTCTTCTCTCAACTTCTGTGTCCTCAAGCTGAGTTACCAGTGGAACGTAATCTCTTGAGCAGGCTTCACAGGACCAGCTGGGAAATGTTGAGAGTGGAAAATGAATGAGTAACACCTCCTCCTCCTCCAACAGCTCCTCTTCGCTGCCCTTTGATCGATGCAGCTCAACTGCCAACCCCTCAAGTGGAGCGGCTCTGTGGCCAAGTGGAGGGCTTTGCTTGGTGTGCAAAAAGCTTGTCTTGTGTGAATATAGAGAAGGATGTTATCGAAAGACCTTGTGACCTCGGCTGGCTTTTTTTGTTGTTGTTAACTGAAGGAGGTTAAAAAAAAGCGACTAAAATATGTCTAACATGACAGCAGCAGACTGGTTCAGTTCACTGTGGCCCCTCACCAGGAAGATTCCGCAGAGTTATATTTCATCCTTTCTCCTTTTTGCGTAAAATATGAATACCACACGCTCCACACTCTTTCCCAGTCCAAACTATTACCATTCAAGTGTTGCAGAAAATCAGAATTTCCCATGCCTTTGTGTTCAGGTTGGACAGGTCACTTTCAATGAAGGCTTCAGTACCCAAAGGGGCCCTGTTTCAACCTTTGCAGTTCTACGACCATTTCCACTGCATGCAACCTTTGGCACTTATGCGGATAACAGCGACTACTGGTTAATCAAATAATGGCTGTTAATAATTTAATCAGTTTAAAATATATTAACTGAAAAGGCAGAAGATAAAGGACATGCATGTCAAAAAAAATGGAACAACATCAGTTGGAATTTCATACTGTTTAATACTGTGGCAAATGGTTTAGCTAGTAAAAGGGCCTTTATGACAAAGTTTGCTGTGATATTTGACGCCTACCAGTCCGTGCTCTCAGTCTGAAGGAGAGTTAAATGTGTTACAGCCACATCACTGTGGTATAGCGGCTCATAACCTATGCCATTGGGGTAACCCATGTGACATGACAAAAGCCGTTGGAGCAGCTAATGTCAAGTGATTATGCTCCGAACAGCAATATCGGTACACAGAATGATGTCCATTGAGTTCATTTTGTGCTATTAATCAATCAGTTATTAATTTATAGTGCTGCCCATTATATTTTAAGAAAACTTCTAATTGAGCACCCCTCATCACATGTAATTGCCAGGAGATTAGAAAAGTCCTCCATCCAATGAGAGTGTTTCCATTGGACACACATAACGCATTTCAGCACAACATTAAAATCTGGGATTCAACCTCTTTGAAACTGATGTCAAACTGAGGGTGACAAAACACTGAATAACCAATCAAAATTGGCAACTTCTGAGACATCAGCGACATCACACCGAATCTAAGCGCACAATATGGCAGAACAACAACTTTTTGGTGTTCTGCACACTCCAATTTGGTAGATGATTGTATACACCTAAAATGGGCTCATCACTGGACGTGTCTGTAATTCAACCCTCCAGTTTGATAAGCTGACATCACAGAATGGGATGTAATCAAAGTGCATTTTGTGTGAACAGTTTTCAAGTGTTAGAATCATGGCATGAAAGGCAACATTAAAAAGAAGCAGTTTATTAGCGGTCCTACACACGCAGGACCATCTAAGTATTATCAGTATTATGATGAATGAAGGGTGAGCGATTACATTTAGAGAATGAGACAATGAAAAACACAGACTACTCCTTTTATTTTCAGTTGGCTGTTTATTGGTCAAGGGTTAAAGATCAAGTTGTTTTTCTGTGCGCGGATTGGTCGGGGATGAGGAAAACAATATTAGGGGGCGGGAAAAACGAGAGACGTACATTGGAAGCATGGTTGGAAGGAGAGAAGAGGAGACGGGTGAAGGGAGAGGTGCTCCGGAAGTTCAACAAGTTGTTTAGTGTCCAAGTTACTATTAGTTAGTTTTGCTTAGTACATTTTATTTTTTTATTCGCTTCTAGCTGTGTGTAGTTACGGACTGCAGATGCACAGATGTTTTTATCTGAGTTGATAAAAACGGAGATTCTGTGTGAGCGGGTTCAGGCTAACCGCTAAAGCTAACGACTAAGCTAACGGCTAAGCTACGGGCTGGCGAGCGTTGTCACGGCCTGAGTGGACTTTGAATTGGACAGACTGAGGTGCTTCTGGATGAGGAGTTACCTGCCGCACCTCTGACCTGCGTTTCTTTTCCTGGGACATTGGATTGTTCGTCGGCTGGCTGCTGATTTTTGCATACCGAGCTGTGAATGCCACTATGTGGATTCTGCTAACGGCTAACTGTGAGTTTTGCTGACCGTGGAGATCAACGCCGCTGCTGGGATTCCGTGGACTGCTTCCTGTGATCATCGTGGGTTTTCTGCTCTGCACCTGGACTACGGCGACCAGCTGGAGATCAACACTCAGGCCAGCAACGTTTTGAGGTTGGTGTGTGAGTATGTATATGTGGGCCCACAAATTACTGAATAATACTCATTATTTAGTGTGAGGTTGTTTGTTTTGTGTAACACAAGATAATTTCAGCAACATATTTGAAGTATTCCTTTGTGAGCACGTTTAAGGCACCCTTAAATATTTTCAAGGGAATGTTTTGTGTTAATTATTAGTTTAATTTCATCCAGTTTAAAAGGTGTATTTTGAGTTATTTTGTGTTTAAAAATTCTAAAATTGAAAAGAATGTATTTTTTTGCCATTTCATTTAAAACATTTTATTGAAGTGCTTTCATTTTATTTAACTACAACCATGTTGTCTGGGGTCAGTTATTCAAATTAGTGTATATTAAGTGTGGATAGATCTGACGATTTGAAGTCTTCTTATCAAGGTGAATCTAATCCACATCAGGTAAACCTTAGGGTAGCTACCTTAGTAGTACAAACCCAGACAATCGAGTATCCTAAATTACCACCTCTCCTTAAATGTCATCGTAGTCTTAAATTGTGGGTGCTGGGGTGTGACAAATAAAACAAAAACACATTCTACAAAAACACTGTTCAACATGTAAGTGTAGTTTTCACTCTGGTCAGATCACCAGGTGAATTTATTGTCGGTTGTAATCCCAAGATATTTAAAACTGTCCACTATTTCCACTGCTTGGAACTTCAATGATCATTACTTCAATGATCAAAACGATATAAAAACCGATGAAACAGAGAACTGTGTGATTAGACATGTCATTTTAACATTAATAATTACTATTGAATACTGTGCTGATTCCAAACTGCTGAGAAATCAATTTCCTTACCTGTATAAGTGATGTATGACTATACATAATTCTGGTCTGGTATAAAAGACCATTCTAGCACCCAGTGGCAACAGAAGCACAACAGATCTTGTCTCAAGCTTCAGATTCCTTTAGATTTTTCAGCATTTACTAAAACATATGTCCATGGTTCGGTGCATGCCAATCCTAGATTAATTTAAATAGTCCTCTTATTAAAACATAATTGGAGGAACATGGGATATGTTGTTTCTTTTTCTAACAAAATAAATGTTATGTTGTTTCCACAAAGGCTGAAAACAAATGTTAGCGATACCAAATACATTGATCAGTGAAGGTTTCTCTAGACGAGGAGTATAAAATGATTTTTTCATGCAGTCTCATGTCTTGGTTTTGTGTTTCAAACACCAGAATTTAAATTTAGCAGCATTCTTCATTAGTGGATTTGAGCGCATTGTCTGAGAACACCTGATTGAATCTAATGCCTATTGTTTGTACTCTCTGACTTCTCCTTTAGAATCCCTTTATTCAATCTTAAATTATGCTTGGAAGTAATAAAGGCAAAGAGAAGACAGATAAATAAATAAAGTCTAATGGTCCAATCCAAAGTCATATTAAGCCCTATTTTAAATTCACACACAGAGGTGAGTACAGGGAGTGTGTTTCAGGGGACACGCATGAATAAAACATGCAGACACAAGCAAGTCTGAGGAAAGGTAACTTCAAACAATCGAATGGTGGATTCCTATTCTCCTCTCATTTGTAAGACTTCAGGAACAGGAAAGTTCTTTAATAGACACAAACATTCTTGAGTTGAATTTCTAACTTAATTTCATTTCAACAGAGATCATCTTGCAGAAGTTTGAAAGGTGCTTCATCATCTTTTATTTTACAAAAAATGTCCAGAAGATAAACAAAGAAGAAAAAAAACATGTAACATTTTTCAAAACAAGTAAAGATGGTGGATCGAACATTAATTTTTTTTGGTGTGTATATGACCATGTACACTGATCAGCCACAACATTAAGACCACCTGCCTGACACTGTGTATGACTCGTTGTGTATGACTAGATATAACCAAGGTTGTCATCAACTGTTCCAGGTAATTCGCAGTTCCCCACTTTGCCAACAGTCAACACTGGTTCTTGGTTGCTTTCATTAACCTCTATCATAACTTCATCTTATCAAAGTAACATTTTAAAATGCAATCTACCAACTTCCCTAACCAAGTAACTTTGATGGCTAAGCCTAGCCAGACCTTAGCCATCACAATTGATTTGTGTATTTTTTATAGTGTCAATTCTTGATATGACATTTGATCAAAAACACTTTCATTTGGAATATATTTGACTGAAAGCTCCAGGAAAATGTCAAAGGGTGAAGATATCGCTTATTTTGTAAAAAGATGTCAGCATTTTAACAATATGTTATCAATGGCAATTCAAAAAATAAATAAATAAATAAAAAACCTTAATGGTGCATTGAAGGACACTCAGTCATCTGAATTTACTGCTTAATGTTAAGTCATGTTGACATGAGAAACAGCTAAAATATCCAGTTTCATACTTTGCTACCACTAATGACCATTTCTCAACTGTTGGTCATTGACTCCTGTGCAAGCTGTCACGCCAAATACATAAAATTTATTAGAAGATAAGGCTGATATGACATTTATGCTAATTGGTCAATTAATTGGTAAATCCAACAGGGAGAAGGAGAAAAAATAAGTTCATAAAGGTTGCATATTAAATGTAATTACACTGAACTTTAACAGCAGAGTAAATGTCAGTTATATAAACATGTGTATGTGGGAGGTCCAAGGATTTGGAAAATAGAATTTAGCTGAACTGTGTGTTAAGTCTTATGTGGAAGACTGTACAAGGTGTGCAAGGAGCACAGGACGGTGCAGAACAGGAAGAAATATATAGAACAGGGAAGAGGACAGGGAAGGGTAAAGGAATAAAATGTATTTGATGCTTCAATGAATGCCGTGATTTCATGGATGAGATGATGAGAGGAGAAAAACAAGAGACGAAGGAGGAGACGAGAGGGACACATGGAAACCAAAATGTTTTAGTACCTGATATGTAACATTTGGAACTTTCACTCTGGGGAACCTTCACTGGGGAAATAGGGGGAATTAGGAGGGAATACAAACCTGTCAGATAAAAGTCATGGTCTCTATGTAGCTGAGATCAGTAAAGGACACAACCACTATTTGAGAGTTAAGCACCTTTTGACCTTCCAGTGCTGATTTACAGCTTGAGTTTCTTGAAGTTATTCCACCTCTCACCCATCAGGCATACGGTAAAAGTTCCAGTGAGCTTCATCGGAGCTGATTTTCTTTCCCAGTACACCATGGGTTCTAACAGACTGCTAGGGAGTCTCAGGCTTTACAACGCATGTGCATTAGCATCATCAATACACAAGGTGAAAGTAGTGACCATGATGTCACCCATTGGCTTGTAGAGTTTCCATTTTAAGGCCTCTAGTTTGGTATTTGACCCACTTCAGCTTGGTGATTAGAAACCGGATGTAGTGAGCAAGAGTTGGATCTAATTGGAGAACCTGAGGATCCTACACACAGTCACAAGTTAGTCCTGCTCTAAAATACAACTTTTTTGTTTTATTTTCCTCAAAATCAACACCATGCTGTATTTAACAAGTCTTGAAACTAGTGATCAAGGCCTTAAACTCATTAGAAAAATGTTTGCTGAGGTAAAGTAGATTCATGTTCTCATTGGCTTCTTCTTTTTAAGGAATCGTACCCGCTGCTTCCATTAGCAAGAATAGCAATTTAAGGCACGTTTGCAGCGGTTTCACATTTCAGACCCAGAGGCTACAGCCATGTTTAATATACAGGCTATGGTTTTCATCACTTGTTGACCCACCTGAAGATGTGAGTCATTTGGGTCTCATGATTTGAGGTGTGGCTGGGATTTCAGCTGTCTTTGGATGGATCTTAAGTGACTGATGAGTGGTGTTGAAGACCACCTCTGCTTTTTAGTGATGATTGGTTCAGTTTCATTTAGATGGCTGCTCTTTCAAATCATCGGTCTTTTCTGGCCCTCTTCCCTCAGATGTTGGTGAACTGCTGAGTCTTGTCTATACTAGGAAGCAAGATGTGGTTTTAGCGAGGTTCCTTCAGATTTAACCCTGGGTTAATATTGCTTCTTCAATATGAACAAACTTCTTTCTATATTCAGAAGCTGAGTTGGCTTAACGGGTTGATAACCAGCTTTGTGTTCAGCAAATCCAGATAAGATGTTTTGGGTCTCTGTCAGGCTGTGAAGAGGTTATTTTGTTTTCCCAGTGTACAGATCTCCCTTGCTACATTGCACTGCTCTGCTTATGCCTGGGTGTTCTCTGCTCAGAATTGACATACTTCTTCCTTAGTATGTTGTTGGCCTTAATGTGCATGAGGGTGATGTGATTGAAGATGAGTTTTTTCAGATACTCCTATAACAAAAGGAACAACAGAGTTCTATTTCTTGTTCGTTTATTCTCTGTGAAAACCACAAAAAGACGCAGAGCAGACAAAGACCCTGTTTGAGTAACCACATGTTTCAAGTGCTTCCCTGATGTGTTTATGCTCCTTCTTCTCTGTCCCAGTGGGAACATTGGTGGAGGGTTCTGCTAACCCCCAGCTTGTTTTCCAGTAGGTGGTGAAAATCAAACGGTGAATATTATATACACTGATGCAGATGCCTCTATACAATGACTTGGAAGACTGAGAATATTCACAGACAACACGCCCTGCCAGTGCTTCATTACATTTGTCAATTTTCTATTATTTTTTTTACATATACACTGTCTAAGAAGGACTACATTGAGTTGGTAAACAACCACAACTATTCTAAGTTGTGATTTGAGATTTTGAATGTATGCTTTAAAAAATGTTGCCTGATGGTGGTGGCAGATGAAAGAATGGAAAAACACCAAAAATCATTGGGATTCATCCACAGTGAGATTTCTCTGGACTAAAGTGTCAGACAGACAGGCTAATGGAGCGACCGTCCTTGATTACAAGAACAGAACGTGCTAAATTACTACTCGCTGCTAAAAATAATTTTCCCTGTGTAGAGGATGACGAAGAAGGAGCGGGCTGAATGAGACATTTAGTGGTTCCGAGCAGTTAATGGGCCCTTTGTGAGAGCATGAGGGAACGAAAATGGCAGGGGGATAAATGTTGGAGGGATTGGTTGTGTTCAAAGTGCATCCTCAGAATCGATGCTATTAGTTCAATAAGTCGAGGAGGCGGAGGAAGAAGAGGAGGTGGAGACAGATGTTTGGACAGATATCTGAAGCTGAATTGAGGGGCTGGGTGTGCTGTCAGATTGACCAAAGGATTAGATTAATGGATGTTTGGGAGAAAAAGCAGAAGGGGGACGTTGTGAGATCACAGTCTCGCTACCAGTCCACAAGAAGACCAAAAGGAGGTGGAGGGTGACAAAGCATAGAGGGTGAAGTTTATGTTGCCAAACTGCAAAAAGGAAATGTTTAGACTAATGCCCCAACTACTAGTCACAGGGATGCCAGAAAAGCAACAAAGGGGGGTAAGAATGCGTGCATAGGTATTCTATGAGAATCTGATGTTTGCACACGTGTATATAAAACAGTTGCAGTGCAATAAATCATAAAAAAGTAGAATTTCTTTGATTATTTAGTTTACAGAAATTTCCATATTTCTTCCCTGCCTGCTCTGTATAACCACAGTCTGCAGTACAGCTATAAAGTCCATAACTGTGATGTGACTGTTGGTTGCAGTTGAATCAATAATGGCATTTCAGCTGTGCTGAGAGGGATTTTTTGTTTTTGTTATTTTTACTCCTGATGGTTACTGCAGATGATTTATTTTGGCAATTTTTAAAAGACATATATGGAATAAAGTGATTTGAATGAAATATTTGCATTTCAAGATTAGATTTGAATTGAAAGTCACACATAAGTAATCTGAAAATCTGACAAGTTTTCCTGTTTTTATAGTTTATTACTCTGCCAAGGAACGGCGGAGTTATTTGGTGATCGGCGTATGTTTGTCTGTCTGTGTGAAACATTATTCAAAAACGGACCAACAGATTTGGATGAAATTTTCAGGGAAAGTCAGAAATGACACAAGGACCAAATGATTAGATTGTGTCACTGACGCGGCATATAATCTGGATCCACGGATTTGTTAAAAATTTCCCATTGCCAGATATAGCTGCCGGCACGGCGTCGCTGTAACCATGATGTGAACACTGCATCAGTTACCTGCTACTACAAATTGACTGTGATTTATCAGTTGAAAATGATACAAGGAACAAATGATTAAACTGTGGGGTGTTTCTAAATCCCATCAATTCCTGCCGCCTGCTACCTATTTAGGTCACGTGATGTAGCAAACCCCAGCCAGACAATGGTGAAGCTTCTGATGTTTCACAAAGCCTTTATTTACGTTCAGCCGTCAGCATTATTTTGAACACAAATTCACCTTTCTGTCCTTCACTCATTTCTTCACCGTAGGAGCTTGTCTCCATTCCAGCTGGGTGCTTCTAAGTTTAGACACATCCTTTGCTAGACAGCAACAGCATGTAACTGTTTTCTTTCATCTTTATGGGAATTTCCTGACTTTTCGGCAGCGTCTTCGTCATGTCAAGAAAGTGCTTCTTAAACACTTCATGTGCCGCTGGAATGGCAACAAAATAAAAGGCCATAGCATTAAAAATACGCCTTCAAAACAAAAGCATGGAGGGAACAGCTATTTTAACACTAACAAAACAAAGGCTTGCCAAAAGCGATGAACTGATCGACAGATCTTTATAAGAGTAATTTACATGTGATTCGGTATCCATACATAACATGCACATGCATAACACATGCCTGTGCTCAGTGCAAGGTCATTTTTTATTAAAGATTTCATCCATCGGAAATGATACGTCAACTGAGCGGCCTTGGCGGAGTCCTGCACTCTCTGAGTGCTTTTCTAGTTTATATATGTTGTGCTTGACTCTGCTGCTGTAGGTCTCTGTTTCCCAAGTTCTTTTTCACTGTCCAAAAGCATAAGAATAGAATAGAAATAGAATAGAATATCCACTTTATTGTCAAACAGAACATACACTAGCTGGGCACATTTTGAATTAAATTTTAATGCAAAAACTGGCCATTGGACTGGTAAGAAACAAAACAAAAATTACTCAAAATAGAGTATACAAATAACACACTTAGGAACTATCCTATCACCTACTCGATGATGTACAAAAATGCTAGATTTCAAATTTTGACTTTCTGCACAAGTTCTCTGTAGGAAATACCTACATTGTTAAGTGTTATGATGGTCTGTCTTTCTTCTCTTGTTAATTGCCTCTTCTTCACCATTTTTATGTAACAAGCTACTTTCTGCAGTACAATACTGTTCAACTAATGTTCTCCAGGGTATGGTGCCACGGTGTGTTCCAACACTACTTTTGTGCAGACAGAGGGGGTTGTAAGTAATCAAGAAAAATTGGGACACTTGTAGGATTTGGTAGCACCAACTTCAAGGCCTGAGCAACCTCCATTGCTGCAGAACAGCTTTAAGTTGTTAACCCATTTCTTGTTCCCTGAAAATTACCTTTTTGTATGATTCTGAAATGTACATTACTTTTCAGCTTTGGGGAACCTTGCCTTTTTTTTTTTTAACCTCTAGCAGTTCACCACTTACCTTTGTACCATTTTAAGCTATTCATTGGACTTGTACTACTTGAATTTCATTTTTAAAAAAAGGAAAAATTGGGGCGTTCTAAAACTATTGACCGGTATTGTATATGTGCCCCTATATATGCAGGCCATATCAGCATATCAGTATTTGCATCAGTAGCAGTGGTTGTGGCACAAAGGTAATGGGGGCAGTTAAGGTTCTTAAAAGCCCTTGGCACCTGAAAAATGACTCTCCTCTCTGAAGTCCTTAAAGTCATAACTGGGAACACACAGCAAGACAGACCGTGATTTAGACACAAATACATTTTCATTTTAAAATGACTTGAAAGGAAAATGATCTACATCCAGACACGTTTTAGCATCATTTCAGAATTACGCTCTGTGCATACGAACATGCCTGGAAATGTAACCATGCACAGTCACACCGTCACTGGCTGGTTCAAAACCCCTTGACTCTGTGTTGTGTAATTTTCATTTGAAGAAGTTGGAAGGCTGAGGCATTTTCTTTGTGCCAGTTATTCTGTTAAATATAAGAAAACCTCTGGTCGTGCAGAGCACACCAAAAAGGGAGCAGCACGTTCTTTAGGCTAATGCTCGCTAGATAGCTAGCTCACAGAGTGTCTCAAACTCCCCAAATACATATTTAAACAAAAAAAAACAACATTAAATATCTGTCAGCACATGCCAATGAACAACCATGACTGAAAACGAAATTACAGCAAGTGAAATTATCATATGTAGACTGTTACAGAAATACATATCACATGACTGTTCACACACATGCAGGTGCTGGTGTAAACATGAAGTAAGGGGTTGGTTGCTTAGTTTCAGAAACTACTGCAGAGGAAGGAAAGCAGTGGCCAAAAGTAAGACCACAGATTTCTTTAACAGCACAACAACTGCTAGCAGAAACACCAATGTCAGCAACACCTGTAATTCATCATCCATGTGTCTCTGGTAGTCGGGGATGAAGCTGTCGTTTGATAGGAGCGTAACAAATGAGGATACCGCTTGTAGTGACAGTTTAGACCCAGTCAGGAACTGAAATTCAGCATCATTGCTTCCATAAAGTCTCAATTTCTGCCCATCCAAGTTTTCAAATTGAAACACGGTCAGCAGTGTTTCCAAAAGTCTCAGTTTTAGAGGTTCTGAAACACCACATTAGAGAAGATACTAAACATAGGATAAGTTTTAAAGTTGTAAATGCGACAAAGCATTAATGTGGATGTAGCCTTACGGTTCCTGACTAGCATACTTATCCCTGATGTCAGTAAATTAACTTTCTATTTGTATTTACCAAACTTGCAGAATTGCAATCCAGTGATAGATTCGTCTGTACGTCCAAGAGTGCATTGCAAACAGAAGCTGCTGACTTCTAACTCAGCATCCCTTAAATGATGGTAGTTTGTCCAAATGTAATTAAATACAGCCTTTAAAAAAAATGGGACTCAAGTTGTAGCCAGCAGACAACTACCTGGCTGCATTCCAACAAACTGCATTGTGTACAGCTACACAGAGATGTATGCCTGTGTGTGTGCTTGTAATCTGTTTACGCGCTCATAGTGCAGAGACTCATCTCCTGTGTGGGGATAAAAGACTGGTCTGTTGACAGAATAGTAAGATTTAAGAGGTTGAAATGCATCTTTCTAAAGAAGTCACAGTAAACTCTGAATGTCTTTCTGATCTCCAAATTCCATGCAGAACAGCTACCTTAGTCTAAATCCATATAGCTTGCTGTAAACAAAATGCCCTACTGTCTGCACAATGTTGCTGTAATAGTTTGCGAGTTATGGCTAACCATCCAGGGAATCCATGTTGGTCATTACAGTGACCCCCAGGGTGACTAAAATGAGTGTGTGTTTCCAGAAAAGAAGTGATAAAAATGATTGTTGTCTTTTTAAAAGTACCCCTATAGATTTTTTGTGGGTGCAAACAGCTAATTAGGAAACAAAAAAACTCAATGTAAAGCTACACTGCGCTCATGAAGCAGTCATTAAAGGAGCAGAGGGGGAAGTGAAGTGACTTACTTTTAAAGTCACAAAATCTACTAAGAGAGGAGGTCGGGGTGGATGGATAGGTTGACAAAATCAGTATTCCTTTTACAGTTTTGTTTTTAACCGAAACCTGACTGAACAGAGGTGAACAAATTGGCTGCTTTAATATGCTCCTATGGGTTGTATTCAGAAGGTAGAGGGAAACATCTTTTATGGTTGTTCAGAACTGAAGTTGTTTTCTTCACAGCAGGAAAGAAATATGCACTTAACTACATTTATGTAAACCAATTCTAAAACGCAGCAAGAAGAAAAGAGTGGTGGTCCGGGTGGAACCATGGCAATATGCAGGAAATACATAACGAACCAAGAGCTCTGAAAATAGGATAAAATAAATGTCAAATTCTGTCAGACAGCATGCAAATGGAAAAAAAAAAACAGGTTGAGGTAGTTTTGTTTTTTTTCCAGGAAAACACTGATGTAACATATTGAAAGAATATATTCTGACATTTACACAAATTGGAAGTTTGAAGGACAAAGCTGTTATGATTTTCCCATTTTATCATAGTCCTCAAAAATGATGAGAATCCGCACTTTGATCTCAGTGGCAGTTCGTTTCAAGTCTAATAAGCTGGACAAAACAAGGACATACTCTATGTGTCATTGTAAAAATACTTTTTTTTCTGCACTGTACAGCAAGCAGACTAGAACAAGGACTACATCAAACATCAAGCCGTGGTAACAGATATCAACTAATCCATGACTGAGTATTCTAGTTTTTACAAGTCACATCTAAACCACAACTTAGAGCCAGTTTCAGGTGAAATTCCAGACAAAGTTCAGGACTATAATGCTGTTGTGTACCTGCGGCATTTCATTTGAAGAGCAGACATTTATTACAAAAAGGTATGGTGGTGATTACTAAATGAAGCATGTGCTTGTCAAACATAGCCTGGGTCCAGCACAGACTTTTGCAATACTCCCAGTAATCCGATTTTTGTTTTCTAAAATGGATATGTGGTGCTTTGAAACGCAACTAAATCTCATTTTGTTAATGGGAAACGGCGAGGTCTCAATGTTTACTTCGTCGAACACACTGTTAGTCATCCTACTGTCCTGACACCGTTGGTATTGTTATGGAAAATCCCAGAGAAAAAAACCCCCAGAGACTTCTATGCCTACCATTTTTTCATCGTTTTCATTGCATGCCTTCAGCTGAAGCTGTCAGCTTACATCATATGAGTCTTGTTTGGGTCTGCAGGCAGTGAAGTTGGTCAGCAGCTGTGTTGTGTTCATTCATTGTGCTGGAGGCCTGATGACACACAGACCTGCAGCTCAGCGGGGAGTCGCCTCATTGCACTCATTCATTGCTGCTTCATAATACTACAGCAGCTACTGCCAGCAGCGCTGTAGTGGGGAAGCGCAGGATGAATTAAATGTATGGAGCATAGCTCACCTCACACCAACAAACTCTGAAGTATGGATGGTGAGCTCTGTGCAGCTCGAGCAGGGTCTGAAAAATGAAACCAATGTAAATTCAAACAACAAAAGCACTCAGAGTGCAGTATACCGCCAAGGCTGCCCCAGTCGTTGTATGATTTCCCGATAAGTCTGCAGCGGTCGTTTCGTAGTAGGATCTCAATCATATAATCGTCAGCAGGCAGCTGTGCCTTCTTCGCGATGTAAAAACTGCGGTTCCGTCAATGTCCCCTTGAGGCTGTCTCCAAACATGAGTCAGTCTCGAACATCCATCCATCACTTCATTCATTATCTATACACTGCTTAATCCTGGTTAGAGTTTTGGGGGCTGGAGTCTATCCCAGTTGACTTAGGGTGAAGGTAGGGGACACCCTGGACAGGTCCCCAGTCTATCACAGGGCTACATAGAGACCAACAACCACACTCACATTCACACCTACAGACAATTTAGAATCACAAATTAACCTCAGTATGTTTTTTGGACTGTGAGAGGAAGTGGGAGTATCCAGAGAAAACCTCTCCATAGACCCCCTTATCAAAATGTCTAAATTTGCAGCAGAAATAAACACTTCTACAGTCAGGTACAAAAAGCTGTTTTCATCTCTATAGCTAATTTTCTTGTTCATGACCCCCGAAGTGACTAGAATGAGTGCGTGTTTCCAAAAAAAAGCGTTAAAAATGGCTGTTCTCTCATTAAAAGCAACCCTATAGACACTAGTACGGGGGGTTGAATGTTAATATAACTCACAGTTTCAAATTGTCTTAGGGCTTCAAGTGATGCATAATTAGGAATGTAACCGCGAAATGGCAACAGTCAGCACTACCATGTTAAACTCCAAAACTGCTGTTCCAGAATCTTATAGGTGAGATGACAGGGTGTTCATCCATCTTTACATACAGTCAATAGAGTAACTCTACAACAATGCTCAATCTTACTCAATTTTCTCCTTTAAATGATTCCTTTTATTTACACTCAAGTTTTGATTTTTTTTTTTGTCATATACTTGACAGATTACTCCAGTCACCGTTTTACATGAACACACAGTTGAGTGGATTGATATCAGGCCAAACTATTTAGTTGTTTAATCAGAAAATACTTTAAGAATACTCAGTAACACTGAAGACTCATCCTTTGGGAACTACCTTTTGCAAAAGGTGACTTGCAGTGACATTATTCATACACACTAAATATGTATTTTTACTTCATTTATTGTCCATTTTATATTTTTAAAACCAAATGTGGGTTTCTGTTGTTCCCAGTGGAAAGGTTTCAGTTTACAGTGATTTCTGCCACTTTTCCCATGCATTTATATGTAGGTCATTGCCCTTGTGTCTTCTCTGTCCTGTAGTTTGTGCTCTGTCCTGTCTTCTCTCTCCCTGTACATCTCTGCAGCTACTTCTGGCTCTGAAGCTATGCAAGTAGGCTCTACAGCCACTGGTCTTAGCTTTAATTATTCAGTTAGTCAAGTGGTCTGTTAGAATACATAATATACTGTATGTAGATTACTTAGATTAATTTGTATTATATTTAATAATGTAGGTTTAAACTTGTTAGGTAAATTCACAGCACCAGTCTGATTTCTCTAATGGGGAAACACTTACTCTATGACTGTTGTTTTAAATGCACTACATAAATACTAGCTATATAAAAACACACTCAGTGACTCCACTTGACTTCACTTGACACAGGGGATTTTTTTCCTCAGGCAAAGCAGGTTTATTCATGCCGCGGTTTAGTGTCCTGGTTGCTTGTGGTGTGGTTCAGTGGATTGAAGTGCATTAGGAGGAGTGTTTCTGGTAGTTTTGGTATTAAGATTTTACACCTTTGACCTCATCCACCCACTAAGAGCATGGCAACAGCACTCCACAAATGGCACATCCGTGTTCAGAGAGCAACACGCACAGGACACTCCAGAATCATTGCCTTTCTGCTCCTTCCTCACAGCTGAGGCCACGGTGCACCTGTTAAACCACTGTCAGCTTTAGTCCACGTCACATTCACCATCACAGCACTGCAGCGATGTGGGGAAATTGCAGCAATACCCCAGTGGAATGGTATGAGTCATATTAATCCACTGTAGAACACTGAGATCAAGAGCATTACAGCAAGTTGCTGCTGCAGTTAGTGGCTGTATTCCTGTTGCCATTTTTAGGTCGACTCTTTTTGTTGTTGCAGGTATGATTTGTGTTTGTACTGCTTTTTACTTACTAATACACTTCCCTTCCAAATAAAAAAAGTCACACTAATATTTTGTTGTACTGCCTTTAGCTTTGAGTATGGCACACATTCACTGTAGCATCATTTCAATAAGCTTCTGCAGTGTCACAGCATTCATTTCCGTCCAGAGATGCATTCATTTTTCACCAAGATCTTATATTAATCATGGGAGGCAAGGCAAGGCAAGGCAAGGCAAATTTATTTATAAAGCACAATTCACGCAAAATGGAACTCAAAGTGCTTCACAATAAAAAAAAAATATATATAAAAGACCACAAAAACTACACTAAAAAAAAAACAATACAACACATAATAACAATATAAAATGATTAAAATGAAGACATCACAAAAGACAAATAAATTCTGTTCAATTTTATAAAAACATAGCAATCAAGTTTAAAAGCAACCATGTAAACAAAAAAAAAAACCATTAGTTTATAATATGCAGATGCAAAGCAAAACCGTATATTCATCTGGCTTTTACAACATTGCTACAGTCGAGGCGTTTCACAATCTTCAGAAGATTGTCCAAACGTAAGCACAGAACACGAAAGGAAGCCCGACCACTTGAACCCACTCTGGCTGTTCAATGAGACCTCTCCCGAACTCTCAGATTCGAGTTGGGTTCATATAGCTACCAACATAATCAAGATGTATTTTGTTAGACCATGAAAAGACTTATACAACTAACAGAGCAGCTTTTAAAGTCTATTCTCTGACACAGAACCAGATGCCAAGAGACCTGACACTGGGACTAATATTTCATAATTTCCTGTTCTAGTCCCAGGATTCCAGCTCAGCTTTTGGATGACTTAACTTGTCCTAAACCTTTTTAAGAGACCAATACATACCTTACAGTAATCTAACCTACTTGAGACAAAGCTGAATCAGTCTTCTCTAAGTCTGGTTTAGATACTATTCCTCTGATTTTTAGCAAATGGTTTTTCTTAATGATAATAGCTGTTGAGTTTGTCTTAATGTTACTGGAACTTCAGGTCTGAGTCCCATGATTACCCCCAATTTCTAACTTGAGTTTTTGGTTCTATAAAGAGACTCAAGTGATTGAGTTACAACTCTCTTTGGTTGTTTCGGCCGAAAACAATATGTCAAGTTTGTTGGTCTGAATTAGGCTGAGAAAAGTTGTTTTTCAATCCAAACAGCTGATCTGTTCGATACTTAGCGACAGATGAGTCTACAGTCCATGTCTCCTGCTTGAGTGACACATAGATCGGAGAGTCATCACATAGGTTTTATGAAGATAAATGTATTTTGGAAATAAGCTTACCCAATGGAAAGCATTACATTGACAAAAGAGTCCTAGAATTAACCCGGAACCCCACATGTCACAACATGTGTCTGAGACAAATACCAATTTTCAACAAAGAAATCCTAGCTCAATATAAGAACCTGAACCTTCAAGCAGTTCCAAAATTCCCGCAACCCACTGCTCTAACCTCTGTAGTAATATTTCATGTCCAACGTGTCAAAAGGCTGCACTCTAGTCCAGCAAACAGCAATTGGTGGCTTTGCCCCTGCATCAGTATTTAACGGATGTCATTGTCACCTTAATCAGTGCCGTCTCGGTGGCATTGAAGGACCTAAAGCCGACTGAAAAAAGTATCAAAAATATGGTTTGCTTGAGGAAGCATAGTTTGTTGAGATACACTTTTCTAAGTCTTTTTTCCTAGAAATGTAAATGAGAAAGTAAGGCCTATTGTTTAATATTGTGGCATCAAGACTACTTTCTGAAAGAGGTTTATAACTGCATTTCAAAGTCCCTTGGGAAAAGTTCCATTTTGAAAAGAGATTTAACTAAATTATTATTTCTGGAAACAACTGATTCAAAACGACTTTAGCTAAATTTTGTAGTACTCACAAGCGAGCAAAGTGCATGAACTCAGGCCGAAATCACCTCTTGGGAGCTATTCTTTGCATGACAGGAGTATTTCTTTTTAGTTTTTGTTGTCCATATGGCTGGCAGGGTATTATTTGTTCGTCAAGGTGATCCACTTTAATGCTCTGAATTTTGTTATTAAAGAATTTGGCAAAATCGATTACACTTTATTAGAATTTAATTTCTACTGGTATGATTTGGAGATTTGTTAGCCTTCACTGTAGCAAACAAATCTGAGTTTGTTATTACAGTTTGTATGATTTGAGAAAAATAGCTTTTCCCCGCTTGTTAACGCAGGGTTGGGTAAATATGACACCATTCCTCAGTAAATGTCAATCGTCCTCCTGATGTTTGACGTGCCCATCGTCCTATTCGACTCTCCGACCACCTTGATCTTTTTGTTCCTTACAGAGAATCTATTTCTGCTCCATGTCTTTTGTTTATTTTAAACTCCTAAACCTTTACTAAGGAGCAATCGTGTTAAAACACATATTAAACATTTGATGTGTAATTTTCAACATTTCATCACATTAGCCCATGAGACAGTTGTGTATCAATCTAATCGTTTACAACAAACCGTCGTAGTCAGAATCGTTAATGAATCTTCTTCGAACAACATAGGTGCCAACAGCAATTTCGGTGTAAACAAAATAAATCAAAAAGAGACACGAGAGTGGACAGAAACACAACATCAACAATCATTCAACAGTGATATAGTCACACCTTTGTATGATTCACGTCCTAAAATATACCTTTCACATGGTACGTTTCAGTTACATTTTGGACTTAGACCAAATATTTCAATGACAACAATGCATTCTTTACTGGTTGTTTGGTTGCTCACGTCCAACATAACATTTCAAATCACCGCTGTAAAAGCCATACAGTCCTAACTCGGCCAACAACCAAAGAAGTCAGTAAAATCTTCAATAGAAATTACTCTTTGGCGTGTTTGTAAGTAGTTTTATTAAAGCAAACACGTGTGGCCTTTCTAGTCCATTTAAAGCACATAGTCAAATTGGATAGTAAATCCAAATTTCAAATCGTTGGTGTTTGAAACTAGCCATAAAATGGGCACACGACCCCTCCCCCCCTCACGATTTTTGTCGTATTTCAACAGAAAAGATAAATTGTGGTGAGATTCAATCAAACTGCATTTTCTGTGTTTTTGTTAGCCACAGTCTCATTAAAAACATAAAATCAAGTTTATCTAAAGAATTAAATCATTAATAATTAAAAATGCTTTGTGTGCAGAATCTAAACTTTCATACACAGCATCGTGTAAGAGTTGACCGGGTTTTACAAGAACAAATCTGTTCTACAACGAAATAAATAAGTTTCTCGTTGCAGACTGTCTGACTGTATCTCTTATTAAATTTCCTTGGTTTAACTGTGTGAATAATTTCAGATCGTTCAATGAACTTATTTTATTCAAGAGATAGGAATAAATTGGTGAGGTCTACTTATTTTTCTGTATGTAAAATTGAATTATAACAGAATGTGGTGTTGATAGTGTCTTTCAGAGAGAGAGTTGAGGGGAAGTGCGCGTGGGGGAGGAGGCTGTCGTAGGTGTGTAGTCAGAATGAGTCATGTCAGGTGTGGGATTGCTGACAGTATAAGAGATTGTCTGAGAGAGTTCTGATCCGAACCAGTTGTGATGAAACCGTCTTTCCTGAAAAAGCGGTTCTAAAAGGTTAAAATTGTCAATGAAGTACATGTGGGTGAGATCTGCAGATAGGTTGATCCAAGTTTTAATTACGGTCCTGCTAAAACAGTTCGAGCTCCGCTTACGCACGGGAGAGGGCCAAGACGAACACAGAAAAGCCTCTTATATCCACCTTCAGTACATTAAACAAGTTCATTAAAATACCATTTTGTCTTCTCTGACTGTGCCAAACATGTCGTTTGGTTCCTACTTGAACTTGATGCGTAGAACGGTGGAAGGAAGACTGAGCAATCGAGAGCTCGCTGAGACATCCGGAAACTGTTGCTTAACCCGAAAGCAGTGGTGTGGTGCATTGAGAAACGTAATGCCGAATTATGAGTCTATATTAATCATGGGAGAGTCGGGCCACTGTTGCAACGTCTTCTCCAGAACATCCCAAAGATTCTCAATGGGACTGAGGTCTGGACTCTGTGGAGGCCAGTCCACATGTGAAAATGATATTTCATGCTCCTTGAACCACTCATTCTCAATGTGAGCCCGATGCATCCTGGCGTCATCATCTTGAAATAAACCCGTGCCATCAGGGAAGAAAAACTCCACTCATGGAAAGACTGCCGTTGGTTTCTTATGATATGATTTCACCAAACGTTTACATGATCTCTGATGACGATCATCCAAGACTTTGATGGGTCAACACTTTCCTTTAGGTTTTAATAATGCGTTGGACGGTTCTTAGCCTGATTTTAGTAGTTTCAGAAATCTCCTCAGTTGTTTGCTTTGCTTGAAGCAGGCCAATAATTTGACCCTTCTGAGACAGATTAACATCCTTTCCGTGACCACAGGATATGTTTTCCAACATGGTTGTTTCAGAAATGAGAAGCTCCTCACTGCACCAGCTAGAGTTAAATAAGTTGCTGCAGCTGAAACATATTCATCACTGCAGTAATTATCCAATGGAAGGCTCTTACCTATTTGTTTAGTTAAATACAGGTGGCAACTTTTTTTTCCCGAACAGGCAGTGTATGTTTTCAGTCAAATGAGACTCATTCACATATATTTATTTCACTTTAATTAGCTTAATACTACTTGTATTGTATGGTATTTGTTTTATGTATTTTTAAATTGTTTTTGCTAGTAATGTGTAAAAACTGTACAGAAATCCAAGTTGTTCGCTAGTATATGGACAATGGCTTGCATTCAGGTGTTTGCTAATCTGATCTAATCTCCCTCAAAATATCTTTATTCATTTGCACGACAACAGATATCAGCTATGTCACAGTATTTTAAATTTGCCGTGACAGTGTGTACAGAATAGACAATTTACATCACCACTGCATATGTCTTTACTCCTATAGTTCTGAAAAGGAGCCTGTACCTTTGGGTTTCTAGCTGTAATACAGTTTTATATATGGCTTTAATAATCCGTACAATGCAGCAGCGCAGACTCAAGCCTGTACATGACTCTGTGGGTTATATTTTTCATTAGCCTGGCAGGAAATAAGAATTACTTTGACTCTTGAACACACTGAACAAAGATAGACAGTATGTAGCAGTGCAGTGTTTTTGGAATGGAATGCGTCTGTAGATCGGTATCAGGACATGCTATTAACAGGGCTTCTACAGGTCAAACTGAGGCTGTCTGGATTCCACAAAACAGCAGGACAAGATAAATCGCTGGGTATTTTTGATGAAAATAATAATTAGACTTTGTTATGAGGAGATAAGGAATGGTTAATATAGTGACAACGTTCTCATCAGTCTGTGTCCATTTAGACAGAATTCAGGAAGCATGTCGCTCCACGGTCTCAAGTTTTGCTGAGTTTGCTTATTTGCAACCTAAAACTAAAATCTGTAAAATATTTTACTGAATGTTGAGAATTTCATGTTTAAGTGGCAAGTAACTGACTTGGCTTGCCAGATTTGTCCGACAACAAATTGTACTGATATTAGAGACCTCAAAAATTGGTGTAAAATCAGCACTTTTTTTTTTTTTCCTGTTTTTAAAGACCAGTAATTTAATATGTGGCCTCTGTTGGAGCTATTCCATCATTTGGAAATAAAAATGTCTTAAAGATTCCTTGACTTTTTAAAGGGTGAGAATGAAAGACATAAATAAATCCCAGGTCTCAAAACAAAAATTCAGTGCTCAAAATTTGCAATATTCTGCCAGAGTATTTAGCAGAGCTTAGTTTATGTTTGTCTATAACAAATAAATACATTCTGGAGAAAGTGTGAGACTGTGGAGCAACACTGCTGTCTCAACTGACCCAGATGGACCCACGTACCAGTGGGTTTGTTTTTTAATGCAGCCAATGCCAGACAAAATGACACTGGAAATGGTGATACAAAAACAGTTTGTCTCCATGCCAGGCAATGCAATGAGACTACTGTTGGATTTGAAGATGTTTGCGTTGGCAGCAGATTCCGTGGTTTGAAAGTAAGCTTGTCTCTAAGCTTGTTTCATTCTCATGAAATTAAATAAACACAAACAGTGGAGGTTTCTAAGACCGCACAGACATAGTTTATTGAAACTGTGAATTTGGTAACATTAAGAAAGTTTTTCTTTTCCTCAGAGAAGCCTAATGCTTTTTGACTCCCTGCTCCTCCTCCTCCTGCTGTCTCTACAGGTGTGGAGCTATGAGGCTCCAGAGGACAAGCAGGATGTATTTGCTACAAGAGCCTGTCCTGCCTTTCTGACCTTCATCAACGCTGCCTACCTGGCAGGAGTTACCGTGGAGCTGCCATGTCACTGCAAACCACAACAGGTAGCGTGGACCGATCATGATACGACTGACACTTTTGTGCAACATTTCTGTTTGGGCCAAATATGTTTTTCATTCATTCATTCAAAATAGCCACAAGCATCTACAAGTATTCCTGTGAAATATTCATCCTCAGTCTCAAAAATTGCATTCCTATACAACTCGACAGCCCATTTATGTTTAAAAGACACATGATTTAATTTTGAAGCATATTTTCTCAACAAGAAATTGTGATTTTGTATGTGTGAAAGGTGCTATATACTGTAAATACATTTTACTTAACTTACACACTTACTTCTCGTATAACATGGTTAAAAAGTGATTTAGACATTCAGACATTGATGTTGACATTTCAATGGATGTATTTCACTGTTATGTTTCATACTGAATGAATGAATGAATGATGCATGTATCATCGAAAGCCAGTGAAACAGTTAAATGAGGCCTTGAACTCATCAATAACTCATTTTATGACAATATTGAGATTTAATGGGACTTGCTGGGATTTTACAAACAAGGATATTTGTTTTTTCACCAATAGCAGTGAATGTGGAAGTCCATGTTGCTGAAATGAGTGATAATACAGATAAATGTGTTCAAATATTCAAATAAAAGTGGAGAATCTTGTTTGTTGAAGGGGATTATTTTGTGAGTATTTTTTTTTTTAAGTCCAGTCAGAAAGGAGGGTTTGAATAAGATACAAAGGACTGAATTCATGTTGCCATGTGCGACAGGAGATTGGATTAAATATCTTGAGTATTTTTTCCCCTAAAATGGACAAAGACTTAAATCTCTGCATCTACTAACGTAAGTGTGGTGTTTGGCAACGAAACAACCTTATCAGCTGACAGCACGTTTATGTTGGATGTATTGTTCCCTTTGCGTTTCAGGTCCAATCAGTAGTGTGGTTCTTTAGGAAACATTTGGGCAGCTACGAGGACACCAGAGCCTTGAGTGATCGCCATGGCAACAAGCTGCTAGACTCCAGCCAGGTCCCTCACAGTGGAGACTTGAGCAGCCGATTCTCCATCCGGCTCTTCAGCCTGCTGATCTTCAGGGCGGGACCCGGAGACTCTGGCATCTACATCTGTGGCTCCGCTCACCAGGACTTCTTCTATGGTTATGACCTGGACATCCAGAAAGCTCTCACAATCAGCTTCACTCAGAGGTGATGAGAAAAAGGGGGGTCAGTTACTAAGACAGTAATAGAACTCAGACATATCATCAGTCACATTATGATGCTAAGATGACAATGCATTTGTTAATTTCTGCTACTCACTAAACATATACTGACACCCCAAATCTATTCTTTCTGAATACCCCTGATTTACTTTTCTAAATATTACCTCTCATCATGGAGCGTGTGCTAAATATTTGAGTCTTCTCTGTTGTCATGGTGGCGGGCAAAAAAGTGAATGATAGAATCCGTCCAGTGTCACAGATGGATATGGTGTAAGGTACTGCTGGTGCTGCAGATTGTTTTGTAATGCAAATGGAAATACCCAGTCTCCTATTGCTTGAAATTGCACTTTGATACTATTATGAAAAGCATTAAAATAAATAATGGATATGTTGTGCTTGTCTCTTTCTGTTGCAAGGGCTCCTATTCACTGTTCAAGAGCAAAAGCATTATATATATATATATATTTTTTTTTTGTAGGGTCTTAGTTTTCATAATTAATAACATTGTGGGGGTTTTGCCTCATGCTTAAATTAGTTTGGTTAACCATAATTTATAATACTGTATGGTGTTAGTTTTAATATTCACTATAGTCAGAAGAAGTTGCATTTCATACAATTTTGTCAGGATTTAATCATCAGCTGGGTAAATTCACACCTTAAATAATGCTGTAGGGTCTTCCTAGGCTCATTTTAATATGTTTTACGCCTAGAAAGCACTTTCGTTCCACAACTGTTGTTTTAAATGTGTTCTGTAATTACAAGTGACTTGAATTGTTTGTTTGTGTGGTAGTTGAAAGAACAGAAAAGAAGTACATGTAGTTTCATCTTTTTTATACCACAATCTCACTTATTTCCTGCTCCTAGTCTCACTCTCAAAAGCAAGAACAAAAGAAGACAAGCCAGCAAAAGACTCTTCACTTCTGAGCCGCTGTACCAAGTCTTCACCAGCTACCGGCCCTGGACGGTGTGTGATCGTTGTGGCGTTCCAGGAGAGCAGGTCCGTGTGGGACTGTGCTACGTCCACTCCCGCTTCCTGCACGTGCGCTACAGACGGGCCAATCAGACAGTGGCTTCTTGCGGTTCAGGGGCGGTGCCCAGAGCTTTTGGCAAGAGCTTTTGGCAAAGCAGAGTTGGGGCTAAGTTGAAGGTCAGAAGCTGTCAAGTGACGTGTCGAACTCAACCCCCTCAATCCTCCAAACTCCTCGCTCTGTTGTCATTCCTTGGCTACAGGTGAGCATGTGCTGTAGATACACTCCCAGTCAAAAGCTTGGACACACCTTCTCATTTAATTTTTTTTTCTTTCTTTTCATGACTATTTACATTGTAGATACTCACTGAAGGCATCAAAACTACGAATGAACACATGTTCATTTATGTAGTAAACAATAAAGTGTGAAATAAGTCAAAATGTTTTTAATTTTAGATTCTTCAAAATAGCCCCCCTTTGCTTTGATTACTGCTTTGCACATTCTTGGCATTCTCTTGATGATCTTCATGAGGTAGTCACCTGAAATGGTTTTCCAACAGTCTTGAAGGAGTTCTCAGAGATCCTGAGCACTTGTTGGCCCTTTTGTCTTCACTCTGCAGTCATTCTCATATGTGCATCTGTATATAGGTGCAGACAGGGAGAGAGCAGATTTTATCACTCAAACAGACTAATTCTTGAAAGCGAAAGAGTTTCAGGGCAAAGAGATTTTCAAATGCTGTAATCATTAAATAATCTTTTTTTTTTAATCAATAATTAAGCAAGACAAAGCCACACAATCATCACATAGAGATTGCATCATTCTTTATACCAAAACAATGCAAAAGTGCCACAGGGGGAAAAAAACAATGAAGATTTTGTTATTGGTAAATCCTTAACAAGGCTGGCAATAAATACTAGAGCCTCCAACCACAGCTAAATACAGTCATTCATCTCCAAGATACATTGTATTGTTGTTTTCAAATGGAATTTTTGACCTGATAGATACTCTAATTACAACATCAGTGGGTAACATGAATCAGAAAGACCATAAATCTGCCCAAGACCTGAATGTTGTAGATATTTTCTGTTGCACTCACTCTGTCTCGTTGTAGTTCACAGTGCTAAATACTAATGCAATGCATCTCTAATATAATTAATCTGTGTTGCAGTTCTGCCTCCTCACCAGTACAGATACCAGTGTTCTACCTGAGCCACCCAGCGGACCAAGTTCTCACCCTGGGATGCCCAGGAGCGCGTCCTAACATGGCTGTGGCCTGGGATCGAGGATCTAAACCCATCTACCGACATGAGAACTCAGCAGGCGGTAACCTCGGCGGCACGACCCCGAGGCTAATTATAGACACCGGACACCACCTGGTGTTTCAACCAGCGAAAATTCAGGACTCAGGTACTGTAATACAACTACCAACCTCCATCAGACATGTTTCGTTTTATAATGCGAACAGGCTGACACACCACACAATGAAAATCAGAGAGAATCTTCAGATTTTACACTTTCCAACAGTCCTGGAACTGCCATTCTGTGGGAAAATTCACTAAATCTTAGTTAAAAACATGATAGCCCATTATCAAATGCACACAAAACACCACCATGCACTTGATGTCTGCCATAATACATCGTTTAGTCCCAAACGCCTGATGTTAATGTCCTGATTTTCCAAAAATATTCTTACTTTTAACCATATGTTCCCCAAAACTTGCTGGCAGGCAAAAATTACACCATTTATCAGAGCAGGTAACTTTGAAAACAAGAAGAATCTTTTGATGGCTCTTAAACTAATCATGTGTGTCAAATTGGGAAATTTGATCAAAATCACTTTAATTTACATCTCATTTAAAAGCTTGTCAAAAACAAGCAACCAACATGTGACAAAAACTCAACTGAACTGCAGGCCATGTAAACACAGAGAAGATGGCATCTCTACTGGTCATGATTGCTGTGTTTCCATAGAGGTGCAGGACTTTATAGTGCAGTGAAAAATCAGTAAGTAAAACTGTGGAGCAGAAAAACAGCCAGAAACTACTTGGAGTTCAGAGGGTTAATGGTTTGAATATATGAATGAATGTGATTTATGAAGCTTTCATGTTTTATATGTGGCATATTAATAATGTTATATAATAATATTAATGCTTTATTAGATTATAATCTATATAAAATAATGAAGGGTCTGTGCAGTTCAGGGTTGTTTAATTTGACTGAGATGTACTCTAATTTCTAGGCGTCTACTACTGCTGGCTGCAGGGTCGCCGGGCTGCTGAGATACATCTGCTAGTTTATGTCCGCTTGGGGCGTGGTCAGTCTGTGTTTTCACATCCTGACTTCCCAGCAGCTGTATATGTGGTGTTACAGTCATATGCTGCCATGATGGCTGCGTTTTGCTTGCTGCTGTTCTTCAGAGCTGTAGTCAGACACCACAGAGACGCCGCAGAAACACATATGGATTAAACTCCGTGAAATATAAGTTGTGTTGTTGTTCTTAACCATTGCAGTAGTAATGTAATTTTTTGAGATACCAGCTACACTATCACTGTATTATTCAGGAACCAAAAACAGGTGCTGATTGCTAGCACTGTCCTAACGTCAAACATGCAAATGTTTGCAGAGCACAACACCCAGATGGAGCTGTCTGAATCAGATTTCCTCTGAGAGCAAAACAACCTAGAAGACAACATGGTTTGCTTTTCTTTGTATCTTGTCTCGATGCAGTGAGTTGGCAATTCCACTGTGGCAGCTTTAGACGATAATGACAAGCATTTTGGATGCTCTGCTAAAGACAGGATGGGAAAAAGTAAAAGGCTACATTTCCATATGCCCAGCAAGCAAACAGCAGGACTTTTATTTGTAGCAGACTGATACTAACAAACTCAGCTGCAGACAATGTCACGCTATTTTGTTTTCCATGAATGGATTACACACACACATAATTATCAATTTTCATGGTTTATGTGTAGTGTTCAGATAACACTTTTTGTTTGAACAAGTAAACATTGACTTATATCATGGCAGATGATGTATTTTCTGTGTAAAATTTGCACTTGTGTACCCACACAAGTATTCAGCAGCTCTTCTCTGAGATTTTTGTGTATGTTATAATGCAGTACTGCCTGCTCTGGCACAAAATGTTGCTAGTGAATACAATTAAGCGGTCATTATGTCTCTTCTGAAACATGTCAGCAAGTGCAGCGTAGTGGCATAAAAAGGAGATAACACTACCAAGTGACACGTTTCCGCTTCAAGACCCCTTCAGGTGACTATCAAGTGTTGGTAATATGAACATACGGTGATTCTGATATCCTGGAAGACACATCATGAGTTACATATGCAGTCAACACTATGACTGAGCATTTCCACTTTGAGACTGCAGCGCACCAACAACGGTTTCAAAAACTCAGATTCAAACCTCTGGGGTTTTAATACATACATAAGAAACCTAAAGAATCCAGTCCTGTCAACTTGCAGGGTGGGGCTTTCTGCATCATAGCATAACATGTACACCGATCAGGCAAAACATTATGACCACCAAGATGAAATTTAAGTTTAAGTTTCACCTTTTTGACACATTTTAAGAGAATCAACACTTATCACAGATAGTGTCTGAGAAACAGGTCCTGATAGCGCAGCGTCACATGACACCCCGGCTCATGACTGTCACTACTTGCACATGTATGCACATTGCATACATTCTCAAAACAGAAATTAATAAATAATTAAAGGACCAGAGAGAGGCTTGTGATGTGCCCTTTTCTTATCTTACATGTTTAAATAAACATAACCTGAGTTTGGTTGATGAATGATGCCTTGATGATTTAGCCTGTAGGCAGGTACTGCAGTTACAGACATTTAAGAGAGGACAGTAAATGATTGTAACTGTTAATAAATGAGAGATCTATGAGGTGATGAGACAGACATGGCCAATCCATCCAATTATTCATATGCACATTTGAAAGGCTAGAATGTAAAACTTATTAATTTCAGTATTTGTTTTCCTACCACTGTGTAACTTTATGGCATCTCCATGTATTATCTATTATCACATATTGCCCTATAAAAATCTATAAGAACAATACTTAAATGATTTTTTTTTGTTTTATTTTTTAATAATTTTAGTTTAGTTTCATGTTCATTTGTCTTGTTTTTTTCCAACATAATGTTAGTTCCATGCAGCTCAGCAGAAAGCAGGCCTAATGTGTTTGTAATGATATCACACTCAGAGTTTTGTAGCATCTGCAGGTGTTGAAGTGGCTCTTGAAAACCTCGCTGCTGCTGCTGATGAGGAGCAGCGGAGAGATGGGCAATATCAGAGGAGAGATATCTGGATTCTTGCTGTCAGACAACGAGGGCACATCAGATGCATTTTCATTAAGACGTCTCTCCAGTCGGAGAGCCAGAGGGATGAACACTCAGACACTTGTTCATCCACAGCTGGGGTCTCCTCTTGAGCTCCTCTCATCCCTCGTCTTATCTCCTTTCATTGCTCGACCAGTGCTCATTCATCACCTCTGCTGGGAACACAGATGCTTAACAAACTCTGAAAGATTTAATTTCATTATTTTTTTCTGCCTCGTTCTATATCTAAATAGGCCTAACAAAATGTTTGACTGATACCTTAGTTAGGCAGTATATACACTACTGTTCAAAACTTTGGTCTTCCTTAGAAATGTCAATATTTTTGAAAGAAAAACTTTTTTTTCAATGAAGATAACATTGAATGAGTCAGAAATCCAGTGGAGACATTGTTGATGTGGTAAATGACTATTCTAGCTGGAAACAGCAGATTTTTAATGGAATATCTATATAGGGACACAGGCCCATTTCCAGCAAACATCACTCCTGTGTTCTAATGCTACATTGTGTTAGCTAATTGTGTTGAAAGGCTATTTGATCATCAGACAACCCTTGTGCAATTATGTTAGCACATGAATAAAAGTGTGAGTTTTCATGGAAAACATGAAATTGTCTGGGTGACCCCAAAACCTTTAAACGGTACTGTATATCTTCATATTAGAAATAACTTACGAGAGACTGCCTCTTCCTCTGTTAGCTCCTATTTTTCCTTCTTTACATCTCATAGCTCTCTTGTTTCCATTGTACTCATACAAGGGACTGATGAACATCTGCCGTAAACCACAGTTACGTGACTGTAAGGAGAGAAATCTAGCAGAACGGCTGTGAATGACTTGTGCTAGAGCAGGCTATGCACTAATCGCAAGCTTGGTGATTTGTCCCCGGCTCTTTCACATGCTGAAGTGTCCTTGGGCAAGATACCGAAACCGAAATTGCTCCCAATGGCAGGCAAACACCTGGCAGCTCTGCCGACATTGGTGTGTGAGTGTGAAACGCTGTAAAAGCGCTTTGAGTACCACTTGGGTAGAAAAGCGCTAAATACATGTATATGCACACCATTTACTCTTTATTCTGAGCCTCAAGGAGCAGGTTTAAGAGTCATTGCACACAAAAACCATGATTGTATTCCAAATCATATACGTCTTCTTTTCAGTATGTACTACAGCTGCCACTCTAAAGAATGTACTGTTGTATGCAGACTGCACACAATTGGGACACATGGCCTTGACATAGTACTGCACCTTTAGCTTTGAATGGCTCATATTGCATATCTCTGTGATAGTGCAAAATGAGCCGTCATCTGTCTGTGTCCTCTTGGCAGCTCAAGTTGTTTATACTCGTGTCAGACATCTCTTCCACTCTGCAGAGGATTGTGGGTTAGAATGGCCAGGAAAATATGCTGATCTGCATACTTCAAAATGAGACCAGATGTAGTGGGACAAACTGGTGTTGCTGGCAGACCGTATTTGACATACCGTGTGTTGTGACTCACTAAACCTTTCCTGGCATACTATATAACATAGCTGTATGGGTATTGGAATGCACTCCAAGTCTGCACTAAGCCAGGACTTTTGTGACCTTCCATCCACACTAAAACAGATGTCAGTATTGCATCATTACATTACTTTCTTGAACAAACACTAATGTCTGTGAGTGTTGTTCTGTTTAATGTGTTCTTAGATAGCTTGTTTAGAGTTAAATATTGCTGTCCACTATGTTCAGACAGCATATCCACAAGAAAAAAACAACATGTATGTGTTCATAATAGATTAAAAATGGACGGAAGAAGCATTCACAGATGTTCAGTAGAGGAAGAACAACACATTTAGTTTTTTATTGTTGATGAAGGTATTTGGAGAAACAAATTGACACATCATTTGATTGGCGCAAAAAACATTATAGAGCTTATGGAGATGGTATAAAGCTTGTTCCAGGCCATGTTGAGAAGTTACTGAGATTCCCCTGCAGACATTTCTACTGTAGGGGAATCAAAATGGTTTATCCTCTGAGTAGCATGAATGTGCACTGCACAAGTTATGGAAAATGCTAATTAGATTGACTGTTAGCTTGTGTGAAAAGATGGCATTTTGATCGACGTTATCAACTGATTTAAAAGCGGAGCTAATGGACAGAGCTAACGGATGGGTCAAAGGTTTCAAATGAACTCAATTCTGGGGAAGATGAAAATCTTTCTGTGGTTACATAGCAATGTTGAGTAGATGTTGGGATCCCTTGCTTAGATATCCTAAAACTTGCTGGGAGCAGGATCATTGCAGATCCCAGTAACTTCTGCTAACTTTACCAAGAGTTCATCTCTTGGTAAAGTTACTGAGCCATTTGTGCCTCTTGGCTTTTGAGGAATATCTTCAAGTCTTTCTGCTTTCCAGTTTAGCCTTGTCTTCCAAAAAACAAAAACAAAACAAAACATGTATAGTTAAACTGCATTCTCAATTATGGTTTGAGAGAAATGTATTTTTTGCTGCATAACAACAGTCCTGCAAAGAAGAGTGGGAACAAAATTCCTCCACAGACATACACTACCTTTCAAAAGTTTAGGGTCACTTAGAAAAGTCCTTATTTTTAAAGAAAATATATTTTCTTCAATGACAATAACATTAAATGAATCAAAAATACAGTCTAGACATTGTTGATGTGGTAAATGACTATTCTAGCTGGAAACGGCCCATTTCCAGCAACCATCACTCCTGTGTTCTAATGCTACATTGTGTTAGCTAATGGCATTGAAAGGCTAGTTGGTGATCAGGAAACCCTTGTGCAATTATGTTAGCATGTGAATAAAAGTGTGAGTTTTCATGGAAAACATGAAATTGTCTGGGTGACCCCAAACTTTTGTGTACAGTAGTGTATATCAGGGACTGATCTACATTTACCAGAAGCCAACCTGGGCTCCACAAAATTATGTTCTTATGCCAACAAACAACATTTTGAGGGCAATTAATATCAATATCAATATCATGCTGGATGAATACTGGAACCTTGGCTGTTACTGTGTAACCAAATGGAGCAGTCATGAAATCTGACTGTGTTTCAAGTCCCGGTCGTATCTTTAAACTTTTGACCTTTCTGCTGCCCTTTTCAGTCTTTCACTTTTAAAGACATGCCTTGCAGCTGGCTTTGTGTTGATTATGGCAGTGCTTTTATTCATTCTATGCTAAGTTTAAAAAAAAAAAAAAAAAAAGCTTATACACGAAAACACAGAATGTACTTTATAGAAAAGAACTGCCCTTTTAAGCAACTTGACCCTTTAGCATTAGCTTGTTCCTGACTATTGAACACTGCCTTCAGCTCAACTAAGCTAATGCTAATTAAGCATCTGAAGATTTTTTTCTTTTGAACTATCAATTACCATGTTAACATTTCGACATGAACCAAGAACATACAATGTGAAACATATATAGAACGTGTTCAATACCCTTTACTTACCCTTTTTTTGCATATCCTTACCTGTTAACATGTGTTCTCAGTGTCCTTTTATATCAGAAAGGTCAAAATATTGAGAATTTAATAAGCTTAGAAGAAAATTAAATCAAGCAGGCTGCAGACATTTATACGCTCCTCATCGCTCTGTATGCACTCTGAGGAGGAAGCTTCAGTTCATATACCTCATGACCTTCCTCTCCACTCATATTTCCAGCTACAACCATCCTGCTGTATTGTTGCCAGTCTGTACTTGCTGTTCTCTTCCATCCATGAAGCAGCTCTCTCTGCAGAGCTGGTTCATATGCATTGCTACCTCGCCCCAGGATATTTTGTCATTTTTATGGAGCTGCTGTATAATTGCTCCAGCAGCAGCTAGTTACAGCACTTTCTGTCCACTTTCCAGAGTTCCAGTTTTGTGTGAGTGTGACCGTCTTTGATGTGTTTACGATATTTAAGTTGAATTCACAGTAGGTTTCTGCTTTCCTCCAATGGAACAACTAATCCTCTTTGACTTTCAGAGCAAATATTTTCCTAACATGAATGATTATTGTGAAGATATTTTTTACTCTGTCTATACTGGTTTGGTAAAATACTAAGTTACTCTTTTAAACAAAGATCTATTAGGTATTCTAACACACCATACATTACACTAATGTTGTTTTACTTTTCTTTATCCGTAACATACAAAATATTTACATATCTGTAGTCCAGTAACATACAACACTTGCACCCTGATGCAAATATAGCCCCCCTTTTCAGTCCACATTTGTTAAAATGATCATTTTTGGTAGCTGTGGGGATGGCAGTATGGCTGGTTTAAACAGTGCACACATTTTGCATATGTCAGTGTCTTATTCAACACTCAGAGTAAAGTTAAGAATAATAGGCAGATGACAACATCAAACACCGACCAATTACTCTGCATTCAAACTTCATGAGCTCTGGGCAGCAACCAAAATAAGGTATCAGTAAAAACCTTTTTTTTCCTGCCTCTGTCACACTTCAACATGCAAGCTGGGGCAAAAACAGTGATTAGAAAAGGATGCAGCTGAGGTGGTTTAGCGTCAGATATGGGTCTGTTCTAGATGTGGGATTATGCTGACGGGCGATAGGCCCAGGGGAGTCGGGGGGGGGACAGGTAATTGGAACACCTTGGTGTCCCCCAGGAGCAGCTGACATTGTAACCTGGAGAACAATAAGCAGCTAAAATTGGATGGACAGACAGCGTTATCCTGAACCTCTAAATTGCTGAAGAAATATTCGGTGTGCACACTAATTCAATATGTCTAGTGCTGTTGAGGTGACTGCTCCTAAGTGGCGAAACGGATACATCCATCACTACTAGTTAGTCCAGGTCCCCTAAACACAATAAATAGCTCAAAAAGGGGGGGACAATGTCAGACAAAATAACGAAGACACATTAAATGGCGATCTGGTCTGATGGTCAGACTCTGCTGGATGGATGCAGTGCTGTATATCACACACTTTATTGATCTCTTTGGCTGTCTTTGGATTTCAGAGTGTTGTTAGACTTTGAGAATTTACTCTGTGGGGTGGCTGGTTCAGCCTTAGAGGTCAGGTGTGGAGCTTGGACGTCTGGATGGGGCTCAGAATAGAGTCGCTGCTCTTTTGCATCAAATGAGGCCAGCTGAAGTAGTTCTGGTATCTTTAAAGGTTTATTGGGTACCTAGGAGGAGACCCTGGTGTAGACCTGGAACTCTCTAGACGGATTACATGTCTCTTCTGGCCTGAGAGCACCTTGGCATCCCTCTGAAGAAACAGGAAGCATTGCTGGGAAAAAGGACATGTGGAATGGCTTTACTTTCATCAGACTTACTATATGTTAGGTCTACAACTGTTTTCTAATTTACTAACTAGGAACTTGCTACCTGTATACCAGTGATGCTCATAAATTCTGTTTGAAACAGAGGTTGAACACATAAATCGATATAATCCTTAGTTGCTGTTAAATTACCATTCTCACTGTACGTCAGACGTAATAGCAGAGACCAGCAGCGCGGAGAGAGTTTACATTAATTGTTTGTCTGCACAGATGTAAACAACAGGAAATATGGCCAATGCAGGATGTTAAAATAGTGGGCAGATGGAGAGATATTTAGCAGGATGTAAGCTGTTAGATAGAGAGGGTTGATTGCTTTAGCACATAATATGACTGTTCTTGCCACATGTCCTTGGGCAAATAGAGGATAGTGGCCATATTCCATCTGTGCAAAGAAATATTACTGTTCTTTTGACTTGGAGGTGAACACGATCCTGTGTCCTCGGCAGCAACACATTGCCTTATTTGCCCCTGTTAGGTAACTTTCCTTCATAGCAGGCCAATTGTAGCAATAGAAAGCGAGGGAGGGGATTTTGGACCACACACCACAGTCATTAATCAACTTGTTAGTGCATCCAGGCCAGCTATGTAACATGGTTGCTGTCTACTGGAAGATAAATGAACAGAGACTAGTTTTTTAACCTTGTTTTGCCTCAGGAATACAGACTGAATATTTACACCTTTCTGCGGCTACATTGCCTGCCTTCTGCTGCGCTGCTCCACCAGATCAATGAGGAATAATTCCAGTCGTTTCTCATTTGCTGCCATATTGTTGATTGAAGTAATTGGCAAAAATGTGAACACACTCACCTCACAGCACTCTGTGTACCTGTCAGTTAGCAGAGTCCATCCAATTTAGCCATTACAGAACACTCCCTGTGGAGGGTTTAGTGAAATTGGGGAAAACATATTTTTCTACAACATTTCTATTCATCTTGTATGAGCTGGAATTTTTCAACGTCTTCATACTTAAACAATATAATCTGAAGGCCGTATGCAAGGATGACATTTTCAGTGCCTCTGAAATGGACAATATGACTGTTTAAAAAAAACAAACAAAAACAGTCCATATGATTTTCTAATGTGCAACCACTATAGCCAAGGTTTATGCAGCTAAAACTACTTGGTTAATATCCAGAGACTGTGGTTACGCTTGAAATAAACTAATGTGAGTTGTTGTGTGTTGTCCTTCTAATCATTTATCCTAACCTCATCTTGTATAGCAGGATTTCCTGATACTTGCTCGTTAATCTAGTTTTCAGTTTTAGAGTACAACTTAAAATTTGTTTGCTTTAAATGTTAATACAGACACCTGATGCCACTGATCAAGGCTGTCTTGAATTTTCATACAGGAGTCACTATCTGTGCCCAATCATCACCACTGTATTCCACAGCATAAACCTTTGAGAAACTTACTTTCAAATGTGGTTGCTGTGTTTTTAATACATCATCAGTTTGGCTGAACTTAAGATATAAAATGCAAATCAGGCTCAAGAGACTTATTGTTTCTGTAAGTAGTTTTTCTGCTTCCGAAGTTTTCAGAAATATGTGGTCAAAAAGGGCTTTGAGGTTGTTTGTTTTTTTTTTCCAGTATTTGCAGTCACTGCATCTGAATCTAGGCTCCAACATATACAGTATCCAAGACAATGTTTCTTTAAATCTGACTCAAACATTCATTTGGTGGTGAAAGGTTAAAAGTCAAGGTCAATGTGACCTTACAAACCACAGTTTTACGCTCAAGGGCAAGGTGTCTTTATTAGTCTCTCTTGGGAGAATTTGTCTTGAACAGAAAGGTCTGCTGCACAGACAGCACATACCTCTCATACAACAATAAAATAACAAACATCCAAAATAATAAAAGGATCTACCACTATCAGTGACAGGTGGAAATGAAAGTGAAAATGCATTATCACACTGGTTAAGAACAAAAGTGCAATGTGCAAATTCAGCATTACATATATAAATAGTACAGAACACACCTTACACTGTTACACACATAGTTATCTGGATGACCTTACCGGCTTCCTGTCTTTCTGTTCATCCTGGGTAATCTGCTCATTAAAGAGCATGCCTGAAAGAGGGATGAATGAGTGTTTGTACCGATTGTGTTTACATAGTGGAACCCTGTACCTTCTTCCTGGGTTAAGTAGAATGTATTCAGGGTGAGGTGCATGAGAAGTATCTGATAAAATGTTGTCTTCCTGTCTGGAGATCATTTGTTCAAACGGGTCTTGGGGAGTTAGAGGTGCTGGCATACCCATAACTTCCCTGCTGTCTTTAACAGATTAGGTATCTGAGTTTAACAGTCAAATTGAGTTGAGCTCTGACAGTACTTAGTGTGTATATATATTTCCTCCATATGTCTGAAAACAGGCAGAGACAGATATACTAGTTTTTTGACTGAACAGCCACAATGAACCTGATCAGTATCTCCATCGTGGCTCTGTCAAAATACATGAAAAAAACAAACAAAAAAATGAATAAAATGAGTCTTTGTTGCTGTTGTTTTTAAACTATTTTCAGAAGTACGAATCCCAAGTTAATATGTGGATCCCTGTAAAGAAGAAATCTGTAGGTTGCTAGGAGGAAACATACTTCTAAAGAGAACAGAACAAGCAGCATCTTTACAGTCTGTGCAGTGCTGATGGTTTCCCTTGGTGCTATTTAAAGAAGGAACCTCCGTGTTCTACTTCTGCTGTTATTACAGACAAAGACTGAGATACATGTACTCTGTCACGCAAATGAAACGTTAACAGCAATTCATCTGAGGACTTTTGGGGATGTGCCATAAATACGCAGCATTTTGTCTTACCCCCAGTGGTGTCTATCTATCTGCACAATTTTCCTTTTCTTGTCTTTTTTTCCTGCTTCAACTCCACTTTTATTAAAGTTAATGTAATTATTCCGTCAAGGAATGCAGCGACGGAGTTGGTTTGTCTGTCTGTTAGCAACATTACTCAAAAACGGACAAATTTCAATGACATTTTCAGGGAAGGTCAGAAACTACACAAGGACCAAGTGATTAGATCTTGGCAGTGATGTGGCTTATAATCTGGATCCATGGATTTGTTAAAGATTTCTGTATCATTGCGAGATAGTGGCAGGGCATAGCTGTAACTATGACAAGAAGTGAACACTACATCAACTGTCTGCTGACGATCACATGATTGTGATCCTACTACAAATCGACCGATGCGGACTTATCGGGACTTATCCGTCAGAAATGATACAAAGAATGTTCAATTAAATTGTGGGTGTGTTTCCGAGTCCCATCAATTCCTGCTGCCCGCTACATATTTAGGTCATGTGATTCAGTATCTGTGCATAACGTACACATGCGTAGCACACTCTTGTGCTCAGCGCAAGGTCATTTTGTTTGCGGGTACATCTATATTAAATGGCCTCATGATATGTTACCATGATTTCTGATCATCAATAACTCATAAACAAATGCTGCATTCATAAAACAAAAAAGCTGCATTTTTGACAATGCCATATGAGGGAATGAACAGCCTTGGTGACGTACTGAGCTCTCTGAGTGCTTTTCTAGTTTAATTTGTGATGCTCACAGCATTCAACAGTGAAACAAAACCTATAAAACAACTTATGAAACACTGTCATCAATGTCCGTACTGTTGAAAGTACTTGCAAACATAAACTGCTGACAGTTTATGTTTGCAACAGTTTATGTCTGGAACATCCAGAGTAAGTTGAGATTGTTTTGGAAAAACACTTCACTGTTTAATATTTAAATCAAATTTACTGCTTCAGGGGCTTTTTTGAAAGTACAAACAGAGTCGAGGAGGAAAGAAAAATATCTGATCTGCCATCCTTCAGCTCCTTGCACATTTGCAATTATTGCCTGGTGTTTCTCAGGAGAACATGTCAGCAACTAGTGGACTGGTTGGATAACGTCATAAATGCATCTATTTTATACCGTACATTATATATGCTCAAGTTCTGCACTGTGCGGTTTCAGTTTACCCTTGGGTGCACAATGCAGGTCTTTAGTGACTTGGCACTAATTTTGGCATCCTTAATTTAATTCCCATAATTAAGCACTGGGCTCCCTGAGCACTCGACAACCTTTCACTTTCCAGTAATTGCAATCTAGATAAGTGAAAGTGATCCTCGTTGTTAGTCTGTGAAGCTTTCTAAATAAGTTATGATCAGCCTGTGTGGTTTTTATGGTTTTTGGGCAACAGTGGAGCTCTGTGGCACAAAGGAATAAGTTAACCCCAGCTTTGAATACACGTTACTGGGATCAGTTCACTGTTAATAATGAAAATAGACAAAAGTGACATTTAACACCGTGAAGAGAATTTGAAAGTCAATCAGTTTTGTTGAAATAGGATAATAATGAATAATGAAAATGTCTTCTGAAGGACTGATTGCAACATACAACCAAAACCATATTGTAAACCTCAAATGGAAGTAATGTTCAGGCTAAAATACAGCTGTAAGACCACACCAGTAATGCACTTTGTCAAGAGTGTCATTAATGATGAAGAATGAGGAGTGTTTGATCGACAGGTTATAGGTCTGCCATTCATCAGACAAAATAAGACAGAAAATAAGAGAAAACCAGATAAAACAATAGCCTATTCCAATGGATGTGGGCATATCAAAGGAAAAGGAAAAATGGGCCTTTTCAGCTCTCTGAACATCTCCCCTGGTGGAGGTTCCAGTCAACAGGATCAGGTTTCGTTGTCTAAAAACACATACGAGCCTGCATTTTCCACACACTCCTAAAACATATTCCTGTACGGACTGTTGGTATTCACACTGTGCTGGTCAGTTACAACGACTTTACATTTTATCGTGAAAGACTTTTCAGCTTCATCGCCCAGTGCTAATGGCAAACTTACAAAATGATTATACCTCAGTGCTTGTTATATTCTGTGGCTGCTGTTTTTACCTTAAAAGGCTCTCTGTTTGTCACTGTGTGTGTGCGTGTGCGTGTGTGTGTGTGCGCATAGCGCTCACTTTGTTAAGCTTGTTGGTTCCTGAGAGATTGTTGTAGATCAGGTGTGTTTCTTCTGGGGGTGGAATGGAAGTGATATAGAGTTTCAAACACACACACACACACACACACACACACACACACACACACACACACACACACACACACACACCATAGATCATGCACACATAATATATCACATATGGTGAGGTGATTTGCTGGCGCAGTATGTGGCAGTAAATACTACATGTCTGCTTCTGTTGTGTTAAACACTCTGAACTCGACAGCCCTGTAGTTGGTTTGAAAGGCGTGTTATCTTCAGAATATCACTTAGATTATACCATTTAAAAGCCAAAAACTATAAAAGCTGGAAGAAATTTTGACTTTCTGTCAGGAAAATTTAACATATCGTAGCTTAAAATTTGGATTTTTTCATCTAAATAATTTTTTTGTACGCTGCCTGGCCAAACAAAAAAAAGTTGCCACGTGGATTTAACTAAGCACATTGATAAGAGCCTTCCTTTGGATAATTATTGCAGTGACGAATATGTTTCAGCAGGCAACAACTTATTTAACCCTAGCTGATGCAGGAGGAGCGTCTTATTTCTTAAACAACCATGTCAGAAGACATATCCTGTGGTCATGGAAAAGATGTTAATCAGTTTCAGAAGGGTCAAATTATGAGTCTGCATTAAGCAAAGAAAACAACGAAGGAGATTTCTGAAACTACTAAAATCAGGTTAAGAACCGTCCAACGCATTATTAAAACCTGGAAGAAGAGTGGTGAACCATCATCTTCGAGGAACAAATGTGGTGGTCTGTTGAGTCCAGATTTATCCTGTTCCAAAGTGATGGGCCCATCAGGGTAAGAAGAGAGGTGGATGAAGTGATGCACTCATCATGTCTAGTGCCTACAAGCCTGCGGAGGTTTGGATTATGATCCGGGGTTGGTGAAGTTCAGCAACATTACGTTCCCAAAGAATGAGGTCAGCTGCCTACCAAATTATACTGAATGACCAGGTCTTTCTATCAATGGAGTTTTTCCTCCCTGATTTCATGGGCATATTCCAAGATGACGATGCCAGGATTCATGGGACTCACATTGTGAACGAGTGGTTCAGGGAGCATGAGACTTCATTTTCACACATGGATTGGCCTCCACAGAGTCCAGACCTCAGCCCCATTGAGAATCTTTGGGATGTGCTGGAGAAGACTTGGCACTGCAGTCCGACTCTCCCATCATCAATATAAGATCTTGAGGAAAAATTAATGCTTCTCTGGACGGAAATAAATGTTGTGACATTGCAGAAGCTTATCGAAATGATGCAACAACGAATGAGTGCCATACTCAAAGCTAAAGGCAGTCCAACAAAATATTAGTGTGCGACTTTTTTTTCAGTCGGGCCGTGTATACATCTCATTTTGATATCTTCCGAAAACAAATAATTAGCTCTAACCAGATTCTGTAGTAATAATAATAATAATAATAATAATAATAATAATAATAATAATAATAATAATAATAATAATAATAATAGTTGGTTGGTTTTTACTTTTTTTATTCTTTCTACTTCCAGCCATGATTGTACTGTTTTGATAGAACTGCAGGACTTCATATTGCAGTGAAAATGAGCCTTTAAAGACCATTTCTGGTGAAAATCTTTTTTTGTTGTTGTTTGCCTAGTTGTCTGCCTGGTGACAGTGTTTTAGACAGAGAACGATGGCTTGTCTGTCCACATTGTAACAGTTCATGAAAAATGTGCAACTAAGAATAATAATCTTATGTAGAATTTTATCAAAACAGAAATCTGGTGTGTATGTGTGCAATGAATACTCTTTGATGTATAGAGATTGTATGTTTCTATATATTGCTTCTTTTAGACTGTGACTGCAAGAAGCTGAACATTTTGCTGCCACTGGTCTCCTCTGGAACACGACACTCCAGCAACATCCAGAAGAGCAGATTTTATTGGCACCATCATACTTCCCTGATAGCCAGTCTCTGCGGTGAAATATGATAATCAATTTCTGCTGAGAAAATGACGCATTGTTTGTTTACGACAATAGAGAGGGGCAGGGTGGAAAGGTGAGGCCTCGCAGCTCAGACGGGTAATTGGATCCTTGCATGACTTCATACCGAGAGCTGCACATCTGAGATCTTAGCAACAACTTGGATATTAGTTACAGCTCACTGGGAAAAGCCAGAGCACAGTGGAATGGATGTCCAAAAAGAAAATCAAATATAAGAATCATTTTTCTGCACAAAGAACAACATGATCACTTGGAGAAGGGTTGGATGACTCAGTAGCTATTTCAGGAGTACAGATTCTAAAAACGTTTATTTGTTTGGTTTTGTTTTGCAAAAAAATCAATCCACCCTCTGGAGTTTCAGGACATCCAAAACTACTGATTCCAACTTTTACTGTGATAAATGCTGGAATCATTTGAATTTTATCTGCACCACTCACATCAAAACAAGAACTGAAGTCTATCCAGTGCCAATGGGTCTGGGTAATGCAAGAAACATTTGTTTCCTTTGCCTGTATTTGGAGGGTTTGAGTCCAGTATCCCAGAGAATACATGTATTTTGGACCATAACATATAGCTTCTGCATAACTAAACTCTATTCATATTTGCATTTTGGAAGAAATGTAATTTTGTTCAGAAACAAATCTATTTTCTCACCTGGGACACAGTAGGAAAAGTTTGCAAGAGCTTTAAAGTCCTTATAAGGAGGTAAGAGAGGACGGTGGAGGCATAAGACGGCACTACAGTTTCTGGGTTACCGCGGTAATGAATTCCACTCCATCCAATATACCCTCTTTTCGACCGGGGTGGAGCCCGTTCGGAGTTGGAGCCAGTGCCCAACTTGGTGCTGGTTTTTTGTGTTTCGACCACCGGAGCTGCGGCTCCGGGCTCCAAAAACTGGTGCCGTTTCGGACACCAACTCGTTGCTGGGCCAGAGGTGGCCAGAGATGAGAGCCGAGCACGTCACGGGCAGGGGATGGGGTTACGGTGACCGACGATCAACAGCGGAAACACAGAACTTATTGCGCTTGTTTAACCGCTAAGTAATCAATGCAAGCGTAGTCGAAGCTAAGTAGCTAAGCTAACGCTAGCACGTTTACTGTTAAGTATCCAAATGTCTTTGACAATTACCTTGCTTCTCAAACGTGATCGCCGGGCATTGGAACAGCGACGCCGATGGGTAACCCCTAACAGAAGGTTTTGCTGTTCGACGATGGCACGGTACACTAGCAAAGCCATGAACACCACTCCAATGAAGTCCTCCATTGTTGTTGTGTGGGTTTCCGTGCGGTGCGAACGCTGTTGAACGGCTACATGCGCAGTGAGGTACACACGTTTTGTGGTGGCGCAACGACGCAGCTCCAACTTTGCTCCTTCCGAATGGAAACACAAACCCAATCTGGGGCGGCACGAGATTTGAACCAAAAAAGCACTGGCTCTCAACTTTGAACCAACCTAGCACCTGGTGCTCTTTGGTCGAAAGCCCCTATATGTGATTGGTTGCCTGTAAAGGAGGAAACAATCAAGTAATAACATTAATGGCAAATATATGTGATTTGGCACATATTTGTTATACGTCACAACCAAGTGGATATCATCCGGCTACAAGTTTGTTACCCTAAAAATGTTTTTAAGAGTTCAGTTTGGTTGTACAGAAACTTTTTTGGGTTTATTTTACCAGAAGTACCTACAATAGATGATTGGATTGACATTATTTACAATGTCTTCAAGATGGAAATAACTACAGTCACTATCACACTGCATCAGGACACGTTTACAAAAAATATTGAATTCACCATTTGTTTAATATGAATTTTCTGTCAGCTGATATGAATATCAAGAAGACCATGTTCCAAATTATTTATTTATTCATTTAAGCGAACTGTGTTTTTCTTTCCCCTCTCATTTATATTGTTTTATTTTGATGGTCCCTATGTACTTCTTTATTTATTTAATGTTGTTATTGTTGCTTTTGTAAAGATGGTATTTTGCATTAGTCCATTTAAGTTTTGCCATACACAAAAATCTTAAAGAAAATAAAAAAATAAAAAAATAAATTATTATTATTAATAATAATAATAATAATAATAATAATAATGAAAAATCATTTTGGGACAGGGTTGTTCATGCATAGCAGTGTTTGGGAACACTCATGGACCTGCAAGTAACATTCCCATTATATTCTAAACATATTTGGGAACTCGTTGGAGACTAGCTGTATGTTTTAGCTGTCTAACTGCATCCATAACCACAATTTATTTTCCATAACCACAGCTTGTCATTAAACATACCTTGTAAATATGCTTCAAAGATTGTTTGGGTTTTTTCTGTTTTGTTTTGTTTGTTTTTAACGTATGCATCTTCTGAGTAAATAACTGGTAAAAATCAAAGGGAAAGATATAGCCTGGAGTGTGCTACATGATACCTGACATGGTGCATAAAACCTTCAAAGACATGCATGTAATATGGAGCTAAATGAACAAATTCACCTGCCTACGAGGTTTAACCTCGTTCTAGTAAATCCACTGAGACGGAGACCGTGAAGGTCCATGACGTTCTGTCTTACTGGAATCGGAATGAATTCTTTGTCTTAAAATGACCTTCAGGCTTATCTGAAGAAGCTTTTCATTAAAATGTCATGAAAGGCTTCAGCCCTCCTGTTTCATTAATATGATTGTCAACACCTTTAATTTCCTGTCTGCTGCTCACAGTCTGATCCCTTCATTTAACCTCGTCACCTTCTCTTATCTCTTTCCCCTCTGCTCCTTTCCAAACTTTATTGTACATTTACCTTGCCCAAAATGTCCTCTTTTACCACCATTCATTTCTTTTTTTAAATCAGTTTAATTATATTTTATTCTCCTTTATTTGCTCTGTTTGCCTTTGTTCTTTGAGCCCAACTCTTTTCTTTCCATTTCTCAGTCTTTTAGTGTTTCTCCACCTTGTCATCCTCAGTTAACACTTTTAATCCAATTCTTCTGCTCACACATTTGCAAAGAATATTAGTTTGCCTTTATCCTTTTCATTCAATTCTGCTCTGCCATTTGGGGTTTTGTTATTTTTATTTTATTGGATTCAGACATGATAATTGATTATGTTATTACAGCGAACTATTCTCATATGTGCTTAATTTCCTGGTGCTGCCATGGGAGATGCGCAGATGTACGTTAATGTATGTCTCTCATTGTAAATTGTGTTAACTCTTCAGACATAATTTTACTTAAAACAAAGACAACCTGGAGCTGCACAGTGGCTTGGTGGTTAGCACTGTTGCCTCACAGCTAGAAGATCCCCAGTTTGCATCCCAGCCTTGGACTGAGATCTTTCTGTGTGGACTTTGCGTGTTCTCCCTGTTCATGCGTGGGTTTTCTCCGGGTTCTCCGGCTTCCTCCCATAGTCCCAAAACATGCAGAGGTTAATTGGTGATTCTAAATTATCCGTAGGTGTGAATGTGAATGTGCTTGGTTGTCTGATTCTCAGTGTAGCCCTGTGATAGACTGTTACCTGTCCAGGTGAACCTTCACCCTAAGTCAGCAGGGATAGGTTCCAGTCCCCCTGCAACCCTAATGAGGATTAAGCGGTGTATAGATAATGGATAGAAGGACAACCTGAGTAAACACATGATACAAGTTTTGAATCATAATTGTACATTTTGAAGCATAAAGGTTATCCAAGACCTTCGTCACCAATGTGAAAAATTAATCACCTCCTTGAACTTCATAGATAGTCGTGTCACATTTAGCAGCAACCACAACCACAACGTGTCTGGATAAGCTCCGATATCACTGCGGTGGGATGTTGGCCCACACTTTTTTATTTTTAGACTTCTTTGCAGAACTGCATTAATGCAGTTACATTGAAGGGTTTGTGAGTATAAATTACTTCTTTTAGGTTCTAGGTCGCAGGTCCTGACTTTATAGGTCACCCCAAAACTAGATCACTGATTTGCTTCTAAACCCCAGCCATGTCTGCCAAAAATGATATTCCTATACAAGTAAACTGCATTCTCCTTTGCGTTGTGAAAGACGCTTAGTTTCTCTCCAAAACGTAAGACTGTGCTGTAACTGAAAATCACAATCACAAATTCCATGTAAGGTAGAAGGACTGGAGGATGGTGGCATAAGTCAACAACTTGACTTTCACACTGGAAACAAGAGCTCACATTGTGTGGTAGCCAGTTATTTTTAGACTTGTATGGTTGGCACTTTCACAACACTAGGTATATTCAAAAAACTTTAATCGGTTATTAGGGTTAAATTAGTGTTTAAGGTGAAATTATGACTCTTTCATCAATACATGTTTCTCGTTTACTTCTGGGGTTACTGAGGTGAAGAACTCAGCCTCATCTAATATATAATTGATTGACTGAAATGGAGCAACAGTTAGCAGTAAAATAGATGGCAAACATGATTTCATGATTTGATGAAGATTTAATGGGTATTTGTGATGCATCACAAACAAACGTAACCTAGTAGAAAATACATTTTCAATCAGAACGTCATTGAGAATGCAGGTTTGGTGGATAGAAATTGTCTACTGACTGTTAGCACTTGCTTTTTTTTAAAATTATTTTTTAAAATTCTCTACGTTAGTGTTTACTGTTATGCACCAAAACATCACGGCAAAATGAATATGTACAAACCTACTTGGCAAAAAAAAATTATTCTAAGGTACAAAAGCTTTACTAGACAGGGCTAGTAGATGATAAAAAATAAAATAAAATGAATAAAAAAATGTTTGAATAGCAGCATTTCAAGATACACTTGGCTGTCATGTGCTGTCTAAATGAATTTGAACTCAAACTGCATAATTAATTCAGCCTGTTTCAATTATATCCATCAGACACTCTTCATTTGTGTGCATGGTGATAATAAATGCCATTACGCAAAAATTAAACAGCGGAAGAATATTAGAGTTGAGCTGCTATGATAAACCTGATTGAAACATCTGGTTTGTCCAGTTAAATTCAGTGTGTTCACTGATGGGAAATTTCTACATTTGCAGGTAAAATACATCATTTTCAAGACAATGAAACCATTGAGGGAAAGTGCTTTTTGAAAAATCTCAAACTGTTTCACATTAAAATAAAAGTTTGATTTAGTTACTCAACAAAATCACAATTTTCCTGCACAAATCCAAGCTTTTCTACTCGTTATTGTAGCATCAATTACTATTGTGGAATTTCTGACTTACTAAAGGAGGTGGGTTTCTCTCTGTGCCTCTCTCACATTTTGCAATGATTCATTCTGTTTGCATATTATTCTCTCTAATTTGTCGCCTTTTTGGCAGCAGCTCTCTCTCTGCTGAATGCTGCTGTGCTGCAGAACCAAGTCAGAACAATAAAAAACAAAAAGGGGAAGCGCAGCTCAGCAGCAGTATGTAAAAGAAGATAAATGACCAGAGGAGGAAAGTCCTTTGTCTCCTTTGCCTGCTTACATCTGCTATACTGAGCTAAAACACTACATTAGTTATCTAAAAATAAAGTACATTGTCATGCTTTTGCTTTAAGATTTACCTTCTCTTGCATGATTTTTTTCTATACTACTCTCCTTCATGCTTGAAGACTTTTAATTGAACAAATGTCTCTTTCTGTCATCTTTTTATTCAATTTATTTACCTTCTGTCACCACATGTACTCTTTTAAATTTCTGTACACTTTTTTCATTTCCTCGTTGTCATATTATCTGTCTGCAGGTATCTCACTCCTTTTCACTGCCTCTGTTTCTTCATGTGTTCTCTGTCATTTTTTTCTCCATCACTCAGCTCTTTTTCTCCCTCCTGCCTGCAGCTCAGTCATTCCTCTTGCTCGACTCAAAGTCCAGTTTATGAGAAACCATCCATCAAACATTTCTCTCCTCCTGGGTCCTCCGATCTTTTCTTTTCTCTGTCATTGTTGTTTTTCCAACTGTCGTCACTCATGGGCATTGTCTCTGCAATATTTAAGTGATCCCTGCAGCATTTATGTCCTCATTTGCATCTAAATTAAGCAACCTGATGAGCAATAAGACACACAGCACTCATTGATTATGCGACTGTTTTTTTAATGGAAATACTGAAGAGCTTTGAGGCTCGCATTAAACTGACGTAATTGTCATTTGTTTGTAGACATTTTCAGGCCTTTGATATGTTGATATCCTTCAGGAAAAAATATATTTGCTTCTGATTTATAGGAATAGTCCAACCATTTGGAGAGGTGAGATACATTGTAAAGCAAGTATTAAAATAGTAACGAATAATTTCTGTATTCATGTACTCACACTTTTATTCATGTGCTAACATAACTGCACGAAGGTTTTCTAATCATCAGTTAGCCTTTCAACACCATTAGCTAACACAATGTAGCATTAGAACACAGGAGTGATGGTTGCTGGAAATGGGCCTTTGTACCCCTATGTAGATATTCCTTAGTGGTCACTTAGAAATCTCCTTATTTTTAAAAGAAAAGCAGGGTTTTTTTTTACTGAAGAAAACAAAAAATTAATCAGAAATACACTCTAGACATTGTTAATATGGTAAATGACTATTCTAGCTGGAAGCAGCTGATTTTTAATGGAATATCTCCATAGGGGTACAGAGGAACATTTCCAGCAACCATCACTCCTGTGTTCTAATGCTACATTGTGTTAGCTAATGGTGTTGAAAGGCTAATTGATGATTAGAAAACCCTTGTGCAGTTATGTTAGCACATTAATAAAAGTGTGAGTTTTTTTGGAAAACATGAAATTGTCTGGGTGACCCCAATCTTTTGAACAATAGTGTAGATTACTGCTTCAAATCACAAGAGCAGATTGATTTTACCAATATAGATTTTTTTTTTTAATTTTCTTGATTCAATCTAATTTGTTTGATAATCTTGTATTTAATAAGAACTGAGTGGGATGCTCAAGTTTGGTTGAAATTCCTGTCACTATCTATAATTAAATAGCTAGAAGATGGCATGAAAAGGCATAAAGTTAAAGAAGCACCTTTCTTTTCAACATTTTAAGCAAGTCAATTGTGCAATCTTTGCTTTGCACTATTTTGGAGTGAAAAGAAGGGAGGGAGCAACATGCAAAAGAGATATGAGCTCTCAGGTTACTTTAACTAAGTCTCAAACCTTATTTAGCTGTGATTTGTTCACAATCATTGTTAGGAAAACCAGGTTATGCACATTTCAAAGCTCGATACTGTGACTTCTCAGACCTTATCACAATAATCTGCTCTGAACATTGAACTAATTGATGCCCACAAAGCAATGAAGGTAGCAAGTTTGTTTGTTTTTCAGGTAGCATTTCCTCACCTCCTGCTGTGATTAGGAACTAACATGTAACACTAACGGTAGAAGTTGCGTTGACTTCTGTAAGACCCCGAAAACATGAAGGAAGAGCTGCTCATAGGATTTCTAGAAATGCAAATGAAAACTCTGTTTGAATACAAAAGCCCTCCAGGAAGATTTAGTAGACACTGCTGCAACTACTGCACACTATGAAAAGAGTACCTTTCTTGCATCCTCACTCACAAAATTTAGTGTCGGACATTTGCAAATGAGCATCTGAGCAAACCTGATTAGTAGTACAGGAAATGTTTCACTGGCAAAGGGAAGAATGGATTCAGTTCAACACCAGCAAATTCTGGAAGCAAACATTACACCATCTGTAAAAGAAGAAAAAAGAAAAAGCTGAAGATGGCCTCTGCAACAGGATATTGATCCAATATTCACACTCAAAATCACAAGTGGACTACCTCAGACAGGAAGTTTAGGAGAAAAAGAAGCTTAATTCGAATTTATTGAGCATCAAAATCCAAGTTTCAAACAAAATAAAACAGAGAAATCACAAATCTTCAAAAGACAGGAGAGTAGAAACCGACACAGTATTAGAAAAGAAATGAAAGGCTGTTCAAAGGAACTCAAAACACAAGTAAAGTCAGGAAAGGCTCTCCGATAAAAGTGTAATCAATAAAATCTTAAAAATCTATCCTAAATCATACTGGAAACCAGTGTATATGCAATGGCCCTCAAAGCCTCCTGACCTAAACATCATCAAAAATCTGTAAACAGATCTCTAAAGATTTGTGCAAAATCACCCACAAATCTCACAGAACTAGAAATAACCGAAAGACTTAGTAGTTTCCAAAAAGCATTTACAAATTTTAACACTTGCTGGAGGAGGTCATACTAAAGGTTTTTCCTTGGAGGTTGTTTTTCTTTTTTGTTGTTTTGCTATGTTTAACGTTACGTGGTTTGGAAATCAAGTAATCGTCTATCCCCTTAATTACTCACAGTAACAGATTTTTTTTTTTTTTAACCAAATTGTGCCCTAATTTGTGCATACCACTGTTGCTACAGGGGCTCCTCGGTTTATGACGTCCTCAACCCAACGGTGTTTCGTCATTACATCGGAACTGGTTACGTGGAACTAGTTGGTGAGCGGAGTGGACGAATACGGCGTCATGTGGCGCTATAAGAATAAGACAGCTTTGTTTTCATACGGTGTTTTTATGTCCAGGATTCTTATTTTACCAATGTGTTAAACACAGGGGACGCGTAGAGAGTGTCAGTTTCAACTTACGGCAGAAATCGACTTACATCGCGCCATATTAACGCAATTCTGATATTAGTCAAGAACCCCCTGTTTTATTTTAAGCAGACATGTCATCTAGAGGGTAGGTAAACTAAGTAGCATAAAAATAAACCTTGATTAGGTGGATGGTTGGAGAAAGATCAAAGCAGACAACCACATCCGACACCAGAGGCAAACTTTGAATAGTAACATTCGTTATGATCTCCTCCCTATACACTACCATTCAAAAATTTGGGGTCACTTAGAAATTTCCTTATTTTTGAAAGAAAATATTTTTTTGCCAATGAAGAGAATAGGAAATTAAACAGAAATACAGTCTAGACACTGTTAATGTGGCAAACAACTACTCTAGTGGGAAATGGCTGATTTTTAATGGAATATCTCCACAGGGGTACAGAGGAACATTTCCAGCAACCATCATTTCTGTGTTCTAAAGCTACATTGTGTTAGATAATCATGTTGAAAGGATAATTGATGATTAGAAAACCCTTGTGGAATTACCTTAAAACACGAATAAAAGTGTGAGTTTTCATGGAAAACATGAAATTGTCTGAGTGACCCTAAATATCTGAACGGCAATGAATGTCCTGCTATGTGATCAAAGTTTCATACTTGAATGAATGTTCTCACTCAAGTTGCAAACAGACAAAACACCAGCAAACAAGGAAACCAGGCAATTTAATAACACAGCTGTAGAATTTAGAGAAGACTGCTGCAAAGTGGGAAAACAACCAACTATAGAAACACTGCATTATTCATGTAACCAGAACGCTTGCATTTATGACTATAACATTTTACTGAATTGTTTGAAACTACTGACAAACAGACAGCTTTAGTAACTTCATGAATTACCAAACACTACATAAGTAGGTGTGTGTTAACTGTGCCCAGACATATTTAACACTTTTAAGTTCCCTGTAAAAAGCTGCTTTGAAACTCACTTCCACTGCAGTCTGGGATACTTTGGTATTTATGTGTTTGGTTTGTTTCATCTACTTGCAACACTTAATGGTCTTTGGTTGTGCTTTCTTTAAGCATGGTTGCATCATATGATTGTTTTTCTGTGTTGGCAGTGCATTTCTGTATTTGGATGTGCTCGCTGTATTTGCAGTAGTGTTGGGAGTTTTGACAGAATCCTTCAGACATTAGACATTTAACATCACTGCCTAAATCAGTCTGTACATGTGACGGCATTCTGTCGATGTGCCAGGTTTCGCCACTCATCAAAGGCAATGCCTGAGGGCAATTATTTCAGGCTAACAAGAGCATGCTCCTACCTAAATGAATGGGGACAGAACCAGAGTTGCAGCTTTAGTGGTTAGCAGGACATGAAAATCACATGTATAGAATCTACAAATCTGGTTTCCTGGTTTAGAAAGCAGACAGTTGACTCTCTGGTCGGAGGGGCAGGTTATGTATGCCAATCCATTACTGTGGCTCTAGGTGCAGGTCAGAATTATGTCACGTTGAAACTGACCCTTGAAAATAAAGCTGAGCACCTTTCAGGCCAAAACATCCTCCAGGACCAGTCACACCATCTGTTCTACAGATCCATATAATCCAAAACCACCAGACTCGCCCACAGCTTATATCCCCAAGCAGTCAGGTTGCTGAATGAGAACCTCCACACACAGACATACTCCTCTCACCCTGTCTCTAACACTTCCCATCTGCCATTAGACTGCAATAACTATGGACTGGACTTGCATTATTGCAACAGTCCTGTCATAAATAACTGCCACCATCTCCCTTTCAGTCACCTGATGGTAACACCTCCTATGACTGAAATATGGACTGAATGGTTATATAATGTTACATAGTGTTGTACAGTTGAATGTATAGCATTGTAACAGGTGCACTTTCATTATACTGTGTTTACTAGTAATTACCTGCTGTTTTGTGAGTAAGGCGTCTGCTGCTATGGACCTTTTCCCTTGTCTGTTGCTAGTAGAGATGGGATTTATGGCTCTTTGAAGGGAGCCGGATCTTGAGGAGCCGTTTCTTTCAAAGAGCCATTCAAAATACTGGCTCATTGTTATATTCATTTATTTTAGAAGTCAACAAGGGGTAATTCCTTTTTTTTTTTTTTTTTTTATCAAGGAAACAATCACTGGTAGGGGTTACAAGATATGATATGGATCAGAATAATTCAGACTTGCACATCCCACCAATATATACTGTACTGAATTGTATTTATATTTTTATATACATATATACATTTAATTCTTAATTATTATTTTAATATTATTTTCGGCATTGTTAAAATGTTCTTGTGTGGTTTAGCTTTGTATATATATATATATATATATATATATATATATATATATATATATATACACACACACACACACACACACACACACATATATATGGCATATGGCGGTGTAAGTTGTTTGTTGATCCGTACTTGAAAGAGATGTTTTTTTCTGACAAATAGTGCATTGTGCTATGCTGCCATGTTTTCTTTGACTCTGGCTCATTTTATGTTTTTTTTTCTGTCGCTAATATCTCCTCGTCCCTGATAAAGCGCTAAACGTGGCTCCACTCCCGTCCCCGGTCAGTCGGACTCATGTGGCTGTCACACTCTTCCTCCTCTAAGTTAGCTGCATTCGCATGAATGGAGCGTGCTGTGAGACAACTCAAACTCGTAGATGTCATTGTTTGCGTGAAGGCAGCGTGGAGCACTCAGGTGACACATGGAGAGGGCATGGGCAATTTGCATATACCAACGGCTCACAACTGAACCAGTACTCATCGTTCACTTAAATGAGCTGTTCAAACGACTGACTCGTTCACGAACGTCACATCTCAAGGTGCTACTATTGAGGGCAGTATGTTAGCTTATACATTGCCACTTGGAGGGGATTCACATTATGCACTTATGGATGAGACTTTTGCACTGGTTGCACTTGATATCTGTGATGTGATGTCAACTGTCAGATGCTGTCACAATATCTCATTATCATTGATAGGAATGGCAGCAAACTGAAACTGAAACTATATTGAAAGTGCAGGTCATGCAAAAAGATATGGAGTGGTAGTAAAACTATTGGCTACATTGTGGTTCTAACATATAAAGCTGTATGCCACAAAAATGCGCCACATTATGGAATCAAGAATTGTTTTACTTAACCTTCTCTGTTAATTGTATTAATGTTACTATTGTATGATACAGTATTTACAGTAAATAAACCAAAACATACCAACATGTACACCTGTTGTACTGTATATTGTAAGACATGACCTGGAGACAAAAAATTATAATATTTAAATCAAAATACCAAACACTAAGGGACAGGACAAGTCAACCAATCAATCAAAGCAAGTTCAGATACATATATACATAACGGCAGCCACTTTGGTGTTCTTTGGCAGCTAGTTTGACAGCATGAAAAAGCAAAAGATGCAAAAAGCTTATTTCATATCGGACTTCAGAGTGGAGCATTCTGCTATTTACTGGAAACACGTCAAATTCACTGAGGTGCCAGCAGAAGAGCATGTTTCTGCATGTGGTGCTCCTGATTGATTTCTGTAAACACTGCACATAGATGGTGTTTCCTTCCTTTGCTTGAGTTTCGTGTATGCCTGTATTTTATTAAAACTACATTCACCGGGCCATCAAGAACACCGTAGTAATGACTGAAAAGAGATCACTGTGATTAGCTTAAATGTGCAGAAATGTGGTTATATGTTCAGCACACGTTGTGTGTCAGTTTAGGAGTTGTGTAATGATCATGTATACTGCATACCACAACACGCCTAATAGATAGTTATTGACTAAGGGTGAGTGTGTTGAAACATTGAGAAGTAAGTGAGCCAATTTAACTGTGCATTGATTTGAGGAATTGACTGGAACATTGTAAAACAGTGCCGAACACATCCACCCACACACACCTTCATTCCCCGAGCCAGTTATCCTTCTGCCTCATACAAATGAGACCAATGCTTTGTTTTTATTGACTGACAACACTAAAGGGCTCCAGCTGATTGGCCACGGGTCATTCGTAGACTTAATGTGATTGTTAAGGAACAGCTACATCTTTGCAGAACTTATAAAGAAATTGATTCAGTCTTTCCGTACACGGAAGCATTCATTCCAGAGCTAAAATAATCTTCTGTTTTGGTGTTTAAATAGTTTTCGCTTCCTGTATATTGTGTTAATTTGGGCATGCTGCTGAATTTTACGAAGGGGTCTCATTTTTAAACCACATATTTTTTTGTCAACAACCTCTTCAAAGTAGCTGGGCTCCCCTTTATGAGGAGGTCAGATATCCGGCAGTACAACTGCTGCTCCTTTGCACTGAAAGGAGCAAGTTAAGATGCTTCAGGAATCCCCTGGACCCTTCCATGTGGAGGTATAGTGGAGATGTCCAAAGAGTGGGAATTTTCTTGGCAGAAATGGAACAATCTGGCAGGTGCCCATCTGGCAGCAGAATACCTGGAGATTTTTCAGAAAGTGAAGGAAGTGTGGAGTACAACATTTAGCCAAGAGCATATTCTTGCTTTGGGAGGCTCTTACCTTATACATTAAATGTCATTCAAAGAACCTATATCCCCCTCCCCTATCTTATTACAACAATAAAACCACCTGCCTAATGCAGTGTACAAGATCCCTCTTGAGCTGCTTAAACAGTTCTACCAGTCAAGGCCTGGACAGAGGATCTCTGAAGGTTTCCTGTGATGTCTAACAGCAGATCCTGTAGGTCCTAGGGGGTGCAAGGCAGGGTCTCCTTAGATCTAGTTCATTCCACTGCAGCCTGTATGGAGCAGCTGTTACTGAGCAGTTTTTTCAGTGTGGTGGGGCGAATTGTGTTGGTGCACAGGAGTGCTGTTGCCATGGAGGGGTGTGTTTGGTCTGCAACAATGTGTAGATGCACTGGGTGTTTCAAAGTAATATATACATGAATGCCAGAATCAGTATCTAGTACGTGTACACATGCCTGTGGTAGTCTATGTGCTCAAACTGTTTGCACAAAAAAAAGGAAAAAAGAAAAAGAGAAACTGCACAAATGTCATGTCGAAGAAAAATGAGTGTTCAACCAGTATGTACAGCTATAGGTATGTTTAGTGCATAAATCAGAATAAACCAGTGCAACAAGATCCATCCATCCATCCATCCATCCATCCATCCATCCATCATCCATACATCATCTATACACTGCTTAATCCTCATTAGGGTCGAGGGGGGGCTGGAGTCTATCCCAGCTGACTTAGGGTGAAGGCAGGGACACCCTGGACAGGTCACCAGTCTATCACAGGACTACATAGAAACAATCACACTCACAGTCACACCTACGGACAATTTAGAATTACCAGTTAACCTCAGCTTGTATTTGGACTGTGGGAGGAAGCCGGAATACCTGGAGAATACCCATGCATGCACAGGGAGAACATGCAAACTCCATGCAGAATGGTCCCAGGAAGGCCAGGATGCGAACCGGTGATCCTCTAGCTGCAAGGTGAAAGTGCAAACACATATGTATGTACATATGTTTGGGGGGGTTTCAACATTGTGGCTGAATGGTGCAAATTGTGTTTATTGATATCCTTCATTGACCTTAGTCGAGTGCTTAATGAAATGAAATACATGAGGTAAAGTCTATCATGTCAGGATATTTATTCACTTTCTTATGAGATGGGAAGTGTCTGTGTGCAGATACAGAGCTGATACAAGGAATCATTAGCTTAGCTTAGCACAGAGAGCAAAAACAATGGGGAAGAACTGGCCTTGCTCCCACCAAGATTTACTTTTGTGTATACATAACACCAAATTAATGGTGTTTAATCCCCACAAACTAAAATACAGAAATGACTAGTTGATTTGCTGCAAGTTCCATCCCTCTAGTTTCAGTGCAAGGCTAAAGTAATGGGCTCCTAGCTCGAACGTCATACTCAATAGACAGATGTGAGAGTGGTATTGATTTTGTCATCTCACTGTCAGTCTGCATAAAATGCCAAACTACCCATTGGAATTCAGAATACAGTGAGGTCTGGGTTTCTCTTCCGTGCGCAGGTTTAGTTTTCACATGCAATATCCTGCATTCACTGTAAGGAGACAGTGGAGTTGTCATAATCATGGATCAATCGCAATTTTCTTCTGTACATTGTCACATTTCGATATCACATTATGTCACTGATTGTTCTTTCTCAGACAGTTTCTGGTGAAGAAGGTGTAACACCAAGCAGCTAGAGAGCAAGAACTGGGCGGAGAGTGAATATTAGATTCATTGGGTGTGAACATAAGCATAACTATGATTGTATGCTAATGTGAAGCAGTGCATAAATAGATAACTAGTTTGCAACACGCCAGCTATAGCAGAGGATTGAAATAATTTGAATAGAATCCTTTTCAAATCATACAGATGCCTCTTATTCATCATTTAGACTATTGAGTATGAATGATGTTTCTGAAACATAAATTTTAAAGGCTTTTAGAAATTGTTTCTAACTTTAAATAAATCTCACTTGAGATATTACATTTGATTATTGCATTACTTTTCCAATCTTAGTATTTTGTGCTCGCTCTTCTGAAGGGATGCTTGTCTTTGCAGGCATCTTTGAAGCACACAGATTTAAATATAACTGAGTCACACCTGCTCATCAACAGTGCAGCACTTTGCCAGTTTCTAATTGGCTAATTAACTTGCCGAATCGGGCCTTGTTTAATGACAAAGAAAACATCAGTGTTGTTGTCTCTGCTATTTTTCACATTCTGAATCTGTCTCTCGCCTTCTCCAGCTGTGGATAAGTTCAATTAGCTGACTTATTAAAAACACTGTCATTTTCTCTGTTTACCATTAATAACGTTAATTCACCAGAGCTGCTCCACTCTGCAGATGCACGCATCTGTCCCTGTCTGTAAACGGTAGCGTTCAGCGTTGATTGGCTATTATTCATGACGTGTAACTAATCAGATAAAGCTGTGGGCGGGACATTGCTGGAGAACACAGTGACTACAAACAGAGAAAGTCAGCTGCATCAGAGGTAAAGTGGTGTTTGTTACTCCAAGGAACGGCGGAGTTATGTGATGATCGGCATATGTTTGTCTGTGAATCTGTCTGTCTGTGTGAAACATTACTCAAAAACGGGCCTACAGATTTGGATGAAATTTTCAGGGAAGGTCAGAAATGACACAAGGACCAAGTGATTAGATTTTGGCATTGATGCAGGGTATAATCTGGATCCACAGATTTGTTAAAGATTTCCCATTTGGAGATATAGCTGCCGGCACGGCGTCACTGTAACCATGATGTGAACACCGTGTCAGTTACCTGCTGACGATCACATGATTGCGATCCTACTACAAAATGACTTATTTTTCAGTTGGAAATCATGCAAGGAACAAAGGAGTAAACTGTGGGGTGTTTCTGAGTCCCATCAATTCCTGCCGCCTGCTACATATTTAGGTCACGTAGCAAACCCCAGCCAGACAATGGTGAAGCTCCTGATGTTTCACAAAGCCTTTGTTTATATTCAGCCGTCAGCCTTATTTTGAACACAAATTCACCTTTCTGTCCTTCACTCCTTTCTTCAGGAAACACCAACAGAGCTTGTCTCCATTCCAGCTAGGTGCTTCTAAGTTTAGACACATCCTTTGCTAGACAGCAACAGCGTGGAACCGTTTTCTTTCTTCTCTACATGAATTTTCGGACTTTTCGGCAGCGTCTTCATCATGTCAAGAAACCTGCTTCTTAGACAAACACTTCCTGTTCCGCTGGAATATTGACAAAGTAAAAGCCCATAACATTAAAAATATGCCTTCAAAATAAAAGCACGGAGAGAAGGGTTATTTTAGCACTAGCACATTGGTTGTCAATTTTTTTCTGTCGGGCCCCCCTTCAGAGAACAAAAAACTTCTGTGCCCCCACAATAACTTTGTATATGTAAACTGTGAAAACGTGAATATGCAGGGCTGTGTTAGTTTATCTGATTCCATTTCGTTGTTTTTCACAGTAAATACCCACAACTCCAACTTTTCCCCTTTGTTTGAGTTTTTTTTTTTTAAGTACATTCTGAAAATGTTCACATTTAATGAACTATCTTTTCACACAACATCATAAAGCTGAAATTTCTTAAGGAAAACAAGTTAAATTTCAACAGTACAACATTATGCCTCAATTCATCATTTACACATGCATTGTAACTGCCATATCACAGTTTATCTACAAAACACAAAACATTCGGTCACAGGTATCGGGAACTGAACAATCTAGGTGTAGAAATTATTTTTAAATTTCCAGTTTTACAAATTTACAATTTACAGTTAATGTCGTAATTTCTATTCTTTGTAAAGTCGTCCCGTGGGCCGAAATGGACTGTCTGGCCAGCCGGTTTTGGCCCGTGGGCTGTATGTTTGACATCGCTGGTAAAAATAATTGGAGTAGATGAGCCGAGTACGTGACGTGATCAAGTACGGTGGTGTTCCCACTGCACATTAACGATGCGTTCTCCTGTTCTTGGGAGTCTGTACTTCCGAATCCGAACGGCCGGTGTATATACAGTCTATGGGCCAGCGCAATTTCAGTATTGTTGTGCGCTGCGAAAAACAGGCCGACGTTAAAACAGTAGTTCAGCTAATTAGTTCCGTGTAGACGGACCTTTTTCTCCCAGTCGCTCGCGCCCCCCTTGACATGCCTCTGTGCACCCCCAGGGGGGCGCGCCCCACTATTTGAGAAACACTGCACTAGCAAAACAAAGGCTTGCCAAAAGTGATGAACTGATCAACAGACCTTAATAAGAGTAATTTACACGCAATTCGGTATCCATGCATAACATGCACATGCATAACACATGCCTGTGCTCAGTGCAAGGTCATTTCTCATTAAAGATTTCATCCATCGGAAATGACACGTCAACTGAGCAGCCTTGGTCTATGGTAGATCATGGAGTGTTTGTTGTCTGTGTCTGTGCACAAATACAACTAAGTGTTTTATTTCTTGTCTATCAACTCCTTTGTTTGCTTGGAAATTCATTTGTACATCAAACTGTATGTTACTCAGTGCATTTCTCTTTCTGTTTTTCTCATGTATTGTCATTTGTTGTGGCTTTTGTCTTGTGAGAACACATTTGCTCTGAGGTCTGTATGGTCTATGATTAAATCACAGTGTCCTTGCTGGCTGAATGGTGGAATGGATGCAGAGCTGCCTTTTATTGCTGGTCGATCCATGCTCTTACAGTATCTTTGAACTAAACAATCTAATTCCAGAAATCCATTGCTGTAATATTTATTTCTCAGTTAATCACATTCAGTATTTTCCTTGTAAATATTGACCCAAACAACAGTTCATAATGTAAATAGAGTGTCTTATATTGTAGCATGTAACTGATAGAATCACTCAGCTGCTGTAAGAAACTTTATAGCCTCCTTTAGCTTATTGCTCTGGTGCAGGGCCACACTGGCTGTAGTTTAATCTCATTTGTCTCATCCACCTTTCCAGCAGTGGCAGGCAGCCATTTTCAATAAACAATCTCTGAGAAACTCTATAAGTACACACCAGCTACTAAGCATCAAATAGAGTTATAATTAGTAACTAGTTAGGAGAGAAAATTATTGAGCAACTTTTTTAAGGAGTTGGTAGTGGCCTATACACTGACCTACAGAAGGCACAAAAGTAGGGCAGCGTATTGGTGCCTGTATTTTCATTGTGCACTGATCACCCACAACATTATAAATACCTGCCAAATACTGCATATGTTGCTCTGTGTAGCCAAAACAGCTTGGACCTGTCGGACATGAACACAGGACCTCTGGCTGTTTCCTGTGGTTTCTGGCACCAGGAATGTAGACACTGAGTCCTTTGGGTCCTTTGGGTTATGAGGTGGGACTGCCATGGATCATTCCAGTGCATCCTGTGAATTCTGGATTTTGATTGGAATCTGGGGAGTTTAGAGAACAGGTCTGTGTTTTGGACTCTGTTGTGTTCCATGAACGGTTCCTAACACTTTTTTTGTGATGTTGTGAGGAACATTTTACTGCTGGGGAAGACTGCTGTTGTCATGAGGGGGTTCCATGATCGACAGCAATATTTGCCTGGGTGGTACAAGTAAACATAACAGCAACATGAATGCCAGACACCAAATCAACCCCCTTGTAAGAGGCTTTTTTGCATTGGACCAGAACCCACTCTTGAGTATAAGTTTTTTTTGTTTTCTGATGTTACAATGCTATGTTTGAGGTTTGGGTAGGTTCAAAGATCCCAGGTAAGGTTAACAATACTACACTAAGGTTAACAATACTATACTCTACTGAGGTCAGAAGACATTCATCCCCATGGTTACAAGAACCATCAGCAGTAAAAGATCACTCATGTGATAGTCCCATGTATTGTGGTTTGTCCTAACTACGACCTCGTCCCTGTTTGGGTCCATTACACTGCACTCCTGCTTTTGTCTTTGCTCTTCAAGGTGGGTAGCTAAACAAACTGAAACCTGGTACAAATGAAATAATGTACAGGAAACATTTTCTTTTTCCTTTGTATTTGAATACATGGACATAGTACCACTGAGCGCTCTATTTCCACAACAAAGTGCACCTCAAATGCAATATGTAAAAGGAAGGAAGCTATTTCTTGCACCTAATTCATTCTATCCCAACACTCCCGTACTGAAAAAGTTTTTTAAAAGTCAAGCATCGAAAGATGTTTGGAAACTCTACTAAGCAAAGATCTGACACATACGATGTCATGTCACTTTCAAAAGTATGACCCTGGCTCTTTCCACCTGTCACTCTTTAATTATCTCATTGTCTTTCCACTCCTCAACCCTCAGTGTTTTGCATCGCTCAGATTTGTCTTTTTTCTATTCTCCATCTCATAATGATTTCAGTGGAGGCCAAGTGACAGAGACAGGGGCAATCAAGGTTGGAATGATTTCCTTCTCTCCACCTCCCAATCTCTTATCACGATTTTATGAAGACAGTTCTTACATTCTCTTTAACCTTGTGTTTACTCCCACTGCCTGCCTTCTGTTTACTCTTTGCTTGCATGGGGAACAAAGCACTCAGCACACTGTTGACCACCTGAGTGCAAACACAGTAAAATTTATCAGTGAATGTGAAGCTACATTGAAAAAATAATTGGGTAAATGAGTAACTTAATAAAAGTTAATAGCCTTAAAAAAAGATAATATATTACTGGGAGCAGTTTATTTTGGGGTGGAGGTGATAAGGAGAATTTAAATTTTGGCAGATGCCAAGACGTAAACAGCTTAAGGCAGAAGAGAATTCTGAATTTGACTGGCAGCCAAATCAAGGAAAAATTTTATTACGTTCATTTTTTTTTTTTCCTAATAATGTATGTTGTCAAATGACACGTCGACTTGTTTGGAAGCGCTAGATGAGTGAACAACTACGCATTGTCACAATGTATGAATGACAGGTGCTCTCCTACAGAAAACTATTTTTGGCTGCAAACATTGGATGCACGTAATCGGATGAACACTCGCTGGTGTAGTGTTCTTCCTGGATTTCAAACAGGACCAACATGGCGGCTCATTTGGAAACTTTCACCAAGCAGTTCACCAAAATGTGTTTACGATGATTGAACCTGGTTGGTTGGAAGACAATGACTCCAAGCATACTTCAAAGCTGTGCAAAGAAAAAGAAATGTGGAGTTCTGGACCTGATGGACTGGCCAAGTCCAAGTCCAGACTTGAATCCTGTTGAACAGATCTGGGATTTATTGAACTTAAAAATACATTGCACAAAGGTTTCATCCAAAGCAAGTCTCTGGGAACAGCTAGAAACTATTTGGAACATCTGTATAATAAGGATCAAACAGACACAGATGTTTTTGCATAGTTAGCCTAAAATAACTTGATTTGAACAGAATTTATTCAAAACCATTTCATAATTGATCAAATGGGGCTTGTTATTGGTTGGGTGACTGTTAGACCAAGCAGCTGCAGGGGATGTCGATGTGCCAGGTAGGAGGGGCTATGACGTGAACCATTTCTTATACACATGAGCAACAATAGTAATATTCATAAATGTGAGAAATAGTAGTGACTTTATTTTACAAGCACAGTTGTAAACATAAGCACATCTCAATGTCAAGATAAAGAAGATGTAATTGTGTTTATGAGCACTGAATAATATAGGTATTTTGTATTTTGTTTGTTTCAAGCTTTGTGAAAGTCAGATTTACTGTGCTGTATATGTGACTAAAGAGTTCTATGTCATGTGCAAGTAAGAGATTGTGGTGTCTACAGTGTGTATGGAGTGTCATTATATGTCCTTGTGTAGTTACTATGCAGTAACAGTTTCTGTAAACATGTGTTAGGTTTGGTGTGAGTATGTCATGAAGACACTGAATAGCGTATTATATAGAAATAGCATTTTTTCACACGGAAAGGCGTTTTTTGTTGCATCAGTGTACGTGTTTATTCTATGCATCTTAAAATGATTCCGCTGCAAGCAAAAGTCACGTTATAACATTTTTATTTTGGAACTTCAGGTGAACATTTTAACTATATACATTGTCATGGCTCAATCGTCCACTGTGGCCTTTAGGGGTTCACTCTCTGTGAAGACAGTTATTATTAGCAAATGGTTAGTGCAATTGTGTAAAAGTATATATATACATATATATATATATATATATATATATATATATATATATATATATATATATATATATATATATATATATATATATATATATATATACATATATATATATATATATATACATTGTTAGCTAATATTTGTTGCTTTGTTGCAGCAGTGGTCCTTCTCCATCCTCCTTCTTCATTTTTAATTTTTGTGTTGTCTCTTTGATTTGTTTTTTGATTTTGTCAATTTCTTTCTTGGTTTCTTCTTGTTTTCTTAATGAGCTCTGTCTTTTTTTCCATTTTGGTTTAGTTCCTTTACTATATCACTCCCTACATGTACTGCCCTGGCTTCTAGATTGCTGCGGGTGACATTGTCATCTCTGCAACCATACTGTAAAAGAAAGTGTAGGATTACATATTGTTACTACCATGATAACTATTTGTACAGGTTAATGCATGTAAGTAGAGGTAACATGTCAGTTTACAGGTTGTTAGTAAATCTTACAGTTGACATGTATACATAACATGTATGAGAGGAGCATATGTGTTAGCTGTGAGTATTTTTATGTTGTAAATGGAGCTTTAGCAGTACAGTGGTGGAAAAAAGTTTTTGGCCACTTTTAAAATTTTACGGTCTCAAACATTATGATGAAATATTTGTGGAAATTTTTTTGTCTGTTTCAAAAGGTGTGGCTGCATTAGACAGACACAAACAAATACAAATTATATATTTTTTGTTTATTTTTTAGACAAAAAATAAAACTAAATTCCACCAAATGACCCAATACTCCAAATTTCTTATTTTTATGGGATCAATCAATTTTAAGTTTTTAAAAATTTTTTTATGGATTTGTTTAGTATTATGGCTGTGATTGTACTGAAAGAAACTACACTTGAAGACCTAAGAGTGATTTTACAAATGTATGGGTTGTCTGAAAACTTTTTTCTACTGCTGTAGAAATCAATCTAAGTCAGAAAAAAATTATGTAGTTTTATAAAATTACTTAAAACTTACTGCCAGCAGCATAAAGTTCTCTCTGAGGCCAGTGTCCTGCTGACCCTCTATTTTTGGGAGCTTTGAAGGAGAACTGAATGTCTCTGGAGCTCTCTTCGCCATCTTGAAGTGAATGAAACGTCATGTGTTGCTGCTTCTCATTATGCATACTTTTCCGTACTTGCGCTCTATGGATGTGTTGTTGCTCCGCCCACATAGCACCTACAGCACGAGTGAGGAGCGAGTCTGTATGCGCTGCAGGTCCTGCTGGTGTGTGTGTGCGTGTGTGAGAGAGAGAGAGAGTTTAATGCCAAACATATAATAATAACTGTAAGAATGCAGAATTTTTCATAAACAACATGGACATGTAAGCCTTATTGGCGAGATGACTCAGCATTAGTCATCACTTTGGCCTGAACTTGGAGTTCCCCTGCTTTTGTCAGATATTTGACCCCTTTAAATCGCTTGTACTTCTCTCCATACATGTAAAAGGGACTCACTTTAAGACCTGATATGGCCAGCTGCTGTATCTTCAGATCAATGTTGAGTGAGGGGTTCTGTTCAGGTTTGCGGCTCCTGCCTGCATCCTAAGACTGTCTCGCAAGTTTGGAAGCTCCTGGGGGTTAAGCTTCCCGATGTCCCAAACCAACAACTTGGTAGTGAGATCATAGGTGCAGTTTCCCTGTGTGGCCGTGAGGTTGGCACTGAGCGCAACTTTCGACATGTGGATAGTGACCATCAAGCCCTCCACTATCTTCCCCATGTTCTGCTTTGGTCTGATGGTGATATCCAGACGACCACAAGATCCCGTCTCAAAGAAATTGATGTTCTGCTTCAAGTACATTGGAGTGGCTACAAGATTTTGAGAGCTGACGTATAATATATATATATATATATAATATATATAATATATAATATATATATATATATATATAATATATATATATATACACACGCACACTATATTGCCAAAAGTATTTGCTCACCTGCCTTGACTCGCATATGAACGTAAGTGACATCCCATTCCTAATCCATAGGGTTCAATATAACGTTGGTCCACCCTTTGCAGCTAGAACAGCTTCAACTCTTCTGGGAAGGCTGTCCACAAGGTTTAGGAGCGTGTTTATGGGAATTTTTGACCAATCTCCCAGAAGCGCATTTGTGAGGTCACACACTGATGTTGGATGAGAAGGCCTGGCTCTCAGTCTCCACTCTAATTCATCCCAAAGGTGTTCTATGGGGTTGAGGTCAGGACTCTGTGCAGGCCAGTCAAGTTCATCCACACCAGACTCTGTCATCCATGTCTTTATGGACCTTGCTTTGTGCACTGGTGCACAGTCATGTTGGAAGAGGAAGGGGTCAGCTCCAAACTGTTCCCACAAAGTTGGGAGCATGGAATTATCCAAAATATCTTGCTATGCTGAAGCATTCAGAGTTCCTTTCACTGGAACTAAGGGGCCAAGCTCAGCTTCTTAAAAACAACCCCACACCATAATCCCCCCTCCACTTTACACTTGGCACAATACAGTCCGACAAGTATGGTTCTCCTGGCAACCACCAAACCCAGACTCGTACATCAAATTGCCAGATGGAGAAGCGCGATTGGTCACTCCAGAGAACGTGTCTCCACTGCTCTAGAGTCCAGTGGCAGCGTGCTTTACACCACTGCATCCCACGCTTTGCATTGCACTTGGTGATGTATGGCTTGGATGCAGCTGCTCGGCCATGGAAACCCATTCCATGAAGCTCTCTGCTGAAGCACTGTTCTTGAGCTAATCTGAAGGCCACATGAGGTTTGAAGGTCTGTAGCGATTGACTCTGCAGAAAGTTGGCGACCTCTTGGCACTATGCGCCTCAGCATCCGCTGACCCCGCTTCGTCAGTTTATGTGCCCTACCACTTGGTGGCTGAGTTGCTGTCGTTCCCACACACTTCCACTTTCTGATAATACAGCTGACAGTTGACTGTGGAATATTTAGGAGCGAGGAAATGTCACGACTGGATTTGTTGTACAGGTGGCATCCTATCACAGTTCCACGCTGGAATTCACTGAGCTCCTGAGAGCGACCCATTCTTTCACAAATGTTTGTAAAAGCAGTCTGCATGCCTAGGTGCTTGATTTTATACACCTGTGGCCATGGAAGTGATTGGAACACCTGATTCGGATTATTTGGATGGGTGAGCGAATACTTTTGGCAATATAGTGTGTGTGTATATATATATATATATATATATATATATATATATATATATATATATATATATATATATATATATATATATATATATATATATATATATATATATATACACACACACACACACACACACAGAGAGAGAGAGGACTGATTTCTCTATAGTTGCCCCTTGTCAAGGGCCACCATAATAATAATAATAATGATAATAAAAGTAAATTGTTCAAAGACTTATGTGCTGAAAAAAAACTTTTTTTTTCTTTTACAGTGTACATTGTTGTTCCCTGCTTCTCTCCACCCCTCTCATTTGCTGTCTCGCCATGTCTCTCTTGGCCCTCTTCAGTCCCCCACCACTCTGTCCGTCTGGTTTTCCATGTATGCCTCTTTGCCCTTATCGTCTTCTGTCAGTCACGGTGCTTTGCGAAGCCCTGTTTAGTATTCCCCTCAGTCACAACTGTCACCTTGCACTCAATCACACACGCTCACACACAGACACACAGGCTGCAGGAACAAGTGGTAATGACTTATCTTCTCTAACATAGGCTACAAATTAGACGAACAAATAGAACTGGGCATGCAGCCACATACTCGCCCCTTCACACACATCTGACAGTCTCATGTCCTTGGTTGTGTGATTTAATGTGTGGGAGGACAAATGTTGCGGTCATTCCAATCCAATGTCATGGTCATATTATATTAAGGGGAAGTGTTTTTTTCATCTCACCACAACAGTGTCAGGGTCATTTATACCTGGATATCCAGACGGCGTGCCTAATTTTCAAACTATGCGTCTTGTGAAGGATGTGACCTTTGGAATGCGAGTATGTGAATTAGTTATGCAGTCTAAAGATCATTAATCACAGTGGTAATGGTTATGGCAAATATTCATGTTCCTGCTGCCCTCTAGTTAACCGTTCTCAAGATGGTAGGCCAATATCTTTGCACCAAATTGCTAATTATTTGATCTAAACTTAACCTCCTAAGACCTGGTGGTCACGTATGTGGACATTATTTTTTTTTCTTCCAAAAGCATATTATTCATAATAAAAATGACAAAATAATTTTTAAAAAATAACTGTATGAATTAAATATCACAAAATAAAATATAATAATCCCATATTAGACATCATCCGATTATTATATTTATTGGTTGCTGCCTATCCCAAAAAACTAGAAGAAATCTAACATGCAAGCCCAACCAAAGTTCGGGTCTTGGAGGTTAAATAATATCAGATGTCACAAAAGAATATCATGAATGCCATGATATGATTCAAACTTAACAACTTGAACCCCTAAACCCAATAGCTAGTTTAAAAGGCATGTTTTTTTGTTTAGTGTGTTTTTTAATGCTAAATTTACTATAACAGCCAGAAAAAAAGTAAAAACTGAATGAATGTATTTTCAACTCTCCAGAAATCCATGTCTGACTTCGTTTGGAAACCTAACCAGCTCAAAACCACTAAACTTCAGACAAATTGATTTATTATACGTGTCATTTAAGAATTTGACAAAGCATTTGTACCAGATTCTGTAAAACACTAGAAAATCTGCTCTTTGCAATGCAAGTATGAATCCATTAGCCTCAAAAAATGTCATTACAAAATTTCAAAGACTTTTTGTCTGAACTACAGCAGATAAGAATTGTTACGATGTCATAAATCAGAGATTCAGAAGGGGGCAACAGAGATACAACAGACTTGGAATACAAGTTGTTTATTACAAAGTTTACAAAAACAACAACAGGATGTGACACTTGAGGGTCACAAACAGGAAGCACTAACTCAGGAAGATCTCGGAACTGAATCGGGACCCCTTAGTGTGGTGGAGGTTAACTGTAACCAGGCTTAATACCCGGAACAACAGAACTACGCAAACTGACTTGAAACTTGGAAACACTAAGACAGGAAAGCTAAAGAGTAAACAAGTGTCATGTGTTTAAACTAACAAGTAGCATTACAGCTGAGATTTTGGCGCACGGTAACAAAAGCAAATGGCTCTAGGAGCAGAACAAACTCAGGAACTAACTAGGAACTCAAAGAACAGGAAGACACTAACTGCATGGGCTCATTGAAAGAGCTGGGGACTTAACTATCCAAGGTGGGGAACTGGAGCCGGGAAGGTAGGGCAGGAGAGGTAGCATGTGGCCAAGTGGTGGTCGGAGTCCGGACAGATGCTGCAGTGATCGGCGTGAGGTGAGTGAAGGGCTGGCGTCTTGGCAGTCGTCATGATGGTGGATGAAGGTCAATGGTGGTTCAGAGGAATCCGGACTGGCAGGGTGACTGAAGGGGAATCCAGGCAGAAAGGGCGAGCAGGCAGGTGTCCAACTAGAACAAAGAGAGAACTATGAGCACGAGCACTAACAAAAGGGAGCTAGCCTGAACCAGGGCCAATACTGACTGGACTGATCCAGTGACGAGTAGTGGCAACATCTGGCTTTTATGGAAGGAGGATGATGCGTGGTGATCACTCCCACATGTTCGCCCACCAATTCTGCTGAGTGCAATTGGCAGCACTTGTCCGCATACCACATGCCACCTAGAAGAGGGAGAGATGTGGACAGGGAAGGAGAATCTGCCACTATCTAGCAGCTGAGGTGAAGGGCGTGACAAAGAGACAAGAACGGAAACAAATGAAAACTAAAAAAGTTAAATATTTAGACCTTACAAAGCCACCATTTGTTTCCAGGGACTGTTTCTTCAGTGTTTGTGAAATAAATCAAAAAATTCTACGTTTTTCTTTATTATGAGTTATGGCATTTTTACTGTGGCATACTGCACAAAAGCCGTGTTTGGGTTCCCTGTACAGCTATCTATGGTTGTGCTGTTTCCATAGAGGTGCAACACTTTATATGAGCCCACAATGAAGAAAAATGTGAACTTGGGAAAAAAACTGCTTGGAATTCAGTGTTAAATGAGGTGAACTTACAAATTAAGATATTGAAATGACATACAAGTTGGTGCAAATACACACAAAATTGCAGTCTAATCAAACCTGAAATGATTTTTTATTATTTTTTTTTAAATAAAGAGTCTATACAAAAATTGCTCTCATCCTGCGCATGAATTTGCTTCATAAGGAAGAGACAAGAGGAGATGCGTCACTGAAAGGCTTGCAGCTACTATCTTGGCATTTCCAGCGAATATCCAGAAAGCAAAACAGCCCAGTGACCAGATTTGCACAAGGCCAAATATTTACTGCAAAGTTCTGTTTCTGCTCAGCCTATCATGATGAATGTCATGAAGTCAGTAGCTGAGCAGTGTTGGCAGCACTTTCAGTATGTAACTGCATAAAATGTGTATTTGGGATGGAGTTTGTGAAATTCTGTGCCTTAATTAACTAACCGTATAATGTATTCCAAGACATCTCACTTATGTGCACCCAAAACATGGTGGGAATACCAAAGTATAGCCTCTCCAAAAGAAAATGAAAGACTAAAGTTGACATTTTGTCAAACCGAAATGAAAAATCCCACATTTAAAATGAGTTGTTGTTAATCACATGTAACAAGAAAACTTAATAACACACTCTTACTAAATGCACTTCATAAAAAAAGGAAAATGTTAACAGTGTTTGACTAAAAGAAAAATTGCATACAACCTGCCACTGAAACATATTCCTAAAAGTAGCCCAAAATGTCACCTGGCAAGAAGATCTTAATGATCTCTACAAAAGCCTACACAATTTGCCGGACAAGTTAGCATCCTGCATCAGAATTTTCAGAAGCTCAACAAAAATCTCCAAAATGAACAGAGTGCCAAGAAATGGTAGCGTACTGAGGAGCAGAACATTAGAGAGCAACACACAAAGATCCAAAGACTCTCTCCCAAAGCTGTAAATTTGGTAAGACACCATTTCAGGAGACAGCTAACCCAAAACTCACCTCTAAATGGAACATCTGCTGAAAGGATGTTTACTAATAAAGGACCACTCACAGCTGTCTTGGAGACAACAGGATGCTTCCTACCTCCACTAGAATCTGATAAGGGTCATAAAGTGTCAACTGTGAGGAAAACCACACCTCTGCAGATGAGGATTTGCATTCTTTATGGTGACCCTGATCACCCTACCTAACACACAGAACTTTGTATGCAGGAATGAATTGAACACTTTATAAATCAGAACATCAAGGAAATGCAGCATCACCATAGTGATGATCTGGACTTCGTCTCTGATACCAGGTTGATGACAATCAGGATGGAAGAAGAACACATCAAATCTGAAGTGTTTGTGGAAGATGTGTACACATGATATACAAACACCCCCTCCTCTCTTTCTGTCATAGACCACAGCCATAAAAGACACAGAGAGACTTTTAACTCTAAGCATATATATTCCCCATGTCTTATTTTTCTTATTATTGCATGTATGTGCTTGTATGTTTAGCCATATTATAAGTTTACTTACATGTAGCCTAAAGTCTACAATTTGTAAGTTTGTTCTTACGTTTACACCTTTTATTATTATCTCAGGAACCATATGAGATAAACATATTGTGTTTGGTGTCATTCTTATCACTTATTCGGTGTCATTTCATATCTGTGATCATCATAAATGTTGAACGATCATATTTGTACATTTAAGAAATGAACTAAGAGTAATTTATAAAGGTATTTGGCCTCTGATCTCTCCTGGACAGTGAAGCTCAACACCACCTCTTGGGAGGATCCATGACTGGTTAGATGCTGATTTGAATTTGGTTCCAAAATTTCCTATATAGAGGAAAGTCACTAGAATGCAAGATGACTTGTAGAAAACTAGGGCTTTGTTTTTTATGTTTTACTTAAAGTTTGACTTCTTAAGTTAACTTTAATACTACAACAGTGTGACTATCTTCTTGATAACTATGAGCTTTGACTCTTCTGACAAATGGGTGAATTTACAAATTACAATTGGTTTTCCAGTTTCAGAGTAATTCTAAATTTGTCACCTTCCTAGCAACTGCTTTTAATGTGATCGTGTGATCTGTGATTGTCACTAATCGACTGTGACGATCGCAGTGCACTAGTTTATCTGCATTTATTAATTCAATTATCCACTGTCTGTTGTTGTTTATTGTTTGTTTGTTCGTAGTATTAGTTAATAAATGTTTGTATATAACTATCATCGGTTCTACCGTGTATTTCTTTGTTTAGGGAACTGGAGATCAATGAAATCAGAGCTTAAGACTTTCAGACAACAGACTGATCAATTTCTTTTTCATCAAAGTCTCTTTGAGACTTATTCTAAACTGAAAATTTTCTCAGACAAGTAAGAATGGTGCCACTAAATTGACGAGTGCAATTTTAATCATAGCGTGTCGTTTCTACCATTAGGTGTGTTGCAGTCTGCACTTTTATCTATATTGCTGGGAGCAGCCGTATGAGGCTAATTTCTGCAACAATTTTGCTACAAAATAATGTTGAGAGAAATAGCGTGATAAGAAATGAATGAGGGCAACACCAGAGATCAAAGAACATTTCTTGAAAGGTAAAACATGTTCATTTCTATGTTGAGCAGTGCGAGTTGCTGCTTAAAACTGAAAGCTGGATGAAATTCAAATAATCAAATAATAATAAAAAGAAGTAAACCTCTAGAAGATAAAATAATTTGGATTTTAATTGAGCTTTTAGCCATAACTGTCACACTTTCCAACTCAGTAATGGGTCAGTGAGGTAAAGGACTAATCAGAAGAAAAAAAAACATGACTAACCTTTGCCTACCATCTGCAGCTAATGAGCCCCAAGTGAAAAAAATATGACAGTTTTGTGCCTGTTACTTTGCTGCTGCAGACCGTGCCATCAATCAGCAGAGTTAACAGGGTTTCTGTTACATAAAGATATAGCATTAATGTTTTATGAAGCGTAACACTGCAAGTGAGTAGGCAGCAAGAGGGAGGGAGACAACGAAGGAAGTAAAGGATGAAGTGGGAGGTTGGAGGGTAAGAGCTGCAGAAGATGAGGAGATGAGATTGCAGGAAGGACGAGCAGTTGAACAGATGATGAATGTGTATTGGAAGAGGGAGTGAAAACACAAGACAGGAAGGCAGGAAGGGGATACAGAAATACAAATATTTAAATAAGGGATGTCTTCATTGAAATCAGAATCGAGGTTGATCATGACAGTTTTGAATTGATCGGAATCAACACGAACCAGAGCCCCAGCCTTTGTGGATGTATGCTATCACACAGGTTACGTTATGTATGCAAATTTTGGATAATTTTCTTAATCAATAACCAGCAGCTCGTTGATTGCTGCCCAGATGATGTTGTTCTTGTTTCCACCTTTAATCAGCTTCTGCAGCTAATCTACAATATATTTTCGGACTCTGTCACAACATTTTTGAAGCTTGTCCTCCTTTTTCTAGGTTACCAAGATGACAAGTCTCACCCAATCTAATATATGATCAGATAAATGGCGATGGCAGGAAAACAGTCAAATAAGTGGTGAAAACATGTTGATTTGAAACATATGTGATATGTTCGAATTTAACATACTCTGACAGAAAATGTTTGCCCCAAAACATAACTGAAAATGTAGTTTAGTTGTGCAGAAAGATGACTGTCTGTTGGCTTCCTGTACACATCAATAGGGCAAACCAAAATAATCTCATGGTTTTTCTAATTAAGGGGAAATGTCAATCAGAATAAGGCTAAGGATCGCTAGTCCTGGGGTCTTGGCTTTGGCTCATCCCTTCACAGGAGTATCCTAAACTCACTTCTGAGGTGATGAACATTTTGCATATCCTCCCTACAACTTGTGAGCAATGTTCCCTCTAATTTTTCATGAGTCTGAGCAAACACACAAACTCCCTGAGCGTCCCTTGGACCACTGTGAGCAACATCAGACGTGTGCACTGTGGTCACACCAGCATCGCATCCATCCAAGTTACATGGTTCATTAAAAGAATCAAATTACAGCATTTACATTTCTGTTAAAACACTTTGTCAACAGGAGCCAGTTGAAGGCTGCAGTGATTTTAGTGACACTACAATGTATAAGAGTGAAGTTATTGAATATTTGTCTCTCTTTACTGTTGCAGCGGTTTTGCAAATTGCAGACGGACCCTGTTCACTCCATAGACATCAATGTTATTCCTGTAGCTTGAAAGACAGCTACTTTTGATAAAACTGGGCTTGTAGCACATTGTCTGCCTTGCAACAATGGGAAAGAGGCACCGTTTATGTTTTGACAACCTATATCTAATGAGTTATTGATGCTGGAAGTCCGAATCTGTGAATATCTTTCCAACTTTACTGAACTTGGGGCCACTACCACCTAAGGAGTGATATATTTAATTTTGAAAAAAGCATTTAGCCATACTTAAAGCTTTAAGTGCTTTATTAACACAGAACTAAACATTTTGTATTGTTTTATTATCACAGGTTCTGTCTGAAAAGAGGTGGCATCATTTTAAACAGTGAAATCAAACTAACAAAATGTAATGACCAACCAGTGAGCAATACTGGATTCTGCAAAAACATAAACAACTTTTTTTTAAAAATCTAAATCTTAACACAGTTAATGTATTAACTTATTTTTGTGTGTATGCATGTATTTATTGATTTATTTAGTACTGTTAACATATCAGAGTTCTGAGTGAATTTTTCTTAAGATAGGCAAAGGCCATTTATTGATTACATATAGGCTGTTAAATGTTTATTAAAAACTAAAAAGCATTTTTAAAAAAAACAACTTAGGCATTTATTGAGTCACTAAAATACTGTAGAGTACAGACCACATCAGCATGATTCTAAGCATCCTCTGGTAAATTAACAACCAGATACTGATGTCCCTCACCATATGGACTTCAGGAGATGACTGGGGGATGATAAACTGTGACCTACTGGTTGGGTTCTCTCTGTTCTCATGTTTCTTACATGTTTGTCCCCTGACAGCCGGGTCGTAATGTTTTTTGAGCAACACACCATACTATGACGTTTTTACAATGATGGTTCTACTATGAACCAGTTTGACATGTTCAGGCGTTCTTTGTGTGAAAACTCAGAGATTTCAGGTATCAGAAGGTGGTTTTCAACTTTCTTTATTAACTTTCTGCTTCAACTTTAAACTAAATTTCCTTCACTAACCCAGCCCTCTGGACTTCCAGTAAGCTGTGTTCCTATTGGCTGTCCAGGTGGCTGCTTGGTGTTATCAGGAACACCTGAGCAGCTCAGTGTCTTCCTGCTTTATGTGGCTGCAGACAAACATTTCCTCTGCTTCTCTTCACCAGTGAACCGAGTTTGGCTCTGTTGCTTTAGTTTGTTCTTTAGGCGTTGGCTTGCAGCTTCCAGCAGTAAAATCGTCTTTAATGTGTTTCTTGGTGTGTTGTAGGGCTTTGTATTGGATAGTTGTCTTGGTAAATGTGGTTCTTTAGCCACAGTTAGCACATGGTGCTAATGCGTGCAGTAATTAGTGGATTTGGTGCAGCTGTGTCTTTATCTTGGCTGTAGTGAGTCTTCAGAGGTTTTTGGTCAGACACATTCTGTATTCTTGTTTGTGAACCAACGTTGGTTGTCCAGAAGGTAAGAGTTCCTGTCCTGATTCTCTGTTCTCAGAGGTTCTGTGGTAGGCTGCAGGAGACTTTAGTGTTTGGGTTGTGCTAGTTTGGTTTTTGTACGGTTTCATTTGGACGACTATCTTGAGGCCCCTCCATGTGGTTTAGTGAGGTTTTCTGGAACAGTTCTACAAAGCAACCTGCAGCAGAAGAGACTTTGAGAGTTTTTAGGAAGTTCTGGAGAGCAGACTTTAGAGCAGCAGAAACATTGTCAGCAGTTTGAGCAGGAGAAGGTGAGCTTCAGAGTAGAAATGAGACGGAAACCTTCTTGACCCGTGTGGTGAGGTCCTGTAGCAAGAGTTTGAGCAGGTTGTGAAGAGTCTGTAGTTCTTTGGTCTGAAAGCACAAGAAGAGTCGACTCATTAAAGGAGAAAACAGGAGATATTGTTGGTTCTTCTGTCGCTCTGCAGTTTCCAGTTTCCTTAGACTGAATATCAAGTTTATATTTTAAATGATTTCCCATGTGAGCCCAAGAAGACTTCAGTAAACTCCCTCCATCCCCTGGACACAACAGATTTTATTACCATGTTAAATATTTTTTGTTTGTTTGTTTTTGAGTGTTAATCATAGTTTTAGCATAGTTTTTTCTCTTTGCTTCTTTAGTTTTGTAATCTGTGTGAAAGGTGCTAAATAAATAAAGCTGAATTGATTAACTGAATAATTGACTAACTCATGATTGTGATGACAGAAGTATTTTCATTGTGATTTAAGGGTTTATTTCATTTTTAAGGTTGGGGTTAAAATCTTGACAGAAAAAAAAGATTAAAGAAATAAACTACAGTAAAAAAGCAATTAAATCAAAGGAAAAAACATTTAATAAAACTTTTAAAAAGAAAATTAAACATTAAATGCAATTAAATCATATTAAACTGACAAAATATTTAATTAGATAATTAAACGGAAGATACAAAGCATGCAATTTTGAAATTAAACTAAAAATTTTCAACAAAAATATTAAATATTAAAGATGAAATGCAATTAAACAAGAATATTACACATTTAGAAAAATACAAAACATTTAATTAGATTATTAAACCTTTAAAAGTCAAAACATTTAATTAAAAAATTAAATGTTTAATTAGACAATTAAATCTTCCAGACAATAAAACTTTAAATAGGAATTAAACAGAAAATACAATGAAGCATTAAAAAAGAAAATTAAACATTAAAAGGTGGTAAAACATTTAAAAATAAAACTTTAAAGATTTAATCGAAAAATTAAACATTGGGAAAGAAAAGGAATTTTTTTAAACAAGCTGATAAAACATTTGAAAATACAACAATTAAACATTAAAAAGACAAAACATTTCAAAATCAGATCAGACATTAGAACAGAATAAAAGGTGAGAAAAGAGCAAAATTAAACATTTAAGAAGAATCAAACTAAAGATAAAACCTTTGAAAGGGCACCAGTTAAACTTTAGAAGATCAAATTAAACAGAAGAAACAATAAAATGATCAAAAGAGCAAAAACAGATAAAGTACTTAAAGTGTTTTCTAGTCTGAAATGAAAACATCAAGTTGTTTCTCAAACATTTCCTCTTTCTATGTTCTTGGTTTGATTGTGGACAGATTTACGAAGAACTCATTTCAGAAAACTGATTTCCAGATAAAGTCTAATAGTAGTTGAAGGCATCGATCAAACTAATGTTACCTTCTGATCTCCACAAACTTTACTGTTCAGTGAAGAGAATCAAAGTTTGTTGAGGATTTCTAAAAAACCTACAGGTGAAGGTCTGAGAAGAACTCAGATGGATAGTCTAAATGTGAAATCAAGACTCATGGTCACAAGATTTAAGGCTTCTGTTAACCATAAAGTTCAAACTAACAGAGAAGTACTGAGAAACTTTTAAGATTTCAGTCCTCAGACTGTCTGAAGGTTCAAACAAACAGAGAAGTACTGAGAAACTTTTAAGATTTCAGTCCTCAGACTGTCTAAAGGTTCAAACTAACAGAGAACTACTGTGGGACTTAGAAAATTTCAGCCCTCAGACTGTCTGAAGGTTCAAACTAACAGAGAAGTACTCAGGAACTTAGAAGATTTCAGTCCTTGGACTGTCTGAAAGTTAAATCTAACAGAGAACTACTGTGGGACTTAGAAAATTTCAGCCCTCAGACTGTCTGAAAGCTCAGGTCCTGAGGACTTGGGAGGTGTGGAGGCTTTGGAAAGTCTTGGAACTGAGGGTTCAACCCTCCAGCACAAAGGCTGAAGTCCAACCTCCTGAGAAAAACGGTCGAGTCGAGACACGAGTTAAAAAAAAACTCGAAAACGACAAAAAATAGATGATAAATGCGCAAAAAAAAGAGGAATTAGTACCTGAGCAAGTAGCTCAGGGGGATAAGAGGAGTGACTACAGAGTGGAAGGTCACTGGTTCAAGACCCGCCACCGGCCTTTTTCTTTCTTTGTCTTTGTCAGGATTTTCAAAAAATTTAAGAAGGGTCTGGTCTTGAACCAGCGACCTGCAGCTCCACAGGCAAATCCTTAACTCACTGAGCTACAGATCATATAAAAAAAATATAAATTCGTCGTCCCTTTGGCATCGTAGTTCCTCAAGTGACTACATGGGTGGAGCCAAGGCGGAGTCTGGGTGGAGTCAGGGCGGAGAGTAGGCGGGGAGGTGGGTGGTGGCCTCCCCCCTCTACTCCCCCACCTCCCCCCACCACCCACCACACCTTCCCCCGCCCGACGAGTTCTTCGAGTGTCCACGAGTTCTTCGAGTCTTGACAGGTTTTCCCGAGTTTCTGGAGTTTCCACCAGGTCGGAGGCAGAACAAGTTGTCATGAAGAGGTGTTGAAGCGGCCGGGATGGAATGACTTTTTACAGCGACTAGAAGGAAAACCACTAGAAGAGCAGGTCTTTAACCACCATCCATAAAATCCATGGAGTCGGCTCCAGAGAAATGAAAGAAGATCAACTTTTATTAACCTCCATCCAGATGTTCAACTCGATATCTTTACTTTGAGAATTTTAGCACCACAAACCTTTAGTATCACACTTTATTATCCTTTATTAGGACTTTCATGGAATGCACCAGCAGATTTAGTTTTTGTTGAGAAACTTTATTCTTGTCGTCGTGGGACTGCAGTATCTAAAACTGTTCCTTCTATTTAACCTCATGTTTATTAGTTTTAGTGGAGAAAGTTTGAATTGTCAATTAGTCTCTTAAAAACGAAATAATAAATTGGATTAGTCAAGAGGTTTAAATTTCTTACTTTGTCATATTTTAAATATGACAAAAAATATAAAAATAAAGCATCTTGAGACAATTTGACCTGTAATTGGCATTATATAAATAAAATTGTATGTATCTTGTAATGTTGGAGTAATTCAGTCATATATGTTAGAAAACACATTTTCTTTGTCCATTAATCTGTCGTTTTCTCCAGTAATTCATTTCTTGTTTTGGTTTATAAAATGTCAAGCCCAAATATATTCAGTTTACGGTCATAAAAACCAAAAAGATTTACATTCATGATGCAGCAATCAGGCAGTTTTTCACTTTTTATCTTAGTTTAGTCAGAAAGATAGTTGATAATGTGTGAATTGTTGCAGATTGTGAGCCGTAGAAGGTTTTAATCTTTGGGGCCGAGTGTCAAAAAACATTTAGAAACCAACATCAACAAAGCACTCAACAAAGAGAAATCCAACTTTTGCATGACAATGTCTAATTAAAGGACATTTATTTCGAACGTAAATGTGTGATATTCATCCTCTGGAGCTTTCTCTTCACATCGCCTTCCACCTGGACTGGTTTGGTCGGGAGCATGTGCAACAAACATTTTAAAAAACTGCACTTTAACATCAATGAATGACACTGAAGTTTAATCTCTACATAAATGAGACTGAGTCTGGATGTGCTGCTCTGTCATTAACTCTTAAGTTTAGGGAAAGTTAAAACAAAAGAGGACAGTTCAGAGAAGACTTGAGAATGAGCTTTTTCTGAACAAACATCTCAGACTTTCTGAGCTTCAGCACCTCTAGCAAGATAATTTAACAACAAGCAACTCAAGAGATCCAGAAGTTGGCGAGAGTTAGCTTTAGCTGAGCCAAAGAACACGTGGGACGCTAACGTAGCAAACATTTCAGACTTTTCTCTGTGAATTCTGAGAAATAATTTCCAATTTAATGACAGAGCTACACATCTTAACTCAGTCTCATTAAAACAGACTCTAATTCAGTGTCATCCATCCATATTAAAGTGCAGTTACCCAAAATGTTTGTTGCATGAGCTCCAACAAAACCTGTCCAGGTAGAAGGCCACTTTGACAAACAGGAAGTGGAAGATTCCAAGCAGATTTATAGAAGGGGGAACCAGACTGTACTAAGTGTGGTCGAGTATAGAGGGGAGTTTTGTGGGTTTTTAAGGCTGATAATGATTATTAGTGAGACATTTGGAGTAGATATTCATTTGGATATTCATTTGCAGTAAATGAAAGTATTTAAAATCTTGGAGTTAAACTTAGAAGAACACATACTCTAACAGAAACCTTTGTTGATACATTTTTGTTTTGTTTACAGATGTTAAGTTAAAGGAGTTTTATTCGTTATGTATAACCAATCAAATCACTTCAGAAGACAGAGCGACCACAGGTAGATAAAGGTTCAGAGCCAAAGTAGCACCATTTTTAAATGTATTTCTTACCGTCAATCAGTAAAAAATAAATACTGATAATCAGTAAATCAGTCAGCCCACAATTACTACAATTCTACAATGTATGTCTCTTTCCTTTGACTTGTTATTTGTACAATATACGATGTATATGATGGCGTTTTTTTCATACCAAAGGCTATACTATGATGTTTTCTAAGAGACATGCGATGCTACTCTGTGTGTTCTGGCCCTGGGCAGCTGCACTCCTCCTCTGTTGTTTTCTGGATTGTACTCAGCTGCATGCCTTCGTCCACCCGGCCTCTGTTGAGTCGTCCCGCCTGCCGTCTCTGGAGCTGAAGCTGGATTGGAACAGACCAAAGTAGAGTCCAATCACGATGCCAGCTCAAAAGGCTCCTTCATCTGGCAGGTGGCGGCACTTCTTCTGAGGGGAAGCTGAGCTGGCCCGGCAGAACTTTGGAGATGTGTTCCAGTGGTTGGTGGATGTGTGGGGAGATAGAGAGGGACCTTTGAATTATTCAGAAAGGAAAACAAGGAACCCATTGGTAGTTTTAATTTAGGGTGCTACTGCGGTGTGTTTTTGGGTTTTAAGAGGTGAACAGGAAGCGTTTTTTTTCATATTGATTATCTTTTACTTTGTTCCTGGTTGGAATGCCCATCAATGTCAACGTGAAGTTCATTTTGAGTTCTGTTGATTTATTTTTATTTTACTAATACCCATTTGTTTTGAACCCCCTCACACGTTGTGTTGTTGTAAACTTACTCTTTCAAATAAATTCTCGTCTAACCCTCTGGAAACCAGCGTTTGGACTGTTTTTGTGTTGCTCCTCACCTACTTCAGACAGCCAGGACAAAACAACATTTTGTGGACGAAAGGTTTTTCTATGATGTTTTTAGAGCGACATGCCATACTATGATGTTTGTTGGGCGACATGCTATACTATAGGCTTTTTTAATGGAGATATTACTGCGACGTTTTTTTTGTTTTTGTTTTTTTTTTTTTTTTAGCAACATATAAGAATTCAAACAGTTTTAAAAGTTACTATACTTTTACTTGTGCAATGGCATTTTTTAGATGACATATACTCTGATGTTTTCTTGAATTACATACTATTTTGACAATATACTGCACTATGACATTTTTTGAACCACATATCATACATGACAATTTTAGGCAACATCCTATCATTTTGCACTTTTTGAACCACATAATAATCTATGTTTTTTTTTTCTTGCCAACATGCTGTACTATGAACTACAGGCCATACTATGTTATTCTTGAGTAAAGCATACTATACTTTGACATTTTCTGAACTACATCCTATACTATGGCGTTATACACAAAGTGCTTTGGTTACATGTTGATTTATAATATAGATTTTTTTCTGTTTTGTTTTTTGATGGGATTACCACAGACCTGACTGTGAACACCGTCGACACCCACCTCAGGGAGACGCTGCCTAAGATCTCAAGGCTGCTTGGTTGTGGTCTTTCTGGCACGTACCCTTCCAAGCTGAGCCGGGAAGTTTAACACTGATGGAATGACACCAGGTCTAAGCCAACAAACTTCCAATTCCTCCTCAACCCATAGTCTCTGGGAAACCTACATGGAGTAAGAAAAGTAGACAGAGAAGTAATTAAGTCTGTACACAACATATTAACAAGAAATCATGCTAATAAATTAAGTACAAAGAACCGAATTCGCCAATATACTGGAGACCAGAGCTATTTCATTTGATAAGTATAACCTTGTTTAGTAACATTTCAATTATTTGAGAGCAGTCCTAAAGAATTGCCTGTAATCCCAATCATAAAATGGGTTTGGAGGAAGAACATAGATGGTAATCTGGATATACATAAGTTAGGCTTTATAACTACTATTGGTAGTATTGGTGGTAGTAATAGCAATGTGACTACTACTAGTAGTAGTGGTAGTACACTCACTACTGCTGCTGATACTGGCACTGCTACTACAACTTGTATACTATTACAAATGCTGATACTACTTCTACGACTCTAACAGCTGTTTATACTACTACTGCTGCTTGCACTTTTAGTATTACTAGTACTGCTTGTACAACTATACTACAGCTACTACTAATCATCTGGTATTTGGTTGTCAAGCTGCTAGCTTGCCTTAGTGTTTTGCTCGTGGCTAACTAGTTAGCTCTCATAGACTGGAAGCGCTCAACAAGATTTCATAATGAAAAAAGAGCCAAAAACTATTCTTACCTATGAAAAGTCATTCCAAGTGTCCTTGTCTCAATCGTACGACGTAGTGTGCAATTGTATGCAGCACAGTGAGACGGCATTCTTGTTGTTTCCATTTTCACGCCGTCTACATCAACGGAATGCACTGAAACTTTGCCCCCACTAGCTTAGCCTCGCTGTAGCCGCAGCTCAAAGGGGCGTGCCCTATCTACTCATTCATATCTATGAGAACAACGGTGGCTGCACATAAGGACGCCTGACGTTGATTAGCTGCGTAAATACCATTATATACATCCATCATCTATACACCGCTTAATCCTCACTAGGGTCGCGGGGGGTGCTGGAGCCTATCCCAGCTGACTCGGGTGAAGGCAGGGGACACCCTAGACAGGTCGCCAGTCTGTCGCAGGGCCACACACAAAGACAAACAAGCACTCACACACTCACACCTACGGGCAATTTAGAATAGTCAATTAACCTCAGCATATTTTTGGACTGTGGGAGGAAGCCGGAGTACCCGGAGAAAACCCACGCATGCACAGGGAGAACATGCAAACTCCATGCAGAAAGGTCCCGGGAAAGCCGGGACGCGAACCAGGGACCTTCTCGCTGCAAGGCGAAAGTGCTAACCACTACGCCACTGTACAGCCCCCATTATATACAGTCTATGGTAAATACGTATGTGAATCGCATCATTGGCTGCAGCAGCCAGTCACCGGTCACTCACTGACTCACACTGAAAAATAGCACAGAATGAATTCTTACGTGTTTATTTTATTTACAGTTTAGGTTGGATTTTTTTTTTTGTGCGCAGCGCAGATTTTCTGTGCGCAGAGACCGTGTCAGCAGTGCGCAATTGCGCACGCGCGCAGCTTAGAGGGAACAGTGCTTGTGAGTCGTCATTCTCCACACTGACTGCAGTAAAGACTTAGCACAAGGCACATCTGCATGTGGACAATGGCATTAAAGTCTACCTATCAACTATCTAACCCTAATTGTGTAGTGACAGATGGGCACACATCTCACTTTTTAGGTGGGCTGCTATTATTTCCAGTGTTCTGCACTGATAGAATGCTTTCTTACCTTAGTGGTACTCAAAACACTTTACATGGTTTCCCATTCACTCATTCACACACGCATATTTACACACTATTTGTACTGCCGTGCAAGGTGCGTGTCTGTCATCAGGAGCAACTCTGGGTGTGCTGTTGCCAGGTAAACTCCCACAATGCTCTTTGCTTGCCAATATGGACTGCTGTCATTCCAAGTGACCACCTATATAGAGAGAGCTCAGTATAAAACAGTAAGACAATCAGGCACTACATTGTTTCATATCCATGTAGAGAATACAAGTCTTCATCTTTTTTTGGAGCCTGTGGTGCCCAAACAGGTACAACAGCTAATGTACAACACTTTAAGTTTGTGATTTCTAGGAGAGTGATTCTGGATTGGGACTTGGTATCAGCAGATACTGAATATTACATGTCTCTGATCGGGGTAATCTGAACCCTAGATGTAATTGATTTACTTGAGTCTATAGTATGTGCAGTATGTGCTACAGAATGGAATAGATCCAAGTCAAAACCAGGTGACCTCCAGGGTCCAGCTGGGTCCTTTATGTATTGTCCCCATACAAACGCCTAATGTCTGGCACAAAACCCACTCAAGGTTGGTTGACGCTCATCTACTGCATATTCTCTGGTAATATGAAAATGCAGTTTGTGTGTGTGTGTGTGTGTATGTGTGTGTGTGTGTACATTAGGATGCAGTTCAGCTCTTTCCTTTTAGGAAGCTTTATGCCCTTGGTGTTTACCTGCCTGGTAATATTTCATGCCCATGTAAGCAAATGTTGCAATAGACTGCAACAGTTATTCTCAGATGGGTCAGTTCCTTCCTTTCCTGTCCCTTCTAAACACACATTTCTAGGATAATAACATCAAAATTTTGGAGGTTTTATAATCATTACAATGACAGATCATCAGTTCTTCCTTTTTTGGAGGGGTGAATGGATATATTTTTATTCATGTGTCAGGCCTTCTGTTCCTGAGGTTTGCATTTAATGGTTAAAATCAAAAACATATCACCCAAAGGCAGCATTAATGCACTGAACAGTATTGACATTGGATAATTAATAGCCATCAGATAATTTTGTGTTGTGTTGACATTCTAGCCTCATTGCAGGAGAAGATTCTACAAATTACAAATATTGTTATATTTCTGTTGCCAGGACTTTAATTCTCAGGCTCCAAAAAAAAAATCATGATTTTTGCTTGATTGAGTGGAGTGATTTAAAGGCTTTTCAAAAGAGAAGAGGGGTACAAAGGAGGTCACTTGGACTGCAGTTAAACCTGTCAAATTGTAAAGTGTCTCATGGTGGAAGAGGTTTCAGAGCTGAATGCAGGGAACACTAAGAATGTGAAGCAGAGAGCTGCTGAAGAATAACTGCCATGCTCAGGGAGCATCTCTGGAGGAATAAAGGTGAAAAACCACATGAAATTGATCGTATTTTAAACAGTCCGCACAACAAGCAAAGTTAACAGAAGTTATTCTTTTACACCACTTCTTTTGTACACCTCCCACAGGATGTGTTTTGATTTGGGGTTTCTTTGAATTCTCCGTTTTACTGCATTTTATACAGGTTTTACCTGTCTGACATTTCTCAAAGCATATCATATGTTCATCCATTTTGAAATATTGCAATGTATCCTTCATGTAGGCAGTGTCTATTTAAATATATGTGTGTATACACATGCAGTATGAAAATCATTTCCATGAGTTTCTGGTGTTCTCTTGTTCTCCTCCTCCATTCTCAGTTTGTAGTTTGTATACCCTTGACTCCTCTTCTTGTGTCATATTCTCCCACCAGAGATGCAAAGGAAAGAGGAGTTAAGGCAAAGGCATTTAATAAAATGAAACATCGTTGCCTTGGAGCTATCTTTTCAAAGCGATGCCAGTTAAATAAGACGCGAGGCACAGCTGCATCATCTATTGTTTTCTTACAACCAACTGCTCTATTTTATCACTCTGCCAAATGAACAGAATGGTGTTCATGACAGCTTGAAGTTATATTTGCTTACAATTCAATTTAACATGGCGTTATGTGACTACTGTACTACTACTACTGTACTGATGTCATACATTTCTATTGTGTTAACACACACCTTATTTGTCACTGACAGAATACACACTTCAGATAAGTAAGAAATTATGAAGTTATGTGTATGCTTGACAGCTGTGCAGCTCTGCACTGCATCCAAGCTGTTCCTTAATGTTACCCAGGTGGTTACAAACCATATTGTAAACCTCCAGTGGGGCACCTTCTGAAACGGAGAGGGAAGAGTGAGCTGTGGCTCCAGAAGCCTCAAAAACTTGTATTCTCTATATGCAAGTCAGAAAGTGTATTAGATTAGCTGTAGTAACTGGTTGTTCCACCAATTAGAGTCTGTTATTGTTTAATACTGTAGTGAGTAAGGAGGACTACAGGCAGTTCCAGGTTAGTTGGCGGAGAGCATTGTGGGATTTAGCAAGGCAACAGGCATCATGACAAAGACGTCTGGGATGTTTAATGGCCTCTGGCTCATCTTTTTCAATTAAGCCGGGATCAACTAGGACACCAATCTGCTGTCCTTATCCTGTGTCCACTGACTGTAACAGCAATAGTATTCTTCGGTTTCTTTTGCCAATTATTCAGCTAGTATTGACATTGGTGACTATTGATGAACAAAACTGATTCCAAATTTGCTTCAGTAATGTCCTGCTACAAGCTGTGCTCTCCCTTTCCAACACTTGTGTGATAGTGGAAGGAAGTAAAGGTCTAGGCTTAAGTTTGTGCCAATATTGATCAGTTAAAAAAATGTTTTGATCCTTTGAGACTGCACTGGGACATCCCTAGTTATAATGCTTTAGTATTTAGATTATATACACACATTTGTCAGTCCTGCTTCCGACACGGTTTGTATATCCCAGCTGTGTGTCACACCATTTTTAAGAAAGGACACATTAGAGCATCCTCCCTCATAGCTCCTCCAGCATTCCTCCTCTCTCCTCAAGACCCTTAATAATAACACAATTTCACAGGCAGGAGAATGGAGGAGACAAGGAGCCTTAACATAGGGAAATGAGATAAACCTTTCTCACATGCTCCCTTGTTCAACTGACATTCTGTTGTGTCATGTGCGCTCATCTCTGAGCTGTGGGAGTGGAGCTCCTCATGATTGATGATCATCCTACAGATCTGTCTCCCATGCTCAGCAGTCCTCCAAACTTGACTTGTCGTGCACTCTTTACCCTATTGTTAAGTCAGCCAGTGTGTGTCTACTGCTTCCTAACCTACTTGCCTTTTTTTTTTTTTTTTTTTTTTTTTGATTTCCTGCGTGTTTTTGATTTGGTATTGACCCGATCCCTCTGCTTCAGGTCCATGACTCCTTTCATCTGCTAGCACACTTTGACTAACCAACTGTTTATCAGCCACTCCACCAGAACCCCCTGCCTTTCATTCCACTTAGCCACCAGTTCACCCACAGCTCATTCTCCAGCTTTCCTCTCTCCTTAATCTGCTCTGCCATTAGCATCCTTCAGCCCCCTGCCTTCACTCACCATTACCTTCATTACCTCCACTCCACTCTGAACTTTCAATAAATCTATTTAGTCATTCTATTAGATGTGTATGTTCTGCATTTGGTTTGACCTCATTGATCTAACACTATTGGCAGATATTTCTATTTTGCATTAGTTAAAAGGTAAACGTTGTGCATATCCCCAGGCCTGTATTTCCATCGTGCAGCTCTATTGGCATATTTTTGCATTATTTATAGTTTCAAGAGTCTTTATTCCTCTTATGCTCTTGGAAGCTGATGTTTATTTTGTTGTTACCACGACAAATTTTAAAATGGGACAATTGTCAAAATAATTGTAATTCTGTCACTCAGGAGATTTAGCTGATAAGATATGATTGATTCAAAGATAGTGATGTCATTAAATCCTCTTGTTTCAGTATGATCTATTCCTTTGAACTTTGTAAAGATTGTCTGCTTGGTGGAGTGTTTAAAACTCTTTCTGGGTTTTTGTTAGGTCAAACAAACAAGATTAGCATGAAATGATTGCAGTTGTGAGGTTAGAGAAATCAACTACTTCTGTCTGGTCTGTGAGGTGATAATCTATTTTCTGTTAAAACAAACACTTCATTTCTGTGCTTGTGTGCAGTCCTACTTTCTTGTAAATCTCTGGTAGAGAAATCAGGTACATGAAGCAAATTATGAACAAAGTTGCTGACAACCAGTAACAACTTGGATTCAGAAATGCTTTTTATTATTTTATTGGTCAAGCATATGCACTCTATTGATTTTAATAACTTTATCCTGAGCATGTATTATCTATGAAAATGGTATTAGATTGGCACTAGGTATATACTAGATACTGCAGATACTAAATATTAAATTACTTATATCAGATTGAAAGGGGAAAAAAACTTGATCGGACATCCCTAATTTAAATTTCATGGGAGAAAACAACAAGACGGCAGCAGGCAATTGAGAAGGTTAGTAAGAAAACACAATGAGGAGAAGGAGGCAAGGGGACAAATAGATTGATATGTGACTGCAGGCAGCTTTATCCATCCAATCACTGACATGTCAGAAAGCAGGCTCTTTTTCTTCACCTTATCTGTTTTGCTCTTTACCACCTCTTTGCAGCCCCCCCCAACCACCACCACCACCACCACCACCCCCATTGATCGATAATAGGAAACAATTGCTTCCTCAACTGTTTAAGTCAGGCCTCTGCTGTGTGCTGTCGGCAACACAGACTTTTTTCCAAAGTTGAATGCTTTGCCCTCCTCTCTCAGAACCACACACACAGAATTCGTGAAGCCATATCATTGTCTTGTCACAAGACAGTGTGAATAAGAGAGAGGCTCCTGCTGAGCGCAGGATGGAGACAGACTGGCAGCGTTACAGGATGATGGTGGTGTGATGAACATGTTCTGACAGAACGTTTTACCCAGAGCTAAGTCTTGTCACTCAGTTGTTGAGTTCCTCTTTCTAACAACTGCTCTGGGCTCAGATTAAGCAATGCACGTGACCCTTGTACCACTAGTTATGCAGGTAGATTTTGCTTTTATAGTCAGTTTTAGCTTCTTCACAGACCAGGCTTCTGCGATAGAATAGTCACTAATTTAATTGAATGTTTGATAGTGTCAGAAATCATTCAGCACGGTATGTATTACACATCCATACTCTATATAATATAGTCATCCTTTTTCTTAAATGCTGTGTTTGTTTATTTGTTTTTGTACTCTTACTTAATTACAGTGCATGTAATGGACAAATTGTACCACCTTATGATGGACAAAGCCAGGCCTTAATGATCGATTAAGGCTGTCCGTAACAGCTTTAATTGACCATTTAGGCAAGTTCATATCTTACAGACATAAATTGTTCACATACGTGTCTCCTATCTGCTCTGTGTAATCACAACCTGCAGTATCGACCAGCTCACACAAAATGAATTGTTGAATATTGAATTGTTGTCATGTAATTGTTGGTTACAGTTGAGTCAGTCATGGCTTCTCAGTTGTGTTAAGGTTTGCAGAGTTTTCGGTCAGTTACTGTAGTTTGAACAAACACTTTATTTTTTGTTCATTTGTATATTATGAAGCATACAATGATTTTGATGAAATATCAGGATTTTAAGCTTGGAAGTAGATTTTCTGAAGGAACAGCACATCACATTGACAGTAAGTGTGGAGATATGAGGCTGTGTGAGTGCAAAAGGTGTTGGGGTGATGATATTTATTGTTGGCGATATGAATCAATTTTTTATACCCAAATACTGAATAAAATGCTGCCTCCTAGTTTCAAGAAGTGTTGCAACAGAGGAATATTCCAACATGACAAAGGTCCCCAAATCACTGCAACTATCACACTAGAGTTTAGGAAAAAGAGTGAAAAGTGTGACCTGGGATGTCCCCTAAACTGAATCAAGTATTTTAGAGTGGAAGATAGATCTCCACTCTAAAATATCTCTCCCCAGATTTTTGCAAAGCTGGTATCATCCAGAATCAAATCTACCATCCAGTATAAAGGGAGACATATTAATAAATAAAAGAATCTTAATAATTAATGGTGGATTCGCTTCTGTTGCTTTGCTATACTTTATGGCCTGTGAAATGTTTGTTTTTGTCCATCTAGTGATTTTTTTCCGCTTAACCAGACTTGGGTTACAGTGGCAGCAGGCTAAGCAGGCATTCCAGACTTTCCTCTCTCCAGCAACGCTTTTTACTTCCTGTCCTCAACCACTCCCTTGGAGACCAACATGTTCCCAAGCCAGATGAAACATGTAATCCTTCCTATGAGTTCTGGGTTTACACCAGAGTGTCTTCCCAGTTGGATGTGAAAACGTCCAAAAGAAGTTGCCTTGGAAGAATCCTAATCAAAACCCTAAACACCTCAGCTGACTCCTTTCAAAACAAATTAAAACAACTCTGCTATGAGTTCCCCACACTATCTCCACCTTACAAAGGAAGTCCAGTTCAACCACTTTTGTTCACAACTTCACTCTTTCCATCACAACTCACAACAACTATGGTCTCATGACTGTACACTTCATATGAACACAGCATTGAGGGTAGATGGTGTTGTTTGTGGTACAGATTAGGCTGTCAAATCAAACATTACTATCACTGTGAATTGCTCCTTATCCCAAGTCAGATCTGTTGGAGCTGTTTTGATGTCAGTGCTGAAACATGTTGCACGAGACTTTGTCTAGACATCCATTAGGTGCTTCCACTGCACTGTCTGTCAATCTGGGTCCAGTCTATCTTGGTTAATTAACTTTCTCTCTGTGTCTCTATTTTGTCTTTCTTTTTTTTCTTTTTTGTCTCATTCACTCTCACACACAGACACACACTTCTCTCCCTCCCCTGAGACTGAAACTGGAGGAGATAATGGAGGATGGAGGATCACAAATTAAAGCTGAGACCTGATGAACACATACTCACACAAACACACATTGATTTAGTCTGAGTGAGTCACACTGTTAGCACTTAGTTTAGCATGGCCCTCCAAATTAAGGCTGTTCTGTCTAACATACAGTATGTTTGCGTGTGGCAGATGAACACAAGTCTTTCATTATGCATTGATTCTTTTCGCGTTAAGCTTTTGAACACCGGACATCATATCTAGGCATTCAGATAATTTAGATATGAGCCAGTAACATTTCTGTCTGCTAAAATAGGCATAAAAATAGAAAACAGTTAACAGTGTGTCTTGCTCAGTAACCTCTGTACCACCTCACGCACAATCACTTTAAGAGCTTGAGATGAGATGGAACTCAAACTACACCTTGCAGTGCTGCACCTTAATCAGTCTGTTGCATGTATATTTGAAAACTAATTGCATAATGACAATAAAGATTCTTGACCCTTGATCAAATCCTGTATTTTGTTCTAAACATGACAAACAAGCAAACAAACAAACACTACAGTCTCATGACCATAATGACCACAGCTCTGGGGAAGAAGATGTCTCTCAATCTGATGGTTTGCGTTCTTATAGACCTGTGTCTCCTTGCTGAGGGTAGAAGCATAAACAGTTTGTTACCAGGGGTGGTTGAATCTACAGCAATGGTGCCAGCCTGTCACTGGTGGCAACCAGCATAAACAGAGTCCAGGTTTGGCAGAGGGCGTCCCACAATCCCCTGAGCTGTCTTTACCACCCTGACCAAGTCTTTCCTGTCCTGCACTGTGCAGCTGCCATAACAGATGACCATACCGAGACAGAGAATGCTCACTAAGGTGGTTCTACAGAAGTTTGTCAGCAGCCGAGAATGGAGTCCAGCCCGCCTGAGACTCCCGAGGAAGTAAAGTCTTTGCTGGACTTTCTTTACCAGGTAAGAGGCGTTCAGGGTCCATGTGAGGTCAGTGGTGATGTGGATGCCCAGGAACTTGAAGTTATCAATTTGCTCTACATCCTCCCCATATATGAGGTGAGGAGCATGGGCCATCTTCCTGGATCTCCTGTAGTCCACAATGTCCTCCTTGGTTTTCAGGACCAGGTTGTTGTGTGAACACCACTCGGTCAGGTGCTGTATCTCCTCCCCATAGTGGATCTCATCATTGTTTGATATAAGACCCACCACAGTTGTGTCATCTGCAAACTTCACAATGCACAATGGTATTTAAAGTATGGACGGCAGTGCAGTCATATGTTGACAGAGTAAAGAGGACTGGACTGAACACACAACCTTGTGGTCTACCCATGTTCAGGACCTCTGTAGATGAGTGGTTGCCAATTCTGACCACCTGAGGCATGTTGGTTAGAAAGTTTAGAATCCAGGAGCTCAGCAGTGTGGATAGTCCCAGGTTGTGGAGCTTCAGGGCAAGTTTATGAGGGCTTACTGTATGCCCCTGATTTGTTTCAAAGAAATTTTATAACCCAATGCTTGATAATCCTGACCCAGTCATAGAAATAATTATTCATTTTTATTAATTTGAAAGCAGAACTGTTCTTTTTCGTACCAGAAAAAAAACAGAAAAGATGCTATTTGTTTCATAATGATGTCTTTCTTTGGTTAACAAGCCACTTCTCCTTTTCCCTTTAAAATTTATGTTACGTGAATAACAAGATATTGTGACTGATTTTATTAATGTTAACAGTGGTTTCATTAGGCATCAATAGGCTATATTATATCGGTCAGATATTGTAGCCTACAATAGAAAAGACTTTCTCCATACATTTTATTACCCTTTGGCTGTCGCCACACTCCCCCCCGCCTGAGGGGGAAAAAAAACAGCACATAGAAAGCAAATACAGTAACAACAATATACATGACCCCTTGACCAGTGGAAGTATGACTAACAAACACCCCACTAGTATTTCAGAAATTATACACCCTTTGTGATTGCTTTCTACTTCCTACTATTATTATTATTTAATTAGTGCTATTTAATTTAGAGCCAAATTAAGGCAGTTATTTAATACACTGTTAACTTATAAAGCTATTTTCCATATGACTGTCTTAACTCGTGGCTGTCTGATTCATCATCGTTGTTTGTCTTTTTTGTTTCTCTCCCAGGAGAGCTGGAAAGAGTATACAGGAATCCAAAGAATTTCTCATCCTCTGTCTCCTCCTCACATATTCCCCGCAGTTGATCTCGCTGCAGCTTATCGATTTCTTCAGCAGATGGATAACATGGTTTGAGGTGGGAGATATGCACGTTTCGATGGTCTTCTCCACTGTCCTCCAGAACCACTGCATAGTTAAGAGGTCCAATCTGCTGGAAGACGCGATATGGACCCTGCCACTTCCCAGCGAGCTTCGCAGTAAATGATTTTTCCACCTTGGACATGGGATGAGCGCGTAGCCAGACTCCGTCCTTCTCCTCAAAGTGCAGATCCCTGCGGTGTTTGTCATAATTCCTTTTCTATCGCTTACGGGCCAGAGAAAGTTTTTTGGTGACAAAGGCCTTCAGATCATTGAGCTGGGAAATTTTTGAGTAGACTGCAGAGTCAGGCACAGCATCTCGTGGCTGCAGCACTACGTCCAGTGGTCCCCTCAGTGGTCGACCAAGATTGAGTTCAGCCAGGGTGACACCTGGGGATTCATGTACGGCTGAGTTTAGAGCAAACCTGAACTCTGGGAGATGCTTATCCCGGTGTTTGTGCTGGGAACCCACAAAAGATGCTATCATGGTTTTAAGCGTCCGGTTCACTCTTTCTGTGAGATTTGTCTGAGGGTGGTAGGCAGATGTTAATTTCTGTGACACATTCCATGTCTTGCAGGTGACTTGGAAGATGGAGAATATGAACTGGGAGCCTCGGTCCGAGAGGATGTAATCCGGTATACCCCACCTCGTGAAAATTTCTTGAGTGAGGATGCGAGAGATGGACTCGGCTTTCGCTGTCCTCAGGGGAAAAAGCTCCACCCATTTCGAGTAGTAATCCACAAACACCAGCAAGTACAGATTTCTACTGGAGCTCCTGGGAAAAGGACCCGTTAAATCCAAACCTAACATTTCCCAGGGTCGTCCTACCTCTGTTTGCTGTAATTTCCCCGCTGGTTTGCGGCTCTCTGGTTTGTAGAGTTGACGGACTTGGCAGTCAGTTACATACTACTTGACATCCCAGCTCATTTTTGGCCAGTAAACCAGATTCTGCATCCTCCGGTAGGTCTTGTATCTTCCGAGATAGCCAGCCAGAGGGTCGTGGTGGAACAATGTCAACAGTTGTGAACACAGGCTCTCAGGTATGTATACCTGATAAGTAGTTCTGTGAGGTAGTTTTACAACCCGGTAGACCATGTCTTCTAATATGGTGAAGGTGGTATTAGCTCTCACCTCTACGTCTCTCTTATCCATCACATTTTGATATATGGCTTTGCTCTCAGGGTCTGTCTGCTGGGCGCTCCACACCGTCTCAATGGTAATAGGCAATTCCGTTGAGGAGTTTGGCACTGCACACACAACAGTGGCACGAATGGAATCATGAGTGGATGCTCCATTATCACTTGGGGCCCTAGACAAAGTGTCTGGGACCGTGTTATATTTCCCTTTCCTGTACTCCACAGTGAAGATGAATTCCTGGAGTCTTAGTGCCCACCGGATCAGTCGCGTACTTGGTTTGGTGGTTCTGAATACCCACAGAAGTGAGGAGTGATCCGTCACCACAGTAAAGAGGCGTCCCCTCTAGGTACACGCGGCATTTCTCCACAGCCCATACTACTGCTAGACATTCCAGCTCTGTGGCAGAGTAATTTTTTTTCGGCTGGATTTAAACTACGACTGCCATAGGCCAGAATTTCTTCATGACCATGTTCTGAACGCTGGACCAGCACAGCACCTAGGCCGACCTCACTGGCATCCATGTACACTAAAAATGGCAAATTGAAGTTTGGATGTCCCAGAATAGGAGGATGTACAAGGTACTTTTTCAGAGTTTCAAACTCTGATTGGCATTCAGATGACCAAAAGAATTTCACTCCCTTCCTTTTCAGGGCATTGAGAGGTTCTGCAATCCGGGAGAAGTTCAGCACAAAACGGTGGTACCATCCAGCCATGCCCAGGAAACGCTCAAGGGACTTCCTGTTGTTGGGTACTGGGAAGTTTTGGACAGCCAGAGTTTTCTCCGGGTCCACCCGAACTCCTTTGGATGACACCACATGTCCGAGGAAGATAATAGAGGAACAGAAGAATTTGCTTTTCTTCATGTTCACAGTTAGACCCGCCTGCCTGAGCTTATCCATAATGTCTTGGACATCCTTGAAATGCTGATCCCATGAGTGAGAATATATGATAATGTCATCCAGGTACACAAAGCATGTGCATCCCTTCAATTTTCCCAGTACCATGTCCATAAGCCTTTGGAAAGTGGCAGGGGCATTTTTCAAACCAAAAGGCATTACTTTAAACTGGAAAAGACCATACAGGCAAATGAAGGCTGTCTGTGCTCGGGAATCAGGATCCATTTCTACCTGCCAGTATCCGCTGTTCAGGTCCAGGGCAGAGAACACTGTGGCTCCTGCCAAGGACTCCGATATTTCCTGGATGGTCGGAATGGGATAGGCATCTGTATGAGTTTTAGCGTTCGGCTTCCTGTAATCCACACAGAATCTAGGTTTCCCTGTCTTCCTGGGGACGATTACCACTGGCGAGGCCCATGCGGAAGAGGATGGCTCTATCACACCATTTGCCAACATTTCATCCAGAAGGTCCTTTAACACCTTTTGTTTTTGTGGAGAGAGGCAGTAAGGTTTCTGTTTTATTGGAACTTCATCCGTCAAAAATATTTTATGTTTCAGCAAACCAGTGCATCCAACCTTGGTGGTACAGACATCGTTGTTTTCTTGCAACATTTCCAAAAGTCTCCCTCTCATCTTTGCTTCTAGGTGTGAGTCTAGAGTTGCCATTTCTAAGAGGTCGGAAACATCCGCGACAGGAGGCTGTATGAACCAAGGTGCATCTGCCAAGAAAAGGTGGTTGGTAGCCTTTTCATCTTTTAGTGCAACTGGTTGGCTGGTTTGGAAAACATACCTCCCCGTTTCCCCATGGAACCAGTAGCAGATCCCCGCAACATAAATTTGCATTCCACTAAAAAATACAAAATCCAGTCCCAGCACCACAGGGAATGCCAGTGCCTGAGGAGACCGCACAACCATAGGTATCAGCCATGTTTTCCCATGTAGCTCCATTTCCACCTCAGTCCATCCAAGAGGGTGCTCTGGTTTCCCATTAGCCAGATATAAGGAAATGTCTGTCCATGGTTTAAGTGTGGCTTCCGGTGGCTTAATATCATCCCATAACTGTTCATTGATTAGCGTATAGGACAATCCTGTGTCCAAGATGGCGGCTCCTGTCCATGGCCCGATGGTGAGTGTCACTTTCAACTGTCGTGGTAATGGACTGTCAAAGGTAACGGCAGCATTGTGTCCATAAGCTGGCGAAAAAGATTGGACAGGAAGAGCTGACTGCGTTCCTGCTGGACCAAGAGCACTTGCAGATGGATGGTTTGCCTCCACCTTCCATGACTGTAGCGGTTGGTTTTGTGTGGTGGTGGGAGGTTTTGGTTTCCTCTGGTTGAAATTTGGACAAGCATATGGAGGATGACTGCCTTTACACCTCCAGCAAAATACTGGAGAGGCACTGGGCTGCTCTGCAGGTGAAGGGTGAGACTGTTGTGAGGATGCAGATTCACCTTTGTCTTTTTGTTTACCGACATGTTTCTTCCGTTGGTCATATTGCGTTTGACTTTGCTTGTCCTTTTCCAGCTGCTGTCCCAATTTGACCAGTTCCTCCACTGTGTGAACCCTGTTCCGCAGCTGACTGGCCATACGGGGATTGATGTTCCTGAGGATGAGTTTCATCACAGCCTCCTCTGTAATGTCTGGTTTCCAGCGGGAGCACAACGAACGGTACATATAAGCAAAGTCTCGGATACTCTCATCCTCACCTTGGATGCGTGTGCGCACTCTTTCCGCCAGCTCATCCTCATAATCCTCAGAAAGAAAGGCAGTGAGGAACTTAGCCTGAAATTCTGTCCAGGAACGTTTGTTGCCACGGGCAACATCCCACCAATCTCTAGCTGTACCAAACAGCACATTCCTGAAGGTGATCATCAACTCTTCATCAGTAAGTGGATTAAGTGACAGAAAATCCTTACATTATTCTAAATATAATAACGGGTCTGAATTGTCCTCCATTCTGCCAAAGGTAGGGAACTCCAGCTTAATAGGAAAATTTCCCATGAATCTGCGTCCAGAATCACCAGAGATGGGAGAGTCAGCAGGTGAGGCCAACAGAGACTCAGCCATCCCAGCCTGCATCGTTGACTGCAAACGTGGTTGCTGTGTAAGTGTCACTTGGTCATTACAACCAGTTTGAACAGAGGCATCAGACAGGGCAAACATACGCAGGCTCTGGTTTTTGATTGTGGTCACCTCAGCACGCATGGTCTCCAGATGTTGTGAACATTTCCCGACATCATTTTGCAATTGAGAAATATGGTTAGCCACTGGGTCAAAGAGCTGTTTCAAACGCCAGCCTAAGGCAGCTGTGAATTGTTCATGTATGTAGTTGAGCTGTTCATCCATTCTTCTCTGTAATTGTAGTATTTGCTCTTTGTGACTGTTTTGTCCAGCTGCAAGTAATTGGATTTATTCCAGAATTTGTATTGACACTGTTCCCTGTCTTGCATTTAAGGGCTCTGGCAGAATCACGGTTGATGTGGAAGCAGCACCACCTTCTGGTAAAGGAAGGACAGGGATCGACAGGTCTAAATCCCCACACAAATCCATGTCCAACAGTGAGTAGGTAGTTGTAGGTAAACCAGAATGTCCTTTGGATTCCTGCAGCTGTTCTGTGACTAACCCAGCACCTTCTGTAGCGGGTCCTGGCTCCCGATCCATTGAAGGCTTCTCCACAATGTCCCCCACATAGGAAGCCATAATTTGACCGCAGTCAAGTCAATTGCAAACTAAATAAAGAGCTATGGTTATCAAACACAGTGTGTGTGTTTTTTTTTTCCTAGTTTAACTAAGTCGATAGTTTTAGGTGGGTTTTTATACGTTGGGCGCCATTTATTTATGTAGCGGTTCAACTAAAATGCACTGTTGCACCCTACAAAGGTCCTATGTTGAACCATGAAACCTCGGTAGCAAATATTAACCTAAATATTTTGACCACACAACAGATAAGGCAGAGAATACAATAGTACAATAAACAACACAAATTCTTTATTGGAAAATCCAGTCCGGGTTTTCCTTAGTCCCCTTTGTACACAGTTCGTACCGTCAAACTCAAAAATCCATTCCAGGTTTTCCGAATAATCCAACAAAAAAGAACCAAACAAGGAAGTAGGTCACGGCTGTTCATTCAGTTCCAAAGAAACCAATAATCCAACGAAAAGTGCTGCCGTCCGCTTTAGGAACGGAGGATGAAACACAAACGAGGGTAAATTAAAAATAAACCAAACTCACAGGCCCGTGCCGTCTTACGGGTGCGGTGGAGATGCTCGCGTTGCAGCTGGGCGTCCTTCGGGCAAAGTCCGGCTTGCGCCGGCAATCGGTAGCCGGTTACGGCGGACAAGTTGTCGAGATTGTGTGGGGAGGCCAACACCACGGACCATCTGTCGCTGACTTGCCACCATACTGTTTTGGAGGCTGGCAGATATGAGGAAGTCGTAGGGCGGTGCTCCCAGCACGCGGAAAAGGCAACCATATTACTGGCTGGAAAGCAGATGGACTGATGGGGCGTGGAGGTCAGGTGAATGCACATAGACTTTCTCCATACATTTTATTACTCTTTGGCTGTCGCCACACTCTACATTTTGTTGTACTTTCATCAATACTTGCATCGTCTGTACCTTTATACCTTTATTATGATTAATATAATTTTCAAAAAATAATATTAATCTGATATCTGCTGACATTTTAATGTTGATCCTTTTGGGGTATAGTGGGAGACGCTATGGTGCAGACATTTCAGTTTGCTCAGCTCCCCCCAAGGATTAGTGGTTCATATCTTGCAAAACACTGATAAACTATCGGTGCTCTCGAAGAAGCTGCAATGAAGTCAGTGATCTGATGTGTCATTTTGTGCCACATCTTAAGCTCCATTCAGACAGGATTAGTATCTGTAGGGGAGTTCAGGTAATTTCATTTCTGCAGCGGAGACGTTAATCCTGACCAGACCACCCCATCTGCGTTTTTCACCTACAACCCTCATAGATGAGAAATCAGAGATCTAATATGAGTGATCTAAGGTGAGTGTGCAGTGCTCACCACAGAGTGTCAGTGAGGACACAAAACTGGAGACTTTAGTTCTGTCAACAAACAAGCACACTCACATTCACACAATTGAGAATTACCAGTTAACCTCAGCATGTTTTTGGACTGTCGGAGGAAGCCAGAGAACCTGAAAACCCACTCATGCACAGGGAGAACAAGCAAACTCCACATAGAAAGATCCCAGTCCCAGGCTGAGATGCAAACCGGGGATCTTCTAGCTGCAAGGTGACAGTGCTAACCACCAGGCCACTGTGCATCACAGCCTCAAACAGACAAACTTAAAGATGTATAGTATTCTTACAATGTTTCTATGATGGTGGGACAAACACTCCAACTGCAGTGATTATGTTTACACACACCAATATTCCACTATTATTCTGAATTTGACAACAGTCTAAATTTGAAAAAGATCATGCAAACAGCATAGTTTGTTTGGATATTTTTGTGTTAGAACTTTGGAGTATAGCGTTTTCCGATTAAGACGTGGGATTTGCGTCATTCTGCTAGTGCGTGGAAGCTTGGCTCGTACAAACACTCTACTCTTGTCAACATAACTGACCTCTAACTTATTCCATTTGACTGGTGTTGAAACCAGCAACATGCCTGCAAAACAGGGTGATTTAATTTGTATTAAGCATTGAAACACATTCCATTTACAGTTCTGACTGACTGTATAAGCCTTTTAACATCGTCTTTCTTTTTAAGCTTATCACATGCATTTACCATATTGTAGCACTTTTGACAAACTGTAGGTATTATCTTTCAGCCTGTAACAAATGTTCATTCTAATTCAGGTTTGGGAGCATTCCTTTGACATGTATACAACATGTTTGCAATTGTAATTCACAATTGTGGTTCTTATCACAGTTTGCAACACACAGTCATCTGTTAATGGTTATGCACATCAACTAGCCAACTTTGTGCAGGGCTGGGGTAGAGTTGTACCCCAAAAACAAAAGCCCACATTTCTGTTTGGAAAGGTAAGCACTGCTACTTTGATACATAAAGACCTGGTTATCAAGAGGTTTAAATAGCACAACACCAGCTAAGTAAAACTCCTTGACAAATTACACTTCAAGAAGGTGACTGAAGAAATGAAAGATCAAGGTTGTGTTGACAAGGTCGAACAATTCCGCCATTGATGGAAATGTTGACAAAATGGCGTCATGTGCTCCATCCCTTCCACTTACCTATTTTTCACATGTAAAAAAACATGTTTGTAACCTTATGTACCCTATACCATTTTTAAAATTAATATAACTAATATTGTCCTGAAGATTTTTTTATTTCAACCAGCATTTTTGTGCAACTATTCAACAGTAGCGGTTTAGTTTATTGGTATTTTTACTTGCCTCTCAGTGTAGTAGTTTTTATTTTTATTTTTTCTTTCTTTCTTTATTCTTTTTAAATGCAACTCATGTTTGGGTTTATAAGACCTGAACATTCTGAGTCTTTTAAATTTGAGCCCAGAATCAGAGCTGAGGGGGACCTTGGGCTTTATTTTTACACTATTTCATCCATCACTGACAGCTCGCTTGAAGGCTTTTTGCAAAACATTGGTTCCAGTCTTTCCTCTTTCTACAGGGAATTCGTCTCTGCTTGCAGCACATTTACACAATTTGATGTAGACATTTGGCACAAACAGAAAGACAGAAACTGCCTGACAAATGTTATTTAAAAAATAATCAAATCCAGCCTCAGTGCAACATTTTATAGAGCCAAACATCCCAAAACCCAGTACTTTGTGGAGATCTGTTAAGCTTGGGTCAGGGAGTAGAAGTTTTCATTGAATAAAATGACTGCAAATGTTGCATGTATGTTACTCTAGAATGATGTGGAGGACAAAAGCTTAAGCAACCATACATTTCTGTCAATGCAGAAAGCATTTGAATAGATCACAAATTACAATATTAGAGGACTTTTTTTGCTGTCTTTATCTAACTAACATGTACAGCCTAATGACTAATTATCCATACAGTTGATTTTATTTCCCATATATCCCTGAGAAACTTAATGGTTCTGATAGCAAAAGTCAGTATTTCTTCAGTATAGCTTTACATAATGCTGACTGAGAACTAAAGACTTTTGACTATGAAGGGGGTCCACTTGGCTCTCATCTGTGTGCTCAAAAGACATTTTGTGTAAGCTTACTTTTATAATTAGAGTTTGTGCTTCTGTGGGTGGACTTTACATGACCATGTGCATCCATATATATAAATACCTTTGGACGGGTTGCACAGTATGTATGTCATGCCATGCCTGTTGTTGAAGCACAGAACAGTATGTTCATGTGCATGACAGCACATGTATGCATCCTATGAATACATATGTGGATTCATTTTTTCTCTGAAGCAATCATGCCTCACATTCCTGCTTAATTGTGTGCAAAGACAAGCAGCTACATGTCCATGTGTGTGTGGTACAGGCATTGCTCATGTTATGGGGATCTGTATCTGTTTACACATCTCTCTATGGGGGACATGTCCTTGTTGTGTGGAAAAAACAAATCTCCATAATGTACATAAATAAAGGAAGCATGTTGTAAGCTAACGGTAAGGATAGGTATAGGGTCAAGTGAGGGTAAAAAATGGTTGCAAAATTTAGTTCTGCATTTTAATTACTCCACCAAGGAACATGTTAGAGTTATGTGATGATCGGCATTGGTTTGTCTGTTTGTCTATCTGTCTGTTTGTCTGTTAGCAACATTACTCAAAAAGGGACAAACGGATTTGGATGAAATTTGTAGGGAAGGTCAGAAATAACACAAGGACCAATTGATTAGATTTTGGCAGCTTATAGTCTGGATCCATGGATTTGTTACAGATTTCTGTATGATTGCAAGACAGCGGCACGGCGCCACTGTAACTGTGACTACAAGTGAACACCACACGATCACAATCGCAATCCTACTACAAATCGACTGTTACAGACTTATCGGGACTTAACACTACATCAGCTGCCTGCTGATGATCACATGACCACAAATTTTTAAAGATTTAATCCGTCGAAAATCATATAAAGACTGAGCAGCCTTGGCAGAGTACTGCGCTCTCTGAGAGTTTGTCTTGTTTCTGTATTGATGTCTGGACTTGTAAGCTTGAATGTATCAACATCACCTTTGTGGTGTGTTTAGCAGGTTTACACCAAGCAAAGTCTATAAATGTACAATAGCATCCACTTTTTCATTTTAGATTTTTTTTCCAGACAGGTAATAAAAGATGGATAAATCTGACATTGTGCGTAACATAATAAACGGACAAAGACAACGGAAAATGAGCTGATTCTCATGCTGTAAAAAAAAAAAAAAAAAAATTGTAGAAGATTTTCAAATTATTTAAACTGTAGTGATTCTGGATTTGCATACGCTGTATACCTTCTACATGAACAAAATATAACTTTTTTCTGAATTTACAGGAATTTAAAATGAAAGCATTGATCAGAGATTGGCCACTAAAGGGCAATGAGTTGACACAGATGCATAGATTGCATATAAAAGATCAACTGAGCCTCTGTGAAGTCATTGTTAGTTTGTGGATCACTGTTTTGGAATTTGGCCAATGCCATAAAACAGGTGTGAGGAGCGAAGGAGAAAATAAGAGGACATCACATATGCACATACAGTAGTAACTTAACAATCACAAGGTAGCCAGAGAGTGCCCGGATTTGTCATGTGTTTAACCCAAATGGGACCATATTTTACAAAATGAACAATATATTGTATTGAAGGAGATTTCAAAGTAGTGACTGAGATTATCAACCCATTAGGAAAATGTTCTGAGGTAACAAATCAAGGGAGAAGTAGAATCATTTCCTTATAGACTTCCATACAATCAGGCTTTCTTTTGCAACCAGTTGAGTCTCCCCCTGCTGGATGTTAGAAAGAATGCAAGTTTAAGACACTTCTGTATTGGCTTCACTGTCCAGAGCTGAAAGTCACATCGGCCTTTTATAGATAGTCTAGTTGTATGGCCCGTAAAGTTGATAAAAGGAACAATTTGACAAGCAACAAATCTGCCTGGAGTCATTTTAGTGTACCCCAAATAAATCTAAGTGCAGTATTCTGCCCCCTTTTGATCCTAGTTTTAACACTTTTCTTTTTTTTCTTCTTTTTTTCCTCAGCATCTAATTGCTACCTTTGTCTCTCTGTTGTTTTGGTGTTAGGTGGGTCTTTTTTACCTAATAGTTTCAAGAACAAAGATTGCCTGCACATTGAATAGATACCTACAAAAAAAAGGTAATTTATTGAGTGCAATTACACCATATTGACCTTACTCTGTTGTTCAGATTGCTTGTGCCTTTTAGCCTCCGTACCTGACAATGTGTTGGGATATGTGCACACTACCTTAGCTGAAAATAGTTGCCTGCTGTTGTGGCTGTAAACAAGGTTAATGAGAGTGCTGAGACTCAAACATACAGTAAATGTGCCATAAAACCAAAGTATGTGCCACAGAAGACTGAAACAGTCACATGAACTGGACAATTGATAATAATTGCCCTCAGGCTTAACATTTTAATCTAGCAACCCCATTATGTTGGCATTTGATTCAACATCAATATAACATATTGATTATTCAGCTTTTCTTTAATGTTTCAGAGTCTGATGAGCAGGTTCTGACTGGATGCACATGCCTGCGAGAGACTATGAGTTCAGGAATTAAGTCCTCTCCCTTTGGGAACTCTTAGTCTGTGTTATCACATTGTCTGTCTGCAGTACTCGCTGCTGCTTCAAGTGTGAATAATTCTCAGCAGTCTGCTGCTCACTTTACTCCAGTCTTTATTCAAAAGTTGATGCTGAGGGACCTGTTGACTGTAGCAGGATGTTGCGACAAAACTGGCATAACAAGTGCAACAGAAAGACACAGTCTTTAATGTAAACACACTGTGGAGAAAGCAAATGTGCAAAAAGTATAAGGACATGGCTAGAGACAATTGTAAGTTGTGTGTGTGTGTGTGCGTGCGTGCGTGCGTGCGTGCGTGCGTGCGTGCGTGCATGCGTGCGTGCATGTGTGTGTGTGCACGCATGTGAGTTTGTTTCCTGTTTTGCAGATGTGGGTGGAGGTTTCACTTCCTTGTCAGTCTGCAGCCGGAGAAAATCTGTTTTTCTGCAGGTGAAAATGAGAAAAGAGACTATCCACTCCATCCTGTTTACTTTGAGCTCATTGTGCTAAACTCAGGCTAACATTTGGCCTCCAATTTAAAAGTGAAAGCACCTGCTTTTTTGTGATTTTGGCACGATTATCTTCAACTTTCACTGTCAAGTCAACCTGACCTGGACAATATGTGTAAAATATAAACATGCGGTGTAAAGTTACAACTGACACATTGTCCTAGTCATGTCCTGTTTCCATAATTAGTCCCTGCAAAGAAAGTTGTATTTCTTGCTGCCTTTTTGAGTTGTGTAATGGGGCAGCTTGACCTGGCACATGCCTGGTTAGTTTGATCCAGTAATTTCAAGCAGGTAGACTGTTTCATCTGCAGAAGGATTAGAGAGGAGTCAGGCTATTGCACCATGACATGATATAGCTCCATCTTTCTTTCTTATCATGTTTGATCCAAAAAATATTCTCAGCTGAGAACACTCTCTACTGCTCCTTCTTTAAATTTCTCTCTTGGTTTTTAAAATTTCACATTAATTTGCAAATTGATTTCTGCCCATTGTTGTTTTAATTTGTCTGAAGATTCTCTTGCATCTTTTTAAAAAATCTTATTTTGATTAGTCTGATCTGTGAAGTGCCTTTCTCTATGGCGTCCTTTTGAGATGTACTTGTGATGAAGAGGGAAATTAAGAGGACCCTTGAAAAATGGCACGGCCCCATCCTGAGGCGAAGCAATTAAGCCCTGATTCTTCCGGCGGAACTAATCACTGTAAGATCGTAGCCGTATAGGCAGCACTCGGGCATTAATTCCTAGTAATGTGAAAGTGAATCACAGTGGCGTTGAGACAGAATAGCACAGACTCATTGAAACTTACGCAGATAAAATAGGTTATAAAAACAGTCCAAACTGCCCTCCGCTTAGATGCTTTGAGGACAAATCAAACGTTTGGAGCAGATGAAGCAAATGCATCCTGATTGCAGCTGTTGGTCAATATCTGCTGCAAACAACTGACCATCTACATAACCTCCAAATGTGTCTGAGCGACTTGATGTGCAGTTTCAGTGCCTCCAGGTGGTAATAGAGAGTACTGCAGAGGACATTCTACAAGTTTACTCTTAAGTCAGTATTTATACATTGCAGGAATGAAAGGCTCATGTTTGCATCTTTTTAAAATCCTTCTCCAATGTAAGAGTATTTTACAGATACCAGTCCATGACACATTGTTCATGTCTGGTCAAAACTGCTGCTATATTCTGTGTTTTTTTTCCCCATGTTTTTGTATTTTTGAGATTCAAATCAAGGTCTTAGTGAATGTTTTCCTTTGTCAAACCTCTCGGCAGCAGATTTGCTTTCGGCAGTGGAAATGCGTATGATAAGATTTCACACCCATGTCAGAGGAGATCTGTGTCACCAGATATGATTCAGACTCAAATCACAGATCAAAGGTTAACCTCTGATAACGTTCAGCAGCGGAAACTAAAGCTAGCACCACTCAGATGTGTTCCAACAGGGGGCGGTCTACTGCAAAACACAGTTGTTACCCTGAATATTTAAAGCCAAAAGCTTGGTGGTTCATAACCATCGTAACCACCAACGTTACAGGCAGTTGTCTACAAAGAGCTAAATGATCAGTGGTTCCAATCACATCAGGCATGATTTGATAAAGCTATTTTGTCAAATGAAAAATAAGAGCAACTGCCAGAGATGTGCTATTAAGTCACATGAAAGGCCATATTTTGTTCAAGATTCACATGTGACTGAAATACTTCATCATCTAAAAATGAGGACTAGTGATATGTGAAAACAAATGACTGACTTTGCAAGACCTATGCATCTTTAATAAAATACTGGCAGCTTATACAGACATAGTATAAATGAGGGCAGGTTTTCCTGTGGTGTATCAGCTACTCCTACCATGTGGGAGGTGCAATTTTGTAAAACTGTACATATATTAGGCATTGCTGTTCAATTCAAATTCAGAGACTGAAATGCAGTCATCTGCTTTTCATTCTTAAACAGTCAAAAATGTATTTTAGCTGTTTGTTTGTTTGCATGCCCCTCACCTTCCTGTTCTCACCCCCCCCCCCCCTTCTCTGCTTCTCCTTGGTGTATGGCGCCCCCTCCTGTTTCTGTTGGTCCATCCACATCATATAAAGCAGAATTTAAAAATAATATCATTTTATCCTCTTTAATTACCAAAAATGTCAATGTTGTAATTTCTTACAATACAGACATTTCACCCTTGTGTTTTTATGAGCTTTGCTAAAGTTGCAGCATGAAACACAACATGAAATAGATGAACTTATTAAGAAACCCAAGTATGACATGTAACTGTCCTGTTGCACTCACTAAAGTGTCAGAACAGGCCCATAAAACCCTGAGGTCCTGTGAAAACAACATTTCATGCTCATATTGTTCTTTTAATATACAAGAATTCCACAGTCACATTATCTTCTTACACATTTCCTCGTACAGCTCCAGAATAAGCTCAGGAGCATAATGGCTGCTGTGGTTAATCATACTGATTGTCAGCATGTGTTTGAGGACATGTAAACCTTGAGATTCCTGGAAAGAAGGAGCCATTATTCATGAAGGGTGCCTGGTGTTGTTATCCCTTACCCCTGGTCAGCCTTTCTAGGTATCTGTGTTGTTTTTTTGTTCCTGGTTTAACTCGATTTGTTGTGAGTTGATTGAAGTGAAGAGTGCTGCAGAGAACAATTGCATGCTGTAAATCCAGCTGTGAATGTGAGCATCAGACTTTTATAAATGGTATCAACTGAAATCTCTAAATAGAGGAAGAGAAGAAGAAAAAGAAGAGAAGACATTTGGACTTGGGGTCTGAAATGTCCAGTGCTGCTCTGTGGTGTGTTGCTGTAAAGCTTTACTTATAATCATGTTACTTGTCTAGGTGCCACTTCATCAGTATCTCTTAATGCAAAATTAAACATACAAATTTATTCAAGAAAAAAAAATTGTCAATTTGAGTAAGTCACATTTTATAACAGCCCAATGTTGAGTAAGTGTAACAACTAAGAACCATGTATGAAAACGTACTTGTACTATTGTATTGAATAGCAGTAAAACTATTTTTAAACACAAAATGCACACTTTTTTCAGTAGTAAAGTAACATCAAAATCCATTATATACACTCACATATAATTATTTTTTTATATATATAGAATATATATATAGAATATATATATATATGTAAAAAATATGTATATACACACATACATGTACTGCATATTATTATGCATATTATTGAACTATTTTAAATGCAAGACGCACAGTAGGCTTATACGCGCTCGCACCCATACACACACATACACATAAATATATGTATCTATATGTATATTATAAGAGTATAAGTAAGTATAATTAATAGCCTGTAACCCAAGAAGTGAGTGGTTATAAGTTGATAATAATTACATTTAGCAATAAAATTCTTGGCTATTTCAAGTTTAACTTTAATAGATTATTTTATTTTTATTTTATTTTATGTGCATTAATGTATAACAAATCAAACTGATGGAGCAGCCTGTCTAAAGTTTGATTAGACAAACTTCGGGTCTCCTGCCTGGATGGTGGATCCGCGCATGCGCTGTGCCGCCTCTGTCCGCCAGGGCGGTGATCTCTCTCCCTTCTCTCTCCCTTCTCGCTCTCTCTCTCTCTCTCTCACAGTGTCGGCGCGGCTCTCTCTATCACTCTCTCTCTCTCTGGGAAAAACCCGAGCAGGAGGAGAGCAGCAGAAGGGGGAGGAGGAGGAGGACTCCTTCTTCTTCTTCTTCTTCCTCCAACACAGCCGCGGCGGCAGGATATTTAGAAAAATACATTTAAAAAGGAGAAGCGGCGCACGGAGCCCCGCGGTGCGCAGCGGCACGGGGAGGAATAAACGCACGCGGATGTGCCTCCGAAAGCGCAGCGGATACCGCCCTCCGGACCTTATTAATGCCAAGATTGTGAGTATGTGATCGGCTGCAGAGAGCAGGCTGACGGCGGGGAGGGAGGGGGGTGGGAGGGAGGAGAGGCTTTCACTTTAATTCCCCCCTTCTGCGGTCTCCAGTCAACGGCGGGGCTTTTCCTCGCTCCGCGGTGTTGAGGAAAAGGTCGGTCTCCGTGATTCCTTCCCCCCTCCCCTCCCTTCTCTCCCGTCCCTGCCTTCCTCACCCCCTCCCTCCCTTCTCTCCCTTCTCTCCTTCCTTACCTCCTCGGTTCCTCCTCAAGAACAAGCAGCCAGTGTTTGTCTTGCTCTGTTTCTTTTCAACGCTTTTCCTAAAGACACTGACACCAACTCAGCTGCTCGTATTTTCTGCAACACGAAGCAGCTCAGTGGGAGAGAACAGGGGAAGAGGTTTCTTATGTCTGCAGATTCTCAGTCATTCAGGTCATGGCAAAACTAAGCGCTTCAGTAAAAAAAACAAAAGCAAGAACACTTCTCTGTTTGGCTCTTGGAGAGGTTTCACTTGCTTCTTGGAAGTGCTTTCCTGCTTTATTATTGTTTTGTTTTTTTGCCTTCCGTATTTAATTCATTCAGCTCTTATGTGTAGTCAGTTTTGTAGAGGTGCAGCGTCTCCAAGACCCAAAGAGGAGAAGTCCTCTTGCTTTTTAAATCGGTTTTGTATTTTAGTTTTGGTTTCTTGCCTTCTGTTTGTCTTTGTTTCAGCTGTCATGTGTAATCACTTAGCTGTTGATTTCCACTGAGCCTGTTATACATGTGTTTCACAGGTCAGAGAAGGCCCAGGTCAAACTGACATGTGTGACCGCCAAATCTGAACAATTCTGAACTTCATTCATTTAAACTGTATCCTAAAAGTGCTTCTTTTTACTTTGCCAAGGAACGAGCCACAGTTATGTGACCACCGCCGTATGTTTGTGGGCAACTTTTTTCAAAAACAGATATGGATGAAATTTTCAGGGAAGGTCAGAAATGACACAAGGACCACTTGATTAGATTCTGGCAGTGATGCGGCTTGTAGTCTGGATCCACGGATTTGTTAAAGATTATTGCGAGATTGCGGCATGGCGTCACTGTAACTATGACAAGTGAACGCTATGTCAGCTGCCTGCTAACGATCACATGATTGCGATCCCACTACAAATCGACCGCTGCTGAGTTATCGGGACTTATCCGTTGAAAAGGATACAAGAAACAATTGATTAAATTGTGGGGGTGTTTCCGAGTCTGATCAATTTCCGCCACCAGCTACATATTTAGGTCATGCGATTCAGTATTCATATATAATGTACACATGCACAACACACTCAGCGCAAGGTTGTTTTGTTTGTTGGTACATCTATAATAAATGACCACATTCTATGGTGCCATGATTTCTGCCACAATTTTTTCTAAGATTTTAGCTGTTGGAAATGATACAACTACTGAGCAGCCTTGCAGGAGTACTGCGCTCTCTGAGTGCTTTTCTTGTTTTAATTTGTGGTAGTAAACTTATTTAGTTTTGTCTATTTTTATGCATCAATGCGGCTTCAGACACTAAGAAAGAGATCTAGTTCCGTGTTTTTTTAAAATTTATTTATTTATTTATTTACTTCCTGTTTGAAGCAAGCAAAATGAAAATTGCAATGTAAAGGACCTGTGGTGCAGTTGATGTACTTGGGCGTTATGAAACAAGTTTAACCTAGCCTAGATATCTTTGTCTGGCTTTACTAAGTCAGACGCAATGTGGTTTGCGCTGTGCTTGCCACTGGGGGCTGTTGCAGAGCACAGAGTGAAAAAGGTGGAGTTTTACAAACTTCTAGCAGGACTACGTCGCTTATGATACGTGTCCATGGGACTTAATGTTTCCGATACGTTGGCGATGTAAGCAGCCATGCAATGCATTCCGGGAACATTGTGATGCGTTTCCCACCCCTCATTTGCATAAAGCTGAGGTTTAGGCCACTTTATGCAAATCAGCCGATCAGCACCTCTGAAAGCTCTTGAGAAACTTAGAAACTAACTGTTAACTGTGATCTTAATTGACCTTATTTCTCACCTTAACACATTTTGGTGAACTATGCTAAAAGCTTTCAAACAAGCTGCTAAGGTTTAGAGTCCAGGAGCAGACAGCGTGTGAGTGAAGCATTTGTCCAATCTGTCACAACACCCCATAGTTGTGAAGACGTCAATCGATAAAATGTGAATATGTGACAAGCATACCTCATTAAGTCAAATAATAAACTTTAATAGGTATGTAGAGCTATTCAGGCGAAAACCATTGACTGGATATAACAAGGTCAACACACACCTGACGTTGCCTACTTGCATAGAAGCTTGTTCCGGGTATCCTCCCGTGGTCTTATTACAAAAGCAAACTGTGTCATCAGAAGGCCTGACATCAGCTTTTCCTTGGTTTTGTCTTTCATACCTGGGATTCATCACAGCGGTCTAAGGTCATATTGGTTAAAATTTGTGTGTGAACTAGTTTTACATGTTGAGCGCCAAACCGCTGTGGCACAACGCAAGTTATTAGAAATAATGTGTTTCAGAGTGCAGCAGTGCCATTAGTGCGATCTGTGTGAAAGGGCCATAGCAACCGCAGTCAGGCGAAGCGGTCACATGAAGCTGGTTATCGACTTGTTAAGTCAATCCAGAGTTTCTGAATCTAGCTATGAGTGTGTTCACATAAAAGGGGCGGTGTTGTCAGGAGCTACATGTTCCTCACAGAAATATACTATAAACCTAAACCAAGAAGAAGTATCTCAAAATATAATTCAGGCTAAAAGTAGCACAGCTGCTTCAGCCAAAGTCAGGAAGGAAAGCAGGCATCAAACTGCCGACTGTGTGAAGGTGCAAATGAAGTAGACTTCGAGTTTATCAATTTCACTGCGTCATCGGTACATCTTTGCTCTTAGGACTCCAAAAGTATTTTGTATTGTTGCGGTGCACGCATGTGCAATAGTCACATTATAGGAAATGCAGTACAAAATAAGGCAAATTAACAGCTAATTCTACAGCTGTTTTTGTTGCTTGATTTAAAAAGAGAACTCACATTTCCCATTATTCATCTACAAGAGAAGTCTGCATGATAGAACGTAATTTACTCTACTAACATTATAATACTTACTATGATACTTAAAACACACAGGGTTTGTTGACATGCAGGCTCCATGTGTTCACAGCTATATGAGCAAGTAACATGATTGAAACACTGAAAAGATTTGGTTGCAAAAAGAAATCGGTTGTATGGAAATGTTTCAGCCACAGAGGGGATGATGTTGACCAAGCACAGGTACTCTCTTGGCAATTGTTGCCACCACACGAGGAAACACCACTAATGTGTTAAACCATTTAAATCAACACCACAAATCTCTGTGTGATGAGTGCAAAGCCAGATCTGAATGTCATCCAGAGCAAGAAACGATTTTGGACGTCTTAGCGAGTGATACACCATATGAGAAAGGTTCCAAAATGCGTTATGCCAGATGCACCCGCCGCCAAAATCGCCTCAATCATTCTAGATGGAATAATTGTTTCCAAATAGTTATTCAAGTCATCTGATGCAAATTTTTGTTTTTTGTGCACAACATTATGACCGCTGACAGGTGAAGTGAATAACACTGATCATGTTGGCACTATGTGATGTTCTGCTGGATAACCTTGGATTTTGGCATCAGTGTTGATGAGATTTAGACACCCAAATAAAGATTGTCCCAGAGCAAGCACACTCCTTCATGCAGATGGCAATCTTAAATGTGACTGGCCTACCACCACATCGCAAAAACATCAAACAGTCAGGAATATCTTGGGGAACATGACAATCACCCAAGATGTTGATTTTACCTCCAAGCTTCCTGGACTCCTTCTGATAAAGCATCAACAGGATGCAGTGGAACAAGTTTGATTCTCAGAAGCCCCACTGCATAACTGAGAGTATCCAAAGGATCCACTACCAGTGTCCTGATTCCAGACCCCATAGGACACCCTGAGAGGTCTTCTGGTCCAGGCCCAATGGTTCAGAGGACATTTGACCACATAAACAGGACCAACATAATGCCATAACGTTATGCCTGATTGGTGTATATCGCAGAAATATTGCAAGGCCACTTTCTTCCTCCAATATTGTGCAGCTCTTGTTACTTAGATGTATTCTTGTGGTGTGTAAGACATTTTTTGTCTTTATTGTTACTGCTACAACTCCGGCAGTGTTAAACCCTCCTGGGAACAAGTAAAGAACGTAACATAAAAACATAACTCAAACTGGTAGTGATGCTTATTAGAAATGAAACCAACAAGTGTTCGGCCTCATTTCTTTAATTTTATAGCATTACATTCCTCAACTAAAGCAAATAGAACAATGACATTTCTTAGAAGTTTCTTTCTCAATATAAAAATGAAAAGCAGTGACTGGAGTTCCCTCTGCTGAGGATCTACATCTCTTATATGTACACTCATCAAGGAAAGAAAAGGTTTAACCAGATTTTAAAAATTCTACACCACTTGCTATTCATACATCAAGCTCCATGGATTCTTCCAGGAATGGTGATGCCATTTTTGTAGTACAGAGGTCTGTAGCACGAAGCAGGATTTGGGTGTACCGAAGTAACTTGAGGTTTTCAGGGTGACGGTAGTGGTTTAACTCTTAGCTACTGACACACCACCTGCTGTCCAATCAAGTGTGATCAAGTGCATTTAATTGTTGCATCCTTATCCTGTGTATTACTAGACTAAAGAACTCATGATAGCCAGTGATTCTAGCTGGGACTTGTTTGCCAGCGGCATATGCCCAGCGGATCATGGATAAATCTTAAAGGCAGTTCCAAGACGAAGGTGCTGGTGGAGTATTAGTACATACATGGGAAATAAAATTAAGTTGTATGGAGCCCTTTGTGGCTCCAGGGGGAGTTGTGTGAAGTCAGAGTCATGTTGGTGGAGCCTAAAGAATACAAGTCTGAAAATGGTGGGCGTGGAGTAGAAAGGTTTACCAGACTTCTGTCCCAGGCTCAATTTGAGGCGAAACACATTGATCAAATTGTCAGTGATCAAGTTGAGACATTTTAGGTGCCAGGATTGGACAAGAAAGAGGAATGTGTGGAGTGTTGTTCCCTCCTAAGGTTTTCACTTCTTTAGATGGACTTGACTTTGAGTGTGTGAGGAGGTTTAGTGTTTCTGTGTTATTTTGGAATCCAAAGTCCCTCCAGGAATATTACTTACTGCACTAAATCTCATCCTGATGTCACTGGTTTCTTGAACAGTGAAGTCAAAATGCACTGTTGTTACCATCCCTGCTGCAAGTGTGTACATCTTTAACAAACCCTGCTCTCCGGCAGGGTTAGTACCTTGATCTGTCCAGTGAGAACTGATCCCAGAAACCACAGAAATTTAATAACATATTTAGGAGAGGTAAAACAAAGCAAAAAGTACATATTTATGTCTTTTCTCACTGTGCTTTTGTGGTATGTGAGTTTATAGTGACCTTGTTGTACTTGACGGCATGTTTATGTATAAACTGATGCTTCTACAGTAGTATAGCATAACCGTTGTACAAACTGTAGTGTTTTCCTGGGGATTTATAGGATTCTTATATGTACATTCTCCTATTTCCAACCATATAAGGTGTCACCCTTGTTTAGGCATTTTGAAGAGGAAGAGACACAGAAAAGCAGAAATGAATGTGTTGTTGTGTTGAACTTAATTTGAATAGAAATGGGATTTTACAACTCATAGTCTAAAAAATTCCTTTTCATTAATCACGCTGTGCAGCTTTTGGTGAAGGCATTGCACGAGGAGATGCTTTTTAAAAAAGGAAGTCTACGTATTAAGAAGTGTCAGACTTTAGACGTCTTGTTCTTTGCATTTCCTCTCTGTTTTGGGTGTAGTGTTTCTGTGGAACTGATGACTGTTGAATTTCAACATCCATCGCCTTTTATCCTCATAAATTTTCTTTCTTTTGGGGTCCCTTACTGCAGCCGTTTTGAATTACATACTTGGAAAAAAAAACAGAGTCCTCTTGAAAGAGAAGTGAGGTTTGTTTTTAGGTATGACAGGGAGGTTTGTTGAGGTAAAAACCTTTCTCTCATGTGACTGAATTAACCCGGCTCAGGGAAGAACACTTTGATTAAGCAGCTTCAAACACATTCGCTGTGAAAGTGCCCTCAGAAATCGCAAGCATTTACATTCCTGCTTTACATGATCTGTCATTCATGTGGGGGTTTGCACACAGTGCTTGTATACTGTGTCACCATGGAAACCAAACAATATCAGCTCCCACTAAAAGATGTCTGTGGCTAATTTTGGGGTCTCAGCCTTGAGATTAACCCGCTGAACTCCAAATCCCACCAGCTGCTTTAAATAGCATATTATCTTTCAAAAACAACCAAAGAAAGAATTGTTGCATTTTTAACTGTCTGATACTACTTAAACGACTTCTACAATGTGTCATTTCATTTCATTTAACCCTTAGATCCATGAGTGATTGGACCCTACTCTTTTCCATAAGTGGATCAGAAATGACTTGTATACGAATCAATGTTGTTTTATGCGTTTTGGTTAAAAATAATAATTTGTATTATATTTTTGTCCACACAAGAATGATTTTATGTTTGAAATATGTTTGTTTTTCACTTTATAGCAGATTTTGAGCATTTTGATGATTGAAAAAATAACAATAATATACAGAGCAGCAATAGAAGAATGCCAACATTCATTTAATTGACATTTTTCCATTCTTTTCCTCCAGCTGTTGCTACTATCCGTCCCTCCAAGTTTGTGCACTGCATCACCTCTTGTATGATATTATCAATTTCTCTTAAAGTGTATAGGGTAACTTTAAAAGAAATAAATGGAATGATATCAACAACATGTTTTTGAGGACTAGCTGGAATGTGAAATGATAACTTTTCATTATAAAGATATTGCAAGAAAATGACATCACCGAGTCATTTTTGACCCACTCATGCACCTAAGGGTTAAGAGTGTTATTTTAAACAAATTACTATCTCATCTGAAATTTGGCAATAGTAAGCCATTTGTACCAAAAAGATTCTGTTTAAAAAAAAAAAAAAATGCACTTCTCATCACAACCATGAAGCCGTGGTGACTCAGCTGTGACAAACAGTCACGTGACAAAAATTTGGGGACTTATCAGCTGGAGTGCTGTACTGTTTACTAGGCAGAAAGGGGACAAACATGAAAGTATGAAGATCTTTTTTTTTTCTTTCTTTCCAGTATTGGTAACACCTGTTGACACCAACAATAATGTTGACTCAAAGTTCTTTCAATTTTTGTAAATTAGTAATCAGTAAAATTTAATGTTCATTTTATTTTGTATTTTTTCATGATTTCTGCCGTTGTAATGGTGTCACACTGCACAGACGACATTTTTGAATGTCTCTGTTTCCACAGAGGACTATACTGCAGTGTAAAATGAGCCCATAGTGAGTAAAATTGTGACAGTAGTAAATAAAAAAAAGAAATGCCCACAAACTGCTTGAAGTTCAGAGGGTTAAAACATACAGAACCTCTCAGATACTGACTTCAGGATGATCAGGGGTCTAGAAGTAGTTTTTTTTTATTTCCTTCTTCTAGTTGCTAGTTGGTACACACTTCCCCTCTCTGTCTTTCTTCATTGTGTCTGTTGCTTGCTTCCCCTTTTTTTTCAAGTTGGTCATCTCCTTCCCTTCCTACATCTCTGTCTCACTATTTCTGGCTTCTCCTTTGTTTCTCTTTTCGTCTCTAATCTGTCGTTTCAGCCTGTCAGTCGATCTTTATTTTAGTGTGCTGTTGTGTCTGTGTGTGGTAGCCATTCTCTTGTGTGTGTCTCCATTATCATCTTTTGCTGCTGGTGGGATCCCTCTGTGTTGCTGGTTTGCCCATAATGATCCACATGAAATCAGCATTTCCGTGTCACCAATGACGTTGGATGGAAACCTTAGATCTCGATATCAAGTGTTTTTTCTACAACCTAAAAAAGCTGCCTTATTTGTAGTTTGATGAGTTTTGAGGCTATCCACTGGGGTCTTTAAAGTATCTCATCAAGAGCACATAGTTTTCATAGCTCATAGAGATGCCTGTGATGCATGTAGTATAATGTGGGCATACGACACAAGTCATGATTTTAGTGTGAATGGTTATTTATTTGCATTTCTCTCACCTGAAACAAGTGTAAAACTAAAGGTAAGATTTTTGCTGCAGTTGAAACTAATTTTCAGGTCAAGGCATCTCTGTAGCACCACATCTATAATGATATTTTGAGCCACATTTTTGACTTTATCCATAAAAATGCAGCTGCTGCGATTTGGATATTTCAATTTGCCATATGGCAGTTTTATCCAGACTTTTTTCCATTCCAGTTAGGGGTTGCAGAAATCAACTAACTGTTCCAGCTGTGTGGGTCAGCAAAAGAGAGAATTATTCTTTGTCTACTAAATGAAAAGCTGAAGATTCACTGAACTTGTCATGTGGTTTCTTGGCACGCCTAAACAATCACTGCATTTGGATGACAGTTGCACTGTCAGATATCACTTTAATTGATTTCTAAGAAAATTTCAAGGCACAAGGCATGCTGAGAATTGATAGCGTGTAATGCGCACAACACATGGCACCTGATTTGTACAGCGTCAACAAAATTGTCCAAAATGGGTCACGGGACCCTGTAGCCAGATAATCACAAGATTCCTGTTTATATCCAAGATGGAAACTGCTGTCTTCTTACTGTTGACTTTCAATAAAGGCAAAGACGATACAACCCTCCTGAAGCATTGCAATCACCTGTCAGGAATCAGGACTGGCTTTACAATCCATTAAACTTAGTGCAGAGAAGGTGCAGTGGTAAAACCTTCATACAGAAGTTAGGATCTGCTTGGACTGAGCCTATTGCTTACAAGGATGTTCATTGGAATTTATGTGAATCTGCTTATGACATCTTATTGACAGTCCTTCTGAAAATGACTAAAAAATGACTTCTTAGCTTCATTAGCTTTCCTTATTGAAAGTAATTGACAAGATGAGCAACAACCTTGTCACTAATCTCTGTCTCGTGGTTTCAATGTGGTGTTCAAGTCACTCATTTGAGGTGGGGTTTCTAAGGAACATGAACCCCAGAAGTAATTTTTTAAGGGGCATCTGCTTTTGCCAACTCCACAACTACAAGTTTTGTAACTTATTTAGTAGAAAAACAACTTTCCTACTTAGCAAATGGTGAATAGAAAAGAAGTACATGCTTTTTGACTGCCTTTTATTTATCTTTCTTTATTTATTTATTTTTTTGTTGTTGCTGCTGATATGTTTGGTTTGCCGTTCACCTTTTCATCTGCCTTTTAATTATGGTTTGATGCAATTTGTTTAATGATGTTTTTCTCCTAGTTCGGTGGAGTATTTGTCTTTTTGTCCAACTTGATTTGGTGTCATATTCACTTATGTTTTAGGATTTTGTTTAGCCTCTGATCCAGTATGATCTGGTGCCTTCGTTTATCCAATATTCTAAAATATCCACCTCTTTATGGTACAATATTCACCAGTGATTTAGTCATGTATGTCACTTACTGGCTGATACAGTAACCAAGGATGTACCAATACAGCTTTCCCCCCCTTTATATCTCTTTGTCTCATTGAATGGAGATTATTTCATGTAAGGTTACTCAAGATCAGAGATTGCTGTGGCAGCAGCAAACCATGAGTCAGTGAATTTAACTGTCACTGAAAACACACAACACGACAAAAAGTCTGTATGTGAGTTGATCACGTTATGGTTGACAACTGATTAATTTACTAAAGCCATCATCAGTGCCAGTTTGGTGGATTTTCACATTCTACCTGATCTGATACAGTGTTTGCATTCATGTATTTCTTAATTGGAGTTTTAACACGTGAAAATGAGTGTGTTGCACTGTATACCGCTGTTAAAAACAATACCATTCCCCATTTTATTAGTATTAGTCCTTACAGAATTAAAGTTTTAACAGACACCGTATTGCCTGTAAATTGCCTTATGTGGCAGCAGGACAGTGCATATATGTGTGCAGTGCTCTGCTTCTGGACATGCCAACCGCTTTTTCTTCTCTCATAAGCACTCTGCGGCACGTTGCTGAAAGTTTATGATTGCCCACAAAGTAGATGCACAAGTCAAAATATTATCTTACTTAAAATCAGGGTGAATGTAAATATATTAGATAAAATAATTGGGTCAGTCTGCATTGTTGTAGATAGCAGTGTTGCTTCACCATTTCAGATGTTGTTATTTGGAACCCAAAACTAAATTCTCTAAAATATGCTGGCTGAATTTTTTTCCTGTGTTTTTTAGGCCTGGAAAATTTGATTTTTTACTGTCATTTGTACAGTTGTGCTCTTAAGTTCACATAACCTGGCAGAATTTGTAAAATATGTACCATTCTTTGATGAAAACATGAATGATCAGAGCAAATACAATTGCGTGGTCATAAATAACTTTGTCTGACCACTAACCCTAAATGAAAGAAAAGTATGTATTTTCTGAAAAAAAGGACAATATTTCAAAAATTTTACCAGGATATTTGAATTCATGAGCACAGCTGTATGCAAATGCAACCTTCACACTGGTAACTCACATTACTGCAAGCTGATAAATATCAGGCGTTTACATTCTGCACATCAACAACAGCAGTTATAGATGATCAATGGAATTCATGGGGGAAAAAAAATGGTGATCAAAATGTGCACAGAAGTACTACAGCACTTTGCTCTACAAGGATTTGACCTTTCCTAAGCAGCAGTGTGATATGTGAAGGTGGAGAGACATGAACATGTACAGACATGATCTCCATGAAGGTTTACTCCAGTTGTAGTCGGGTATGAATATGCATCACCACTGTGGTACATTTATTTCAGTTGTGTCATGTTGGTTAGGTGTTTTCAGTGTTTGAGAGCATTGTGGAGGTTTAGCTAACAACGGGCCACAATGACAATGACTTCTGTAACAGTTAATGGACGACAGCATTGCTGGTTACACATTAGGAGAGAGAAACCCCTGATAAACCACTTTCTGTCAGGTCTATATTGTGTCTTATTTGTGTATCTGTGTATTTTTTTATATGCAGTGTGTAATTCAAAATACCAAGTCTTCATGAAATTTCTCCTCAAATTGGTTTTGTGGCTTTCTTTGCTTAAAAAGTGACTCTATCAGCATATGGAATCATCACAACACTAAGTAACATGGAAATACACACAGGTGGACTTTTTCTTCCATGGACGCTTTAAAAATAATGTTAGAATTTGTGCATAATTTAATTAAAAACTTTGTTTATTCTGAGACTGAAGCCCTATATGGGTCATTGCAGAATTGGAGGACATTTGTGCTTCAAAATTTTTGAAAAATATGCCATATTCATCAAATATAGGTAATAGATTATCAAATGTTTGATTGGCTGAGCTTACACGTCAATGGTCAAATTTACGTGTTTTATTTGTTGTTTGCTAACCCTACTCTAATCACAGTGACAGGGTTGCAAATTCATGCTAATGTTAGCTTTTTCTCCAGAGTAGAAGCTAGCTATTTAGCTAGCTGTTACTGCTGACCAAGAAGGCAAACTTACTGATGTAAAAAAGTACAAGTAATTTGTCTTATCCTGATAATATGCATAACAGGGTTGCATGAGGTAGAGTGAGACATTCACTCAAGGCTTACAATCTTTTGAAAATATGAAAAATAGAAGAGAGGACATAGTTTTGCTCTACCCATTCTTTTGGAAAACTGTTTGATGATCAATGACATCAATAAAAAAAACAACACCAAAAAAAAGGAAATTTAAATTTCATTTGAACTGTTTCATTTAAGATTCACTTTGGTCATCAGTGGGGTGGGATAAGAGAAAAACTGCATTTTCGGGGGTACTTCAGACTTATTTGGTATTTTTAAAAATATTTTTCAAACATTCTTTTCTCATAGTTTATTTTTGTTAGATTTGGTCTCAAAACAAGTACATTTACACAGCAACTGCATGTTTTAGTATTTTGTACATGGACTATTTGAAATTTGACGTAAAATGTCCTCTAATTGTGGAATGACCCATATGACTATTTATGCCATTCTCAGAATATTGTGAAACAAATCAAAGATCTGTTATTGATGTCGGATTGTTAGGCTGACAGGTGCATGACTGGTCCACACACACTCACTATGGCCTTTTTTTCTCTCCTTGTGTATGTGTGTGTTTGTGTGTTGGTGTGTGTGTGCCTGTGTACACCCATGTTGTTGTGGATACATGTACATTCCTTTGGGATTTTGGTGCATTTCGTGGGTGCTATATCCTGCCATGTGTACATTCTCTGTGTGTGTCAATGGTGTTTTTGGTCCATTACTGTGTGTTCTTGTGGGATTCCACACATATCCACGTATCACTGTGTACGTTGCTGTGATGGATTTGCATTGTACGCGCTTCTGTGTGGCGTATTTGCGTGAATGCATGTTTGCATGTATATTTGTGCATTCCCCTGTGTGTGGATGTATGTATGTATGTATGTGTGTATTTATAAAGGAGAGGTCCGAGGCAGAAGGGGGGATGACATGCATGTGTCCGGCCTGCTAACATCGCTGACGACTTGCACACTAACCGACTGCCCACCCTCACGACATGGCGGATGTACTGGTAAATCAACTGCACCTCTTCCTCTGTCCTCTCTCTGTCTCTCAGCCTCCTTTTTTGGCCTTTCTTCTCTGTTTTTGAGTTGCACTGTAAGAAAAGTGCCAAAGAAACAGGCTTACACATATAGATGCTGTGTGGAGGTTTTAAACCACCAGTAGCGGCATCATGCAACATTTTTAAGCTCTGGTTTGTGGCAGGAATGCATGAACATGAATACAAAAATACTAAATGTAAATTTGTTTTCAAGAAAGCTAATTTCAAATTTGCCACAAACTTTTGTGTTTCTGTTGTGAGGCCTTTGTTAAACTTCCCAAAGAAGTGATATCCTGCTACAGAGACATCAGTGTTAACAGCTTGCTGTAATAACACTGTTTTCACAGTTTCATCCAAAGAGGCATTTTTTTTCTGCTAAACTGAGCAAATGTTTGAAATCTAAATTGTCCAATTTGACAGAAAATAAACAATGAGAAATGGACTGTAAACCCCAAGCATCTACTCATGTCACATTTTTACTCTGTGCAGCACAACTGTTGCCATGAGTCATTAAAAAATTTTGAAAAAAAGAAAATTTAATTTCTTTGATGACATATTTTACGAAATTGAAAAAAAACAAACAGGTTTAATGCTTTTCCAAATGCTCACAATGGTTATCAATACTTTACAAACAAATGGTGGCTTTTCATGTTAGATTTACTTGAATTTGTTAGAATACCAGTCTGTTCTGTTTAAGCACAGCCTGTAGTTCAGGCTATTTCAGTCAAAACATCCCTGAATCTTTGAAGTGCAGACTTTTTTTTGTTGTTTATTTGTTTTTTTGTTTGTTTGTTTTTTACAGAATCTGGTAGAATTAACTGTTTATTTTTGGCACATTTTTAAATAAGACATGCACTCTACAGTGAAATATGACAATTATGGAGCTTAGATTTGGTTAAGTTTCCAGACAGTCACTGATGAGTAGTTCATGACTGTTGAAAAGTTAAAAAATCAAGTGGTCTTTCTGCTTTTACAGTTTCTGTCTGGCATATTTGGTGTTTTTTTTGTTTTTCTTTTGTTTTTTTAGACAACATGCCTTACAGCGAGCCAGCAGGTCTTGAGGTTTAGAGGGTTGTGTGGCAGCTGTGGGACTGATATCCTCGGCCATTACCGCTGATTGACGTGAAGTGTGTGCTGCAGTAATTTTGCAGTAAATCCTAAGTACACTCACAAGCTTGTTCCAAAAAGATGCTGTATAAAATGGCCATTTAGAGTGTATTTGACTAAATGTGGATCCTGAATTGGAACGGTATTGGGCCTGTAAATGAATGAAAACACAATTACAGTTTCAGTATTGTACTTGTACTCTCAGTGAAAAGGTACTTTCTTCTTTAAGTTCCATCTGATAGTTTGATTCGGTTAGTGCCCTTATCAAACTGGTAGGTATCGGCAATTAGTTTTTAAACTTTCAGTTACTGATATTAGCATTGACCTTTAAAATCAATTGCCGTTCCAGGTGCACTTTACTTGGACTTGAATATTTGAATGTATTTTCTCCTCTTGATTCTCCTGAATGAAATTGTCATTTATTTTCCACGTCGGTGCTGCTGTTGACCAAATAGAACTGCTGACTGCTTGTTGCACTCGTGTCTGCTTGTACTTTTTGACACTTGTCCTCCATATTTAATTCTTTAACTCTTTATGTCTCACTCTGTCCCTCAGTTGGTTTCTTACCTCACTGCCTCCCTTTGACTCCACTTTTTTTCATTACATCTGCCTCTCACCCACTTTTCTCCTCCTATTTCTTGTGTCAGAGGGATCTACTGCTGACTAAGATGAATCTCAGCTGGTTGCTAAAGTTACCAAATAACAAGGCATGTCATCTTTTAAAAAGAAAGAAAGAAAGAAAGAAATCGACTCATACAGCAACCAAGACATTGAGTTCTTTCTACTTCTATCAATGGTAGTGCTCACATTGAAGTACAGGAATTTATATTGCCGTGAAAAATGACCCCATAATGAGTAAAATGCCCAGAAGGCTCGGAGGTTAAATTTGTTGCCTTTCCTTGTGATGTAAGACCACTGCCTGTTTTCTGAAGATATTCAATGGGGCTGGTATTCTTTTCATCAAAATGAAATTTCATCTGTCATTACTGGAGGCTCCATTTATTTCAGGCAAGGCATCACACCTCACTTTTTATATTCTGCAGTAAACCCTCACCCATATCTGATTGTTGAGCATCTTATTTCAAAGCAGTGGACTTTTAGTCTGCTGCTTTAACAACCTCCATTCTTTGGAGAGAGCTCTCCACAAGACTCTAGAGCATGTTCTTCCATTTAAGCACAAGAGCATGCACGAGGTCGGTTGTGCATGTTGGGCATTGAGCTGTAAGCATTTCAGATCATCCTGGAGATGTTAAAGAGTTGGGTCAACTTCTTTTACACTAAATTGGAGTAAACATTTGTTTATAGATCTGGGTATTGTGTTGAAAGGAGAACTGGATTTCCCCAAACTGTTTGAAGCATGTCACTGTCAGCAGTGTTATTGTATGCAATAAGAGTTCCCTTGTTTGGATTTAAGGGGCCGAAACTAAAATCCAGAGCCAGACAAAAGTACATTAAAATATGCAGACAGAGGTATCAGACATTAGTAAAGCAAACAGGTGGCTTCTACTTTTTTCTTTGTTTTCTTACAGAATTTTCAATCAAAGAACACATACAAAGACACAGACAATTTGTATAGAGGCATACCTATTTAATGCACGGATGCCTGGGGCGTTTCTGTAGCTTGAAGGATACATAGTCCAGCTTTGTGTCTAGGTCTGTGTTCTACCACAACTATGTTACATTCTCAATTCTTGGATTTAATTTTCGTTTTGAAATAAGAATTTCCTCAGTTGTGACAGTGAGGGACCATTAGTCTTCAACTTAAGTTTCTTCTTTTGTCGTTGCTGATTGAGATCCTGGCATTTTCAGGAAATTTTCACAGAAATACTGTACTTATTCCACGGCGGGAAAGTGTGAGTCTACATGTGGATATGAGGATGCTTCCTCCAAACCTCATGAAGGCACCATGCAGTTGTTGTAGTTATTACTATTGTTAAAATGTTGAAAGTTTAGAGTTAAAAGATATGACTAAATGGGCTTTTAAATTCTGGAATCCAAACACACTGCAGCATTTGTAGAAGAAAAAACTATGAAGGAAATAGTCTTAATCTTAATGTTTAGGGCTACTGATTAATCTACTGATGTTGTTCATTTTCAGTTTCATTTGCTTTCTGGTTTGGTTTATGAAGGGAAACTCTTTGCTTAGTTTTAAGGAAATGTCACGCTTTGATAGACTCTTTAACATGTTGGAAGCTTGGTGAAGTTTAGGTACCAAAATTACAAGTGTACGTGATACATTACAAAACAAACGTATTCCAAAGTTTGGTGTTCTTGTGAAAGACAGAGAGACATTGACAAGTCTCAACTGGACTCCAGAGATGGCCAAGTTCAGAGCAAAAAGGAATGTAAACGCTGTTTTTTAGCAGCTTTCCCCTTCTATTCATGCCATGGTGGCATGAATAGGGCCGTGCACTCATGACTGGTAGGGTTGGGTTGGTGTGTATGTGCGTGTGGGTGTGTGTGTAGACAACAGGTCTGATTCATCATGTTTCAGAAAGAAACCAAGAAGCTCCGTGTGTCACAATACCTCTGACTCTGTTTCCTGCCTCTCTCTCTGTCTCTCTCCATCTTTTCCTGTTGCCTTGGACTGCCTTTCGTCTCTCTTCCTCCTTTGCTGGAGTGAAGGCATGCTGATTGATGGAATCATTGTAGTGTTAGCAAAAGGAGTGAGCGAAACAAAAAAGAAGGATCCGTTTGTTCTTTCATTCAGTCGTCCATCGCCAATCCACAGTTGAATCGTCTCGTCTCTGGTGAGCTTTGCTGCTGAATGCTTTCTCTGTGCTCAGAGTTTAATGTGCCAGTTACTGAACAGGCTTTGCTTATTTTGTGCGCTGTTTAAAGTTCAGACTTAATGGCTCAACAGACAACTGAAGATACAGTGTTAGTTCTTGGATTAACCCTCTGGCTGCTCATGCTGGCAACTTGTAACTTAGATGTAAATGACTTAATAACTCCTCTGTGGTTTATTGAGGAAATTCTCAGTCCTTTTGCTGATGAAAATCTTTCAACACCCTGTCAGATATACTTGAAAGTGCATTGTCATCAAGCGTCAAACAGGACTGTTGTTCTCAGTTCCTGAAAAGTGGATGTGTGGTCTCGAGGGGATGTGTAGTTTGCGTGTTTTGGCTGATAAATTATCTACATATGTCACTGAAATTTTCTACATCAAGTTTTCAGATAAATTTTCCACTTTTGAAATGAGCACTAGTTTCTGTTTATTGTTAAGTGTTTATTTAGATGTCCATGAATGTCCTCAGCAGCAGCTTCTGTATAGAAAAAAGATAGATTTTCAATAAATAATACAGTACACTTCTAAAATCAAGCCATTTCAGTATGCTGTGTATCTCAACATGTGTGTAATGCTGATGCAAGGATGGAGGTTTGGTATGTTCAGGGATGCTCCAGCATTTGAGACTTGGTATGATGATCTGGTCTCAAAGAACAGGATTGAGACCGGACAAGGCTTTCTTTCAAACTGATGAGTATCAGCCTAAACCTTAACGGATCCTTTTGTAGATGGTCATTTTTCTTTAAAGCAATAATTGGCATTGTTAATAATCAGTAACAAATAAATTATTAACACAAACAGAACACAGTGGACATTTTCTCTGTGCTGATCTTGCTGTCTTAGTCATCAGATAAATGATATGGACCAGAGAGGCGATTCTGTTAGTTGTGCCACTCGGATGTAGGAACAATATCCTGGCTGATCCTGGCTTGCCTTAAATGCATGGCTTGTGGCTGGAGGCCGTTAAGCGTCACAGAAGTCTTTGTCATGGTGCCCGTTGCTTGTGAAACAGTGCTTTCTGCCCCCCAACACTGAAATGCTCCCAGTCGGAGTGAACGCCTCCTCGCTTGCTACTGTGTAAAACAATGAAAGGCCCAACTGGTGGAACAACCGGGTACTACAGCTGTGCTTCAGTACATTTTCTGACATGCATGTAGAATACAGGGTTTTGCCATCTTTTAGAGCCAGTGACAGTGGGACTTGTGAGCTTTAAATTGACAAAAAAAAATGCATTTTTGTGAATAGTTACTTGTATTCAGAGGATTTATTGGATTCCCTGCATCTTTTTATCGACTTAAAGAGATCCTCTTTAAAGGGACATGTGGCGGCTTGTACGGTTGTAATGGTGTGTGGTTGTGGGTCAACTGTAAGTAGATACATGTGACATTGTGGATGTGTTTGCATTGCACTGCGTTTGTGTACTGTAAGTTTGAATGCACATGTGAGTAGTTGTAGCTTAATTGTGTGTATCTCATCAGTGGTGTGTGTGTGTGTGTGTGTGTGTGTGTGTGTACGGGTTCAGACAGGCTTTTCCTTAAAAGGAGAGGAGATGAATTTGGAGGCTGATATGGTTTGCCGGCGCAGCCCTCTGGTGAAAAACCTTGAATCTGTCACCTCAGAGAGTTGTTAGGCTGGATTTATAGACCCACTTAATGTGTGTCTGTGTTTGTGTGTGACTGTTGTGAAGTAAGAGAGACTTTAAGTGTGAAAGCAACAGAGTGTGTGTGACATTTTCAAAGAAAAGTAATGAAGAAGGACAGATCAAGAGAGAGAGAGGAGAACAGCATAGTGGATAAAGTGTGTGTATGTGTGTGTGTGTGTGTGTGTGTGTGTGTGTGTGTGTGTGTGGTGTGTGTGTGTGTGTGTGTGTGTGTGTGTGTGTGTGTGTGTGTGTGTGTCAAACAGTGCATTAGCAAAGGTTTGGCAGTGTTCAACATGTCAGGGCAGAAGATTGGAAGAGCTCTTTTCTTCCATAAAATATTTCATCTTTTTCACACACTGGTTCCTGAATCTGACTCACTGAAAGTCACCTGTCCTGCATCTTAGAAAGAACCTTGGAGATAAAGCCATCGTGATATGTACCAGTGATCAACACATCAATAGCATTAAGTAAATGCCCTCATGAGACGGGCTTCGCTTTTGAAAGGACTCCTCCTAGGCGACGCATTCCCAGCGGCCTCCTACGAGTTGACATTGGGGTTCCCACAGAGAACTGTGTGGGGTCACCATCTGGTGTCCAGTGATACCCGGTGCAGTCCAGTCATTAGGAGTCTGATGTCACTTAACCAGCCCATTCTGTAATATATTATGGTCTGTCTGCACTTCATTATCAATCTGCTGTAGGGGAAAAAAATGCTGTTGGTTGTTTGTATTTTTCCAAACCAATCATAATTGTCTTGAGCAAAGCTAAACAAGGATGCAGCTTCAGAGTTTCCTCAATATTGTGATGACTGGAGCACTGTGATTAAATCGGATGATTCACCCAAAACAAAACAAAACAAAATTTAAAAATAAAACAAGGCTGCTTTACGGCACGATCGAAAAGTCGAAACTGACTGTGCAGTTAGCTCGGTTGCTGCTTCGAGGTTGTTGTTGGTTCACGTAGCAAGGTGGATTATAGGATAATATGGTGATTGTGCAAGGGGACGAAAAAGCAGCCAATGGCAGGCTGATACCCGCAGTCTACATAAAGTAAGTCAAACTACTGGAAACCTGAACTTTGGTGTGGTGGAAAGCCTTCCCTTGGTCAACTTTCACACACCACCAGATTTTATTTGCTTTCTGTCTTTACTGTGTGTCACGGTGATGTTATTCCTGTATCTTTGTTTACCTCTGTTTACATATGTAAATATATTTATTTGTGTTTATTTAGAATTTTTTACTCCCTAAAATTGATATTGGCCCCCTCAAAAAATTCATTATCAGTTGAGCTCCAGTATGTAAGCATAATTTCTAGGAGACAGGGTTATTAGGATTGATCCTCTGGCGATTATAAATGAAATTTTATGTCAATCTATCCAATAGTAACATTAACGTGCCCAGCCCTAATATTTTTAAATTTTGTTTTAATGTTAAATTTATTACATGTGGCTGTGTCAAAATTCAAAGTAAGGTGGTCAAAATAATTTATTTATTATTGGTTTTAAATAACCAACGTGCTAAAGAGCCGTAAATAACCCAGAAGTAATCAACTATCACTTGTTGCTACAATAACTTTACACCGCCATTAACAGCAAGATTAAATATGAATTAAATAAGAAACACAGTCGAACACAAGTCGGCTTCTAAAAGAGCAAAAACAAAGTAGTGGCAACAGAAACACCGGGAACTACTGGAACATTGATGATTTAAGTCAGTTGATTGTAGAAACTGCTGCCTCGGGTTCTCACAAGTTGTCATATTTTTTGATTTACTAAGCGGTTGATTAGTCAGAGCTACTTCAGATGTGTTTGTTTGAAGATTTATGCAATTGTTTCTGAAGTTCCAGCTAAACTTGAGGTCTGGCAGCCTCACCTCCAGGCTTTCTTTTTTGTTTTGTGACCTCACTTTCGTCACTCTCTTTATATAAAACCATTGACAAAACGTGATAGAACATGAGAGGTAGTGGAATGAGGCGACTCACTAATAATGCTGGAAGGTGTAAGGGAGTATGATAAGTAACCTTGTGCTATTAAAATTTCTTAGTTCCACAGAAAACATTCTTGCATGAATCAGGTATGCTGGAAATGGGCCCCTGCAGAAAAATGATTAAGAAGTGCAGGCTCACGAAAAGATCTTTATGTATGACTGCGTGTGAAGGACTGTGTGTGAAGAGGGGATGTCCGGATCTGTTCTTCAGAGCTGGGATGGCAGTTAAGTAATTGAGTTCCTGGTATTTTTAGGGAATCCTCATTAAAACGGTTTTATGTGTTGTAAAGTACCTGTGTTGTCTTGATTAGGGTCACCGATTAGTCTGTTGACTATTTTAGGTTAAATTGATTCACCCAAATGATTAACTAAACATAACAAGCTAATAAGACCATTTGTTTTAAGTTCATGTTATTTAGACAGCATTTCTATTTTGAAGTCATTGGAATTGCCACACAGTATGAAAAGCAAACCAAGTTTTACATATTTGAAGTGAAAAACTGTTTATTGCAACTCCAACATGATGCAAATTTAGAAAAAAAAAGGGGGGGGGTTGTTATTTGGATAAGTAGCGGAGCTCCAGAAGAAATCCAAGATTCTATTAAACTCCTGAACAAAGTGAAAAAGTCTGGTCTGTATGTTCAACAAAGGGCAACGTGGACGTGCTGAGTATTTACAGCACAGAACAGCTGAAGCAGTTCCTTTTCTCTTTAATGTTTGATTGTTTTCTGACAGACGCTACCAGTCAAAAGTTTGGACACACCTTCTCATTCAAAGGTTTTTATTTAATTATTTTATACATTGTAGATAAATACTGAAGACATCAAAACTATAAAAGAATACATATGGAACTATGTTGTACATAAAGAAGTGTGAATCTTCAGTATTAATCTACAAAGTAGAAAATAATGCCAATAAATAAAAACCTTTGAATGAGAAGGTGTGTCCAAACTTTTGACTGGTAGTGTAGGTAGTGGCTAGTTTGTGTAACAAAAATTGCATCATCCCACCCATCATCCCAAGTCAGAGCCCTATGTGGACATCTCCATGCAACTCAATATTTGTGTGCTTGCAGACTGTCCTGATTGTAAGTTTGCCGACTGCGCATGTGCTATTAACAAACAAATGGAGCTTAAAACAAATGTCCTCAATATGAGGAGAGATTCTGCAAGGAGATTCTCATCACAACTTTATAATTCATTATTAAAAGAGCTGTTAAGGATTTCCCAATCAAGTTGTTTTGTTTTTTTTGCCCCAATGTGATCTGAGTCATGTTTAGCATCTGCCAATATCAAGTCCCAATGAGATACTATTTTCTGACTTCGAGTACATTCAGGTTATTAAAATCAATCCGGTATGTATGCTCGACACCTAAATAACTCTTCATCCAAGCTGTTCCTTAATGCTACATAGCTGGTCCCCAACATTGCTGGAACCTCTGGTAGGGTACTGTCTGAAATGCAGTGAGTATAGGGAGGGGAGAGTGTACTGTGGTATCCTCTTTAGCAGTAATGAGCTGCTCATCCCGCAAAATGAATTCAATTTCCCTCTTTGTAATATTTTTGGCATTGTTGCTGTCTCAAGGAAATTTTTCCTTACAAAGTATTCGCTAGTACAGCCTTTGCCCTACCTAGTGACCTTACTATGTTCTGCTGAGTGTTTGCTTTGGAGCTGCTGTATCAAACTGCTAGTATGGAATGTAGCTCTGTTACAACCAGCTCATTAAAATACTCTAATTGAAGACATTAGAAGTGGCTGTTGGATTGCTTTTGCAATCCAGTCCAAGCAGTCGGGGGGCAGAGTACAATGTGGGCAGTTCACCCATCCATCACAGGGCTAACACAAAGAGACATATACATATGCTCTCACTCATACCTACAGCCAAGTTAGAATCACAAGTTGACCGACCATGTCTGTCTTCGGACTGTGGGAGGAAAACCCACAGGAAGTGCATGCAAATGCCATAGAAAATCTCCAGATGACAAGGACATTCAGATCTTTTGACTGTAAAGCAACAGTGCAAACCACTGTGACACCATACCTGTTTTAAAAATATGTTTAAAACAGTACGACTAAATACAAAATTTCATTTTTTTATAGCCTCTACCTCTCTTTTTTCGGTTCCCCTTTCTCATTCATTTCAATTCTGTCTTTTGATCTGTCATTGTGACCTCTCAGTCTCACATACACACACAGGGCCGTTGGCGATCAGGTGGTGAGATTATGGAGCGGTAATCTCTCAGATTAATACTTAAAATGAGCGCATAATTACTTAAACCCTTCTGGCAGCTGCGTGTGCGTGTGTGTGTGGTGGTAGATGTACGTGCGGTACACAAAAGCCCTGGCAATGCGTCTCTGAATTTAAATTTCATCTTGCTTCATTGGCATGGTATTCAGGTCCATCTGTGCTGCCAAAGCACCAAGAGAGAGCGAACAAACCAGTACAGTAGAAAGGAAGTGATTTCAGTGAGGCTGTGAAAAAAATGACCGGGACATTTTCAAATCACATCAAATTACTTACATGTAACTACCATCCAAACCCTAAACAATTTCTGAGCATTTTCTGCCATTCTTGTGGCATTACTCACTATTGGCTCATTTCACTCTGCACTTCAATGGAAACAGACATTACTAGAAGCAGCAATAACTCAAAAATATCTTTTAATTAGTAGAACAAATCACAAAAAATAAAAACCGAAAGTTGAATTTCTTGAATTATTTTACCAAAAGTAAAATACTACAACCAACATGTACAACATTTAACCAGATTCCCGCAGGTGTCACCAGTACTGAAACAACAATGGCAACTCTCTCTACTGCTAAAGATAAGTTACCAATTAAGCTACATGTTTAACTTGTTTCCATTCTCTGTGTGCAGCAGCTGAAAAGGCACAGAATTTTTGTTATGTAGCTGTTAGTCACAGTTAACTTACTAATGGATTAACGGTGACACTGAGGATGACAAAAAAATTTTCCACAATTTGTTACACAATGTGAAAGTGAAAACATTATTTTTTTGTGATTTTTTTTAAAACCAGAAATGTAAAATAAGGTGATTTTGTTGAAAAATCACAATTTTAAGCTTATATTTAGTCATGATTACTGATTGAAGAGTGCATCACACTTGATTAGTTCAAGAACTACCAGAAAGTCAAAAACATGACTTTATATTTCTGTGTATCTGGTAAAATGTTTAATTTTAATGTCATTAATTCAATTAGTTTATTTGACAGGGACCATGTACAAAAGAACATTTAACAGGGTAAAGATGCTCTGTACCAAAATATAGCGTATTTGCGAGTTTCCATCTGCATTGTCTGGAGCAGGCAAGAAAGAAACCAAAAAAGGCAGAAAAAGCAGTACATCACATTTTTAAAACTAGAAAAGCACTCAGAGAGCACAGTACTCCGCCAAGGCTGCTCAGTTGACGTATCATTTCTGAGGGATGAAATATTTAATAAAAAAACGACCTTGTGCTGAGCACAGGCATGTGTCATGCATGTGCATGTTATGTATGGATACCAAATTGCGTGTAAATTACTCTTACAAAAGAGTAAGTGTTAAAATAACGCTCCCTCCATGCTTTTATTTTGAAGGCATATTTTTAATATTACAGGCTTTTATTTTGTCACTATTCCAGCAGTACAGGAAATGTTCATCTAACAAGTGGTTTCTTGATATGATGAAGACGCTGCCTAATAGTCCGAAAATTCATGTGAAGATGAAAGAAAATGGTTCCAGGCTGTTGCTGTCTAGTAAAGGATGTGGATAAACTTAGAAACACCTAGCTGGAATGGGGACAAGCTCTTACGGTGTTTCCAGAAGAAGGGCAGAAAGGTTAATTTGTGTTCAAAATAATGCTAATAGCTGAATGTAAATAAAGGCTTTGTGAAACATCAGAAGCTTCACCATTGTCTGGCTGCGGATGGAACGACATACTTAACTATGACATTTTTTCCACATTTTGCATGACATACTAAATTATGACGTTTTTGTCACATTTTGGACGACATACTAAACTATGACATTTTTGTCACATTTTGGACGACATACTAAACTATGACGTTTTTGTCATATTTTGGACGACATACTAAACTATGACGTTTTAGTGACATTTGGACGACAGACTAAACTATGACATACTAAAATACATCAGCTTAGTAAATGGCCATAAGCTGGAATCGAACCGGTGTCTTTGACACAGTCTTGTTAATGGGTCACCGTCTCAACCAGTTGAGCTACACGGGCACATCATTTCCACTTGCTGGACAACATACTAAACTATGACATTTTGTAGGACATACTATGATGCTTTTGTCATATTTTGGACGACATACTAAACTATGACGCTTTTGTCACATTTTGGACGACATACTAAACTATGACATTTTAGTGACACTTTGGACGACATACTACACTATGACGTTTTTGTCATATTTTGGACGACATACTAAATTATGACATTTTAGTGACATTTTGGATGACATACTAACCTATGACGTTTTTGTCACATTTTGGACGACATACTAAACTATGACATTTTTGTGACATTTTGGACGACAGACTAAACTATGATGTTTTTGTCAAATTTTGGATGACATACTAAACTATGACGTTTTTGTCACATTTTGGACGACATACTAAATTATGACGCTTTTGTCACGTTTTGGACGACATACTAAACTATGACGCTTTTGTCATATTTTGGACAACATACGAAACTATGACGCTTTTGTCACATTTTGGACGACATACTAAACTATGACATTTTAGTGACATTTTGGACGACATACTAAACTATGACGTTTTTGTCATATTTTGGACGACATACTGAACTATGACATTTTTGTCATATGTTGGACGACATACTAAGCTATAACGTTTTTGTCACCTTTTGGATGACATAAAACTATGACGTTTTTGTCACATTTTGGACGACATACTAAACTATGACATTTTTTCCACATTTTTGACGACATACTAAACTATGACGTTCTTGTCCCTTTTTCGACGACATACTAAACTATGACGTTTTCTGTGACATTTTGGACGACATACTAAACTATGACGTTTTTGTCATATTTTGGACGACATACTAAACTATGACGTTTTTGTCATATGTTGGACGACATACGAAACTATGACATTTTAGTGACATTTGGACGACAGACTAAACTATGACATACTAAAATACATCAGCTTAGTAAATGGCCATAAGCTGGAATCGAACCGGTGTCTTTGACACAGTCTTGTTAATGGGTCACCGTCTCAACCAGTTGAGCTACACAGGCATCTCCTTTCCAGTTGCTGGACGACATACGACACTATGACATTTTGTAGGACATACTGAACTATGACGTTTTTGTCATATTTTGGACGACATACTAACCTATGACGTTTTTGTCGCATTTTGGACGACATACTAAACTATGACGTTTTTGTCATATTTTGGACGACATACTAACCTCGGACGTTTTTGTCACATTTTGGACGACACACTAAACTATGACGTTTTTGTCATATTTTGGACGACATACTAAACTATGACGTTTCTGTCATATTTTGGACGACATACTAAACTATGACATTTTTGTCACATTTTGGACGACGTACTAAACTATGACGTTTTTGTCATATTTTGGACGACATACTAAACTATGACGTTTTAGTGACATTTGGACGACAGACTAAACTATGACATACTAAAATACATCAGCTTAGTAAATGGCCATAAGGTGGAATCGAACCAGTGTCTTTGACACAGTCTTGTTAATGGATCACCATCTCAACCAGTTGAGCTACACGGGCACCTCGTTTCCAGTTGCTGGACGACATACTAAACTATGACATTTTGTAGGACATACTGAACGATGACGCTTTTGTCATATTTTGGACGACATACTAAACTATGATGTTTTTGTTGCATTTTTTTTTTGACAGTATACAAAGGCGTTTTTTTTGCACCAAAATTCATGATTTTTTTTTCAAAGAAAACCTTTCTGGAGTGTTTTTCACGCCCTCCTTTACATTATTTCATCATATGGCACGTTTTTACAACATGTTTGAAAATTCGCATTTTTTTTCGACATAGTATAGTAAGGCGTTTTTTTTGCGCCAAAATTCATGATGATTTTTTTTTCAAAGAAAACCTTTCTGGAGTGTTTTTCACGCCCTCCTTTACATTATTTCATCATATGGCACGTTTTTACAACATGTTTGAAAAATGGCATTTTTTTTTTCGACAGTCATATTTTGGACGACATACTAAACGATGACGTTTTTGTCATATTTTGGACGACATACTAAACTATGACGTTTTAGTGACATTTAGACGACAGACTAAACTATGACATACTAAAATACATCAGTTTAGTAAGTGGCCATAAGCTGGAATCGAACCGGTGTCTTTGACACAGTCTTGGTAATGGGTCACTGCCTCAACCAGTTGAGCTACACAGGCACCTCATTACTAGTTGCTGGATGACATACTAAACTATGACATTTTGTAGGACATACTGAACTATGACGCTTTTGTCATATTTTGGACGACATACTAAACTATGACGTTTTTGTCGCATTTTTTTTTTGACAGTATACTAAGGCGTTTTTTTTTTGGTGCCAAAATTCATTATGATTTTTTTTTTCAAAGAAAACCTTTCTGGAGTGTTTTTCACGCCCTCCTTTACATTATTTCATCATATGGCATGTTTTTACAACATGTTTGAAAATTCGCATTTTTTTTCGACATAGTATAGTAAGGCCTTTTTTTGCGCCAAAATTCATGATGATTTTTTTTTCAAAGAAAACCTTTCTGGAGTGTTTTTCACGCCCTCCTTTACATTATTTCATCATATGGCACGTTTTTACAACATGTTTGAAAAATGGCATTTTTTTTCGACATAGTATAGTAAGGCGTTTTTTTTGCGGCAAAATTCATGATGATTTTTTTTCAAAGAAAACCTTTCTGGAGTGTTTTTCACGCCCTCCTTTACATTATTTCATCATATGGCACGTTTTTACATGTTTGAAAAATGGCATTTTTTTTTCGACAGTCATATTTTGGACGACATACTAAACGATGACGTTTTTGTCATATTTTGGACGACATACTAAACTATGACGTTTTAGTGACATTTGGACGACAGACTAAACTATGACATACTAAAATACATCAGCTTAGTAAGTGGCCATAAGCTGGAATTGAACCGGTGTCTTTGACACAGTCTTGGTAATGGGTCACCGTCTCAACCAGTTGAGCTACACGGGCACCTGATTACCAGTTGCTGGATGACATACTAAACTATGACATTTTGTAGGACATACTGAACTATGACGCTTTTGTCATATTTTGGACGACATACTAAACTATGACGTTTTTGTCGCATTTTTTTTTGACAGTATACTAAGGCGTTTTTTTTTTCGTGCCAAAATTCATTATGATTTTTTTTTTCAAAGAAAACCTTTCTGGAGTGTTTTTCACGCCCTCCTTTACATTATTTCATCATATGGCATGTTTTTACAACATGTTTGAAAATTCGCATTTTTTTTCGACATAGTATAGTAAGGCGTTTTTTTTGCGCCAAAATTCATGATGATTTTTTTTTCAAAGAAAACCTTTCTGGAGTGTTTTTCACGCCCTCCTTTACATTATTTCATCATATGGCACGTTTTTACAACATGTTTGAAAAATGGCATTTTTTTTTCGACATAGTATAGTAAGGCGTTTTTTTTGCGGCAAAATTCATGATGATTTTTTTTCAAAGAAAACCTTTCTGGAGTGTTTTTCACGCCCTCCTTTACATTATTTCATCATATGGCACGTTTTTACATGTTTGAAAAATGGCATTTTTTTTTCGACAGTCATATTTTGGACGACATACTAAACGATGACGTTTTTGTCATATTTTGCACGACATACTAAACTATGACGTTTTAGTGACATTTGGACGACAGACTAAACTATGACATACTAAAATACATCAGCTTAGTAAGTGGCCATAAGCTGGAATTGAACCGGTGTCTTTGACACAGTCTTGGTAATGGGTCACCGTCTCAACCAGTTGAGCTACACGGGCACCTGATTACCAGTTGCTGGATGACATACTAAACTATGACATTTTGTAGGACATACTGAACTATGACGCTTTTGTCATATTTTGGACGACATACTAAACTATGACGTTTTTGTCGCATTTTTTTTTTGACAGTATACGAAGGCGTTTTTTTTGCGCCAAAATTCATGATGATTTTTTTTTCAAAGAAAACCTTTCTGGAGTGTTTTTCACGCCCTCCTTTACATTATTTCATCATATGGCACGTTTTTACAACATGTTTGAAAAATGGCATTTTTTTTCGACATAGTATAGTAAGGCGTTTTTTTTGCGCCAAAATTCATGATGATTTTTTTTTCAAAGAAAACCTTTCTGGAGTGTTTTTCACGCCCTCCTTTACATTATTTCATCATATGGCATGTTTTTACAACATGTTTGAAAAATGGCATTTTTTTTCGACATAGTATAGTAAGGCGTTTTTTTTGCGCCAAAATTCATGATGATTTTTTTTTCAAAGAAAACCTTTCTGGAGTGTTTTTCACGCCCTCCTTTACATTATTTCATCATATGGCACGTTTTTACAACATGTTTGAAAATTCGCATTTTTTTTCGACATAGTATAGTAAGGCGTTTTTTTTTGCGCAAAATTCATGATGATTTTTTTTTCAAAGAAAACCTTTCTGGAGTGTTTTTCACGCCCTCCTTTACATTATTTCATCATATGGCACGTTTTTACAACATGTTTGAAAATTCGCATTTTTTTTCGACATAGTATAGTAAGGCGTTTTTTTTTGCGCCAAAATTCATGATGATTTTTTTTTCAAAGAAAACCTTTCTGGAGTGTTTTTCACGCCCTCCTTTACATTATTTCATCATATGGCACGTTTTTACAACATGTTTGAAAAATGGCATTTTTTTTCGACA
>CM049574.1:22430717-22558085 GCA_027123335.1 Amphiprion clarkii
CTGACGTCTCTGGAACTGAAGCTGGATTGGCATTTTCCGATCTTTGAGTATGCTTTGCATTTTGTGGAACGTTTCTTTGGCTATACCGATTCTTCTCCTTATCTCTGCGTCACATCTACCGTCGTCTGTTATCAAACTTCCTAGGTAGTTGAACTTCTCTACTTGCTTGATGTTATTCCCCTCTACATTTAGGTTGCATCTCGGGTGTATCTTGCTTTTGCTGATGACCATACTTTCCGTTTTCCTGATGTTGATTGAAAGGCCCATTTTCCTACTCTCTTCCACTACCTTGTCCAGTAGTGCTTGTAGCTTCTCTTCCGATGTTGCTATGATCGCTGTGTTGTCTGCGTATCTCATATTTGTACTGTTTCTTCCCCCGACGATAAGTCCTTCCAACTCTTCTAGCTCTCTCATTATTGTTTCACTGTAGATGTTGAAAGGTCTGGTGAGAAGACGCACCCTTGTCAAACTCCTCTCTGAATCATCTTGTACTGGCTGAAATCGTTTCCAATTCTGTTGCACGCAGATTGCTCCCAGTAGAGGTTTCTTATCACTCGCAGATCCTTTCCATCTAGGTCTAGTTTTTCCAGTATGTCGAATAGTTGTTCGTGTTTCACCTTATCAAAAGCTTTTGTATAGTCGATGTAGCAGATGTACAGATCTTTTTGAACTTCTAGCGCTCTTTCTGCAAGCATTCTGATGATGATAATGGCATTTCTTGTACCGGTGTCTTGCATGAAACCACACTGTTCTGGTCCGATTTCTGGTCTTATCTTGTTCCTTGCTCTTTGACGTTGATTAGTTGCGTAAATACCATTATATACAGTCTATGGTAAATACGTATGTGAATCGCAGCATTGGCTGCAGCAGCCAGTCACCGGTCACTCACTGACTCACATTGAAAAATAGCACAGAATGAATTGTTACGTGTTTATTTTATTTACAATTTAGGTTGGATTTTTTTTTTTTTTTGTGCGCAGCGCAGATTTTCTGTGCGCGGAGACCGTGTCAGCACTGCGCAATTGCGCACGCGCGCAGCTTAGAAAGAACAGTGGTTATGAGTACAATTTAAAGAGAAATACACATGGTGTTAGCTACATGAGCCCCTGGAAACCTGCAAATCTATCTGAAAAAATACACATTTGCTGACATGCTTTTCTGGGGTTGTCGTGTGGTTTACAAAATCTAACTGTCTCAAAGTAATCTGAGAATTGATTGAGTCGTGCAACCTTTTTGGTTTGGAGCCCCTCACCCAGGCGTATTTAGTTTCATCCCAGAGTCAACTTTCAGATGTGTGTAGTAGTTAGCAGTTGTGCCAAAGAGATAACAGCAACATGGTATGTGTGCTTTATTTCTTTAGTAAGCAGTAGTATAATATTCTGTATTATAGAACACTGTGCCAATCAGCCTTGTGCAGGATCTGATTTACTGCGGAAAGAGATGATTTTTTTTTCTTTCAAAAATATCGCCAATGTTTATTAGTACCAAAAGCTGTAAAAACAAATGAATTGTTTGTACAAACAAGATTTTGTGGAGAAAAAAAACAAACAAAAACAAAATTCTGTGCTCCTCGACACATTCATGGAGCCATGAGTGACTCAGCTGTGACTAACAGTCACATGACAAAAATTAAGGAACTTCTCAGCTGAACTGCAGGCAGTGTTTACACAGAGCAGATAGGTAGTATAGTATACTAGTATAAGTATTAGTATAAGTATGGCAACAACCAAAAAAAAAATGTAGTTAATTATCTATGGTATGGAGAGCCAGCATTTTATCCTCTATTGGTATCATCTGTGAACACTTGAAAAATGTTGTACATGTCAATTCCAAGTTTTGTTTTGTTTTGTTGTGATAAAGTAAATAAAGAATTCATCACTTTCTTTTATTTTATTTATAGCACTATCACTGCTATACAGCACAAAAGACATGAATTAGTTCTTTCTTCTTGCCAGAATTATGATGTTTCCATAGAGGTGCAGGCCTGTATTTTGCAAGGATAGTACTTTTTTTAAACTTGCAGTGTAGAACTTTTGTCTCCCCCTACTGGCAGTGAAAGTAATTGCACATACATTGTTGAATAATACATGGCATTACTGTCCTTTTTTGGATGCTTATTGTTCGTCTAAGGTTTCTTCTGTTTTTTTATCTGGAGCTTTTCTTGGAACTTTTCTTGGACACCTTGTAGGTTTTTCCTCCACAGGCTCTACTCTCCCCCTCATTGCTGCGGCCGACCACAGTTCCATTGGAGCTGTATCTGTCTTTAGCTCTGTCAAACTAATTGACTCCTATATGTTGCAAAATGAAACCAAATTCATCTGGAGCTGATAGACTTAACATAGGACTGTGGGAACTCATTTGAATATAACAGATGTACATCTACATGTAAAAATCCCACAATCTATCTTCAGTGTAGGATTTTGAATGCAAGACTTGAACTTGTATAATTGGTTACACTGTGATAGTTTTATACAAGTAAAGCGTGTCTTCCACACTGTAAACAACAGCGGAGATCTCACTACCTCTCTCTCTGTGTACAGTACACAGGTCCGATCCCGGCCGAGCGAGGGGGCGAGCTGGCCATGGGGGGAGGTCGCAGCGAGACCTCAGCACTAAGTGGGACGGGAGGGGGACGGGGTATGACCACTACCCAGAATTCCCAACGGCCCAATGCCTGCTGCTTCTGCTGGTGCTGCTGTTGCAGCTGCTCATGGTAAGAGACAAAAACAGGCACAAGGCGACATTCATGCACACAAGCACACACCGACAAACACATGATTTTTCGTTTTGTAAGCACTGGGAGAGTGCTGAAGAACTGTGGTCCTGTGAACACAGCTGTGTAGGACATAAAACAAAGCTGCCTCATCCTTGTTGAAATATATTTGACTGTGTCCACAATGTGACAGGCACTTAACAACTGTACATTAGGGTTTTTAATGTGCTTCCATTTGACTGGGATTTTAATTACAGAAAAAAAATAACGTAATTAATCACACCTTTCTCAGTTCCCTAATTTCTAAGACAGTGGTAACTGATGCAGCCCAGTAGGTGGCGGTAATGAACCTAAAGTCTGTTTTCCAGCCACGAAGAAGATACACAGGACACTCTGATTGATGTCAGAACACAAGAGTGAAAGAAGACGAGATCGCATTGAGCTTGTTGGGCGGAAAGTTGTTTTTTAAAAATCTTCCCAAGGGTAGCTTGGATAAAAGTGTGGTTGTGTGCAAATTGTACAACAAAGAGTTTTCTTATCACCGCAGCACTTCAAGCCTACAAGATCACCTCAATGTAAAACATGTTGCTGTTAGCACCAGAGCTAACGTTAGCTACGACAGGTCTGGTATCAGCAAACGGTGTAGCCATCCATAATAGACCACTTTTCAAGACATTGAAAGTGCTTGAGTTTACAAAAACTCTTAAAATGTTGAATATAATAGCTACAACTGCACTTTGAGTTTGCAGTAATCTGTGAATGTAGTAGACAGATGAAAAATGCACAGATAAATATAAATGAAACAAACATTTTTGTTGTTGAAAGTTCACGTACATACTACCGTTCAAAAATTTGGACACACATTTTTATTCAATGCTTTTTATTTATTTGTATTATTTTCTACATCATAGATTAATACTGACGATTAACACTTTTTTGTTTACAACACAATTCCATATGTATTCTTTTATAGTTTTGATGTCTTCAGTATTAATTGACAATGTAGAAAATAATTAAATAAAAACCATTGAATGAGAAGATGTGTCCAAACTTTTGACTGGTAGTGTGTGTCTAGTCATCAATTTAGTCGTCAGTCAAAGTTTATTTGACTTGAAAAGCTTTGCTTTTTGTGTCAAATATTGCTGTTTGACAAAAATGTGATTATTGCGATTAATTAGTTACAAAACCTGTAATTAATTAGTTAATTTTTTAATCACTTCCCACCACTAGTTTCCATACTTGTCTCCTGTCTGCTCTGTGTAAGCACTGCCTGCAGTTCAGCCAAACAGCACCTAAAGTTTTATCATGCAACTGACGTTTCACTGTTGCACTTAGGTATGCGGAATATTTAGTTTTTGACAGAATCTGATTAGAAAAAAAAAAAGTTTATTTGTGGCATTTAAAAAAAAAGTGACATGTAAAAATGAGTGATTTTTATGATGCATCAATTTTTTTTAAAGATATCATGCCTTTGACCTGTTGTGGGTTTTGGGGTTGAGGGGGTTAACATTTACTGAGAAGCTCTAATGTGTATTCACATCATTTGTGAATACACACACACACACACACACACACACACACACACACACACACACACACACACACACACACACACACACACACTGAAGGTGCACACACCTGTAGCTGCTGCTTTACCCTGCTGTTAGCATAACTGTGGTTAGTGCTGTCATTAAATGTGGTAGTTGACATCATTATGTATGATATGTTTATAGTTGTGAGTGTAATGACTCTTCTGTCAGAGCTGTGGTTGAGTGTGTTGTGCAAGTAAGTGAGTGAGTGAGTGAGTGAGTGTGTGCTTGCTGTCTGAAAGCCGTTTTATCATGTCAGTCTCACCGTCAGGAATGAAGAGGAGAAACGGAAGCGGAGGCGGAGGAAGAGAATATCACAGGACACCAAGATGGAAACCATACCAAACTGTGAAGCTTGGTGAGTCTGCAGCACTAACACACACTGATTTGGTTTGTTTTCGGCCCTCAGCCAAGCCGGTTATGTTGCCAGACATATTTGTCTGTGTAGAAGTCAGGTATTTCCAGAACCTGTTATATGATTTATTTTTAACACTCTGACCTCCAAGCAGTCTCTGGGCATTTTATTTGCTCCTGTCACATTTTTCCTCACTGTGGGCTTCTATTCAGTGCCATATAAGTTCCACACATCTATGGAAGCAACACAATAGTAGTTAGAAAAAAAGACTTAATGTCTTGTTTGCAGCCTGACAAAGTAAAGACCAAAGCAAAGACCACCAGTTGCACCATTAGCATAACTAAAACTCAACTATGGTCTTCTGTCACTTGTATGTATTTTGATGTAAAACAAGATCCGGAGTTGACTGAAAATATTGTTCACATATTTAACTTATACACTGTCAGTGGGGGCCTGCGTCCTCTTGAGTAGTATTGCTATGTGTTTCAGTGTCCATGAATCCAATATTAATAATGTACAGATAAACAGATCAGCGTTTATATACTGTAGAAAGTGTTGCCCAAAGTACTCTCAATCAACTTATTGTTTTATCTCCCTTTACACTACCGTTCAAAAGTTTGGGGTCACCCAGGCAATTTCATGTTTTCCACTCTTTTATCCATGTGCGAACATAATTGCCCAAGGGTTTTCTAATCATCAATTAGCCTTTCAACACCATTAGCTAACACAATGTAGCATTAGAACACAGGAGTGATGGTTGCTGGAAATGCTCCTCTGTACCCCTGTGTAGATATTCCATTAAAAGTCAGCTTTTTCCAGCTAGAATAGTCATTTAGCACATTAACTATGTCCAGACTGCATTTTTGATTATTTTAATGTTATCTCTATTGAGAGAAACTGCTTTTTTTTTTTTCAAAAACAATGATATTTCTAAGTGAGGCCAAATTTTTGAACGGTAGTGTATATGTCTTATTTTTAATCAGCTATTTCCAGTAAAAACAAAACAAAACAAAAAAGCATACTTAAACAATACAAAAAAACTAAAATCTGTAAAATTTCCCACTCTTTCTTCATCAGCACCAAACCCTCAGTGGATGAAATCCAGCTGTGGTCCCAGTCTTTTGACAAGCTGATGAGGAACCCAGCAGGTCGAAATGTTTTCCGGGAGTTCCTGCGGACGGAGTACAGTGAGGAGAACATGTTGTTCTGGCTCGCCTGCGAAGACCTCAAACAGGAAATCAACAAGGGCGCCATTGAGGAAAAAGCACGTACCATCTATGAGGACTATATCTCGATACTGTCGCCAAAAGAGGTAGGAGTTGGTTTAATATCTACTGGCAATAGACGCATCATCAGCAATAGTGTTCGCTAAAATGTGTGAGAGTTTCACCGAAATGCATCAAACACAAACCGTCATTTAAGCGCACAAAAATGCAAAGTTTGCTTTCATCAAGAAAACCAAAGCGTGCTCCCTCCTTGACTCAAACAATCCATTATATCACATTAAAATGAAGCCCCTTCGCTGCACTATGTGTGGATTCCATGCGGGTTTACCGAGGCACGCTAGTCTGTGGACACCTGGCCTCCGCTTGCCGACCTGCCCTGATGGATTGCACGGGCTTTGCAGTCTAAAAACCTCCACCTTTACTGACATAACGCACTTCCAGTGGCCTACTCTGAGGCTTGACAGACTTGGAAGGGATCAGACACTCTGAACTTAACCTCAACATGGTTGAGTGGCTTTCCCCTTGTCACCATTGTTGCGCCTCTGGTGTTTACTGGTTCACTTTATCACACATCATAGCAACATCATTCCTTTGTCATTACTTGCGTGTGGAATTTTTTTTTGTGTTTTTCACTGCTGTGTCCCATTTAAAATGAATACCTGAGCACCATGTATGTAAATAGGATAAAGTGTTAAAATTTATGAAAAACAGCCCATTTACAAACTCTTGACTTTTATCAGTATCAACTAAAATGAAACATCCAACTCCAGCTCTAAGCACCTCTTCTGTCAAGTTTGTCTGCTGCCTCTGAAGCTCAACTTTGGTACGTGCTGCACATTCAGAGGCCTTGATTTGTCAGCTTTATTGCACATGCTCGGTGTTCACATGGACAGCCACATTAAGGGTCCCACTAATCCAGTCGGTCTTTATTGGTGGTTGTAAAGTTATAGACATAGTGTAGTACGCGCAGAGTGAATAGGTTAAAGTTGTATTTTTTCTGGTGAGGAGTGGGGGAAGCATTGTCTACTTGGCTGCTACTATTTTTAGCTGAATGACTTTGTGTGTGTGTGTGTAACAGTGGTTGCTTTATTTAGCGTGAGCGCTGAAGGCTTCGCTTGTCAGGCTCCATCACTGGTGTGTACATGTGTGTGCTGGCATGTTTGGACACTGGTGTGTTTGTATGTACAGTTGTCTACATGCTTGAGTGTGTATGTGTGTGTGTGTAGTGTGTTTTTACAGGAAGCTATAAATTGCTGCTCTCAACACCTTCTGGCAATAGAGGCTTTTTATAGACACACACACACATACACCCACACGCACAAAAATACAGGGATATCCAGACGTGTGAGTTTGGCAGAGAAGATGCATGCCTGGCTGTCTGTCTGCATGTCTGACCTTGGTACGATGCCTATCTCTCTCTATGTGTGTGTGTGTGTGTGTGTGTGTCTTTGCTAAATAAGAACAGAGGGAAAACACAAGAGAAAGCTCATCGTTCTATAAATATCTGCTGGTGCCGACGCTGCAGGGCCACTCTGAGTGTGTCTGTGTTCTAGTGTTCCAGCACTGGTAACCTTATGCGTTCATGCTGGGGCTGATAAACTTGTCACAATAACTTTTCTCCATTCAGTCTGTATCAATTTTTAATTTGCAATAAAAACTAGATAAAAAGGGCCAGTTATAATATTTTATAGTCATCCAAGTTTCTTATTTGTATGTATACATTAAAAAAAAAAAAATTCACTACCATTCAAAAGTTTGGGGTCACTTAGAAATGCCCTTATTTTGGAAAGAAAGATAACATTTTTCAATGAAGATAACATTAAATTAATTAGAAATACAGTCTAGACATTGTTAATGTGGTAAATGACTATACTAGCTGTAAACGGCTGATTTTTAATGGAATACAGTGATCAGTTGCCATGTTACAGTTCACTTTTCGTGGTCTCACTATATCGTGGATTTTTTTTTGGTGTTGATCGTATTTGGTGTCGATATAGGTATTTTTATATATTTACTATTTTAATTATTTTTGCGGTAAATTACTTTCTAGCCTAAAAAAATGGAAAACAATATAAAAAAAATAATTAAAACATATTAAAAGAATATTAAACTGAAATAAAATGCATAGCATACAGAGCTGGGAGCTGATTGGCTTAGCAACCTTAGCGTCAGTCTCTTCCGTCTCCCGTGTATAACATGCGTTCAGCATCTCACCTTGTCCATTCTCACTGTGCAGCACATTCATCTCATCGTCATTAGTACTGCACAGCTAATTTATCATCATCTTCATCATTTAAGTTGTAGTATATTAACTGTGGAGTACCTATATTTTGAATTTTATATGTTGTTAAAATGACAGGTTAAGGAGTGTAGAAAGTGTTTAAGAGCATAGGAAGTGTTTATAACAGTGTGGGAAAGGTTTATAAGAGTATGGGGAGGGTTTATAAAGCCTTAAAAAATATATAAATAATAAAATAAATCGCTACTTCGCTGACATAACTGGAAAATAACCCCCCTCTAATGGTACATTGTGTTGGCTAATTGTGTTGAAAGGCTAACTGATGATTAGAAAACTCTTGTGCAATTATGTCAGCACATGAATAAAACTGAGTTTTCATGGAAAACATGAAATTGCCTGGGTGACCCCAAACCTTTGAATGGTAGTGTATAGTTCCTTACTCTGCTAAATTGTACATGTGGTCTGCTTACCACACATGAATAAATACATTTACACACATTAATTAAATCAATCAGAATACATTTATAACCTTAGCTTCATAAATAATGGAAGTGAGTGAAACCAGGAAATGGACAAAGGGTGACCAGGACTGGGTGGTGACTCCAGTCTCCACGCACACCCTAATGTTGTCTGACAGACTTTTGGGAATGCTGCTGGGAGTGCTTCGCTTAGGTGGATGTGGTGGGAGAAACCGGTTTGGTGGAAACCAGACGGCAAGTAGGCAGCCTAGGACTAGCTCACCTCGGGATACCTGCACGAACGGCAATGGGAAAGCGACCAAGAGTAGCATGTTTCATTACCAACGGATATAGTGGGCTGTTTATGAGCAAGGGAGGTGGCACTCCTGAGGTTTAGTCATGCAACTGAGCTTTAATTGTATTTAAGTGCACCCATCAAACATTTTATTTCACAATTTTCTCAGTGGTGAAGTGTCTTTCGATGCTACCTGCTGCTATTGTTTTATCACCCAGTTCTGATTGATCATTCGGTACAAGTAGATTAATGACAATAATTCAATTCAATTCAATTTTACTTATATAGCACCAATTACAGTCAAATTGTCTCGAGACGCACTTTCCCCAGAGCTGTTTCTGTGCTATGATGCACTCTGAAGCCTGACTGAAACTCTTCAAACAAGCTATTCCTTTGCAAATGTTCACATAATTGATTTGCAACTGTTCTTTCCAGAATTTTGGAGAGAAATGGGAGGTTGGAAATTGGTCTATAGTTGGCTAAAACATCTGGATCTAGAGTGGGCTTTTTAAGTAAAGCTTTGATTACAGCAACCTTAAAAGCCTGTGGTACATAGCCTGTTACTAGAGAGAGATTAATCAGGTCTAACATTGAGGAATTAATTAAAGGTAAAGCCTCCTTGAACAGTCTAGCTGGGATAGGATCTAAAAGACATGTCGATGGTTTGGATGTAGAAACTATTGAAATTAGTTCAGAGAGATGTATAGGAGTGAAAAATTCTAAATATCCATCTGGTCTTACAGCCAATTCTAAAGCATCTGTACTCGATGATACATCTGTGACATTTGTAGGAAGGGCCAGATTAATTTTTTCTCTAATCGTAATACATTTATTTTTAAAGAAGCTCATGAAGTCATTACTGCTCAAAGCTAAAGGAATACAAGGTTCAACAGAGCTCTGACTCTTTGTCAGCCTGGCTACAGTGCTGAAGAGAAACCTGAGGTTGTTGTTTTCCTCTATTAAAGATGAATAATATGTTGTCCTGGCATTACGAAAAGCTTTTTTAAATAAATTACTAGACTATTTTTCCAAGCTACATAAACTTCCTCTAAATTAGTGGAATACCATTTCCTTTCCAGCTTTCGGGATGCCTGCTTTAAAGTCCGCAGCTGTGAATTATACCAAGGAGCAGGTCCTCTCTGAGATATAACTTTCTTTTTTACAGGTGAAACACTATCAAGTGTTGTACGAAGTGAGGCTGCAGAATTATTAACAATATAATCCACTTCTGTGGGGGTAAAATTATAATATTTCCCTTCCATTATATCAGTAAGTGGTGCTGAACTAAACAGAGAGGGTATTATTTCCTTAAATTTAGTCACCGAATTGTCAGACAGACATCTACTGTAATGATATTTATTCTTAACTTCTATACAATCTATTGTTGTAAATTGAAATGTTATCATAAAATGGTCAGAAAGAAGAGGGTTCCGGGGAAATACTGTTAACTGTTCGATTTCTATGCCATAAGTCAGAACGAGGTCAAGGGTGTGATTAAAACTATGAGTTGGTTTATTTACATGTTGAGAAAACCTGATTGAGTCTAATATTGAATTAAAAGCAGTCATAAGGCTGTCACTGTCCATGTCAACATGAATGTTAAAGTCACCCACAATAATCACTTTATCTGAGCTGAGCACTAAATCAGATAAAAAGTCTGAGAATTGAGATTAAAAACTCAGAGTAAGGAGCAGGAGGACGATATACAACAACGAATAAAACTGGTTTCTGAGCTTTTAAATCTGGATGAGAGAGACTGAGAGTGAGATTTTCAAATGAACTGTAACTAGGTTTAGGTCTCTGGTTCATTTTTAAGCTAGAGTGGTAGATTGCTGCCACTCCTCCTCCTCAGCATGTGATTCGAGGAACATGACAGTTAGTATGACTAGTAGGAGTTGATTCATTTGGACTAACATATTCTTCCTGCTGCAACCAGGTTTCAGTCAAACACAACAAATCAATCTGGTGATCAGTTATCAAATCATTTACTAACAGTGATTTAGACGAGAGAGATCTAATATTTAACAGACCACATTTAATTGTCCTGTTTCTTCGCTCAGTTGAAATAGTGGTATTAATTTTAATTAGATTTTTATGGTTACTATGTCTTTTGTTTATATTTGAATTGTTTAATTTATTGAATTTTGGTGGTCAGGGGACGGACAGACAGTCTCAATAAAGCTAACTGAATTACTGGAGGGTGACAGCTGTGAGGAAACTGCAGAGAAGTGTGGAAGACTACAACTCTGCATCCTGGTCTGAACTCTGGGTTGTCATGCTTTGGGAGTTCTAATAAAATCAGCCATATTTGTAGAAATGAGAGCTGCACCAGCCAAAGTGGGCTGGATGCCGTCTTTTGCAGTACACCACGTAGACACCCAGCGGAAAAATGACGACATACGGCTCTGGCAGGGGTCCAGAGAAAACTACGGAGTCCGACATGGTTTTGGCAAAGTTGCACACCAATGCCACACTAACTTTGGTGACCTCCGATTGGCGTAACCGGGTGTCATAACCGCCGACGGGAATAACAATGTTACTGTATTTACGATTATCTTTTTCAGTCAGTTTCAAATTTGCTTCTATGTCGCCCGCTCTGGCCCCTGGGAGGCATTTTACTAAGGTCGCTAGTGTCGCTAGCTTCACGTTTCTGACTATGGAGCTGCCAATGATCAGAGTTGGTTTCTCAGCGGGTGTGTCGTTGAGTGGGAAAAAACGATTAGAAACGTGAAGCGGTTTGTGGTGTGCCGGGACAGCGGGCTTGAGTTTAGTACTACGTTTCCTACGAACTGTCACCCAGCCACCCTGACTTCCCGGCTGCTCGGGAGCTGCTAGGGGACGACTAGCAGAAGCTACACTCGCAGCTATACTATTGCGGTCCGCACCGGCTAAGGGGGCCTGGCTAACAGCTAGCGGGGTGTTTTCCATGGTGCGGAGCCTCGCCTCCAAAGCTACAAAGAGACTGCATTTATTACAGGTATCGTTATCACTAAAGGAGGCAGAGGAGTAACTAAACATGTGACACACTGAGCAGGAAAGAGGAGAGGAAGAGGGAGAAGCCATGCTAACTGCTAAGTGCTAGGCTAGCGGACAGAGATAACAGATTAACTTAGAATTAAGTACTGAGAAGGTGCTTGAAGAAAACGAGTGTATGTTACGATTCAAATATTACCGCTACACACAGACTTAATATCAAATTAGATGGAGTGGATAAGCTACAACAGTCACAGAACACAACACAGCGCTACAACAGGAAGTGACGCAATACGCTTACCGTAACGTCAGACGTCAGCAGTCCTCACCAGCAGAGGAGGAGTACAAAACAACTTAAAACTTTCATCAGCCTATGGGCACAACAGTACAGATTTATAGAGCACCTGTCACGAACGTTATACATCTATATCAGTGTTTTCTGAGGTTGCTGTAAACACTTATCCCTCATTAGATTTGAATGTCAATCAGGTGTAAACTACATTGTGAGGATGTGCTGCTGTAGTACATTGAATAGAACTGTATATTGTGGAAAAGCTCAGGTTTAAACAAGCAAATGTTTGCAGCTAAGTCAGTTCTGTCCACTTGAACCAGTGCGGCTAGAGAATTCACTTGGGTTGGGGCAACATTAGTAATAGTATCTATTACACGTTAAGTTCAACTTTGATGAACTTTGACATTTGAGCTTTTTTGACCAAATGCAGGTGTTAAAGGAAAGTCAAACTGGAGTAGAGCGCAAACACCACATTCTGTGTCACTCAGTAGCCACACTGATTCAACATTCATGAATCATTGGTGGCCAGGCCTGGGTCAGAGTGGACAAGTCTCAGTCTCCAAGATCAATGAAGGGGCATCAGGGGAATTCGTCCCCCTGCGTCAGACTGTGACCTGAGGAGACAGAGGGAGAATATTTGCTGTTCACAAGCTGAACTGTGGAGCTAAATGCTAGTGTATAGCTGCAGACCTACCTCTTGTTACTGGTGATGATCCATGAAGGTTGGATCCTTCCAGATTGCTGACAGACACAAAATGGGATGTTTGCTCTCTACTGCAGTTTGCAGTCAATATAAAACAAACAAAAAAAAAGAACACTTTTGCGCACATGTAACCTGATGTTGATCGGTCAGTGTCTTACACGTACAGCTCTCACCTGTTGAATGCACATAACAGTGAAGTTCTTCATGCACGTCCTACAGGATCGGTCTCTGAACATTTAGACCCCATCATGTATTCATTGAGCTTGAACTTGAAAACACCGCATTCAGTCTCTCAATGTGTCATCTTCTTTCCCTCCAGGTGAGTCTGGACGCACGGGTTCGAGAAGTGATCAACAGGAAGATGCAGGACCCGACGCCTCACACGTTTGAAGATGCCCAGCTGCAGATCTACACGCTGATGCACAGGGACTCCTACCCTCGATTCCTCTCCTCCAACATCTACAAGTCTCTTGTTCACGGCGGCTCTCGTACCTCCTCAGAATCCTAGTCCCACACCACCTCCACTCCCTCCTTGTGCAATCCTGCACTTACAGGACTGATGCCAGAGCACTTCATCTCTTCTCTCGCACACTCCTCCTGGTCCAAAAGTTTCCAAAAATGATCACTCCTTTTTTGCCTCCTCTGTTCACTCCTACTTTTCCTCGAATCCCAAATCTCTCAGATTACTGCCAAGACTTTCTCCAGTTGAGTCCCTTCACCTGCATTCCTTCTTTTTTAGCCTCTTCTGATCCATTATTTTTCTTGAATTGTTCTGTATAACAGCATCTTAAAAGGTAACTTTGACCTTTGTGTGCCATTAAATATTTAAAAACATAGCACAATTCTAGTTTGACAGGAAGACGGTAGAGACATTATCATAGGAAATACATTTTGCTTTTATAAAACTTTATTTAAGAGCCCTGAAATGTTTGAAAGTGAAAAACATCCTGAGGCCAATAATTATTTTTTTATACAGATTGTGTAAAACAGTACAAATATTTCAGTCAAAAAAGGTGGTATTATTAACTGGGCAAATATGGATCATCATCATAAACAAATAACATAAATTTTTTATTTTTTTTAAAAAGCTTTTTTCCCGGGCTTTCACTTGCATCTTGCAGTTTTGGTTAGCTGATTGAGTGTGTTTAGCTTGAAAGCTAAGCACACTCAATCATCTGAGAAAGAGATGCTTCAAAGGTTCAGATAAAGCTAACGAGAAACCCTGGTGTGAAGTTAGACGCTGACTAATAATGCATTTTGATAATTACCTGTTAAGAAAATACAATTATACAGTATCTGCCATTAGTAATTAACATAAAAAGCTATTTTACATTAGTTTGTTTATGAATTCAGGCCTCACCGATGGACAAACTGGCTTTAAACCTGCTGGTTCCAAGGTCAAGAATGAACATTTTTGACCAGGGTCCTTTAAATTTTGACTTTGAATAAATTGTGCCATACAATTGTGCTGAACCGTTTTTTTTCTCTCTCCTTAACCCCTGTCCATCCATCCCTCTATTTTTTATTTTTATCCAACATTTTTTGTATTTTTTTTCCTCCCTCATCTCTCTCTTTCGTTTCCACCTTTCCCTTCACCTTTCACGTCAGCAATCACACCTGAAAGGAGAAAGAAGCGATCTGGGATTTTAAAGTATTTCTGAGAAATCATCTACAGTTACATGGAGATGTACGTGACTGCTTTGGGAGATTTTAATGCATTTCAGGGGGAGAAATATTCATCTGTGCCATGAATTCTTAGCAGTTATTTACCAGTGTTGCCCCTCCCCACATGACCGTCCAATCACCTCTAAGAGCCAGTTGAAGGTGGACTTCCCAGACTTCACCTCATCGCCTTCTTATTCATCTTACGGTGGCCTCTACTTCAGAAATGATGGAAAGGTAAAAGATGGATGATGTCTTGTTGCGTTTCTTTCTTTCTTTTTTTTTCTTTTTCAACTGGAAACACAGGGTGCTCCCTCCATCTCCCGCTACAGAAACTTTGTTTCCTTTGTCGTTTTCGTTTGCTGGATCAATCATTTCACTCCTGTTTTAAACAAACGGACAGAAGGAAGGTTTCCGCTTCCTTCCGACTACTGATTTACAAAGACAAGACGTCTATTTTTTAACAGAAAACTCTATATGGAACATTTTAATTATGCTCTTTTTTTTGGTTTTGTTTTATTGTTTCTCCCACTCTCCCCACTTCCTGGATTTTTTTGCAAGAAGAGGAGGATTCCTCTGAGACTGTACTGATCTCCACCCAACACCACAGACACTGCAATAATACACTGGAGTTTAGAAAAACATCACATACTCACACATACTCATACACTTACAACATTTGTGTTACTATATCTAAGGGATCTTTCAATAATCTGTCACTTCATTTCCTGCCTGTCCAACCATTAACCCTCAACCAAAATAACACAGAACTATTTAGAGGTACAGGAAAGACGTTCACTCAGGTTCATTGACAAATAGTTTGGAGTTTTAGTGGATCTGCGCTATAAAATGTTTTGTTTTCTTTAGTGAAGTGGTAATTCAGTTTGACCTCTAAAGTCGAACAAAAGTGAGTATATTTAATAGAATGTGTTACTATCTTATTACCATAAAGGACATTTGGTATAATTTAAAATCAAGCAGTTACGTATTTAAAACTTAAGGAAACTCACTGTTCAGACTGAAAATTCATGTTATCCAGCATTACATAAAGAAACAGTGTTAGTTACCTTTCTATCCCTTTTAATGCTAATTTTAATTGTTAAATTTAGCATCTGTTATTTTTTGGTGGAGTTTCAGAAACATTTCAAAGATGACATTTCTATCAGTATTGGAAAATCGATGCATTTTTGGTGTTTTCATTCTAATTGTCTTTAGGATTTAGATTGGTGTTCAGACAAAATCTGAGGAAATCACTTTGGGCTTGTAAATGTTCTAAATAGCATTTTAATCAAATAACAATCCACATTTGAATTGATTAAAAAAAATTAGGCATGTCCTGATTTGATCTCAAAGATGGAGATCAGAGTTGAACGACGCATTTAAAAAAAAAAAAAAAAATCAGTACTGGCATGACTGTAAGCTCGATTTTTTGTGCATGTCCACTGTTATACAGCTGTCATAAAGGCAGAGCGCATATTGTGACAGGATGCTATTTTGAATAATTTTCCTCGTCAACAATCAATTAATTGGTGACACAAATTGAGCACAGTGGAAATTTGTTCCGTTCCCGTTTTAGTCAACAGGCACCTGATTTGGGCCACAAAGGCAGCTCTGATACATAAGCCACAGATACAGGACCACTGTCCTAGTCAACCCCAGCTTGTTTTAAACACATTCATTTTGGACGGAGGACATGAAGCATCACAAAAGTCTTTGTCATGATCTTAACAAAAACCCATAAAAACTGCTATTTGTGGAAGAAGAAACAAATCCAAGATTGACCGTTAAACTCCACTCTGTTCCCTTCAAAAGTCACCATTCAGTAGAACAATATAGATGGTTTGATTTCTTCTCCACCAGCTAAGAATACAGTGAAATATATGCTGCATTTATGGCATATATATGGATATATATAATTATCATTTCCAGCTTGAAGATGCTGTCTATACCATCATCTAGTGATAAGTACATTTTAAATAGGGGTGGAAAAATACCTGGGAAAGCCACATTTTTTCCTGGAATATCTGACCGAGAACTAAATACCATAGAAGTGTCAAAAAAAAAAACAAAAAAAAAAACGAAAAACACGATGTAGTATTCAAGAGCTCCAGTCCCTAATTTCATGCCATTTTGACACATTTCTTGTCTACATAGCACCACCGTTGCCTGTTACACAGTTACTGCTGAGGTGTTAGCAACTACTTTTCCAGGGTGTCAATCCCAGTGAGGGTTAACAATACCAGTCCTTCCATTTTCCAGCCCAAATGACATGAACACAGCATTACAATATACTCATTCTGTTACATAACTTCTTGGGTTGTCAATTTGCAAAAATAGGAACGGCAGTTTTTACAGTCAGTATTGACCAAAGAAGATAAAATGTGCTCCATCCTGTCTACAAATTCACCAAAGATTGAAATTTAAAAGACAAAATTGCCCCATTATGTATAGTAACACAAATATTTACACAGACACACATAAACACACACACACACACACACACACACACCAGGGTGGCCTACCTGGGCACTGCTGCTGCTGACCTCTGCCTCTGTGACCTCTCACCATTGACCTTACCACTGTCCGTCGCCCACATGGACTCCTGCTCCTGATTTGGCTGCAGGAGGCTGCAGGGCTGATCTGTGGTTGGTCAGTTCAGGAAGGGGGGTGGGAGGGAATCCCAGGTGCAAAAAAAAAAAATAAAAAATAAATAGATATAAATATATATTAATGAAAAACAACTAATTTTTTTTAATGTGTGTATATATATATATATATATATATATATATATATATATATATATATATATATATATATATATATATATATATATATATATATATATATATATATATAAATATAATATACATATATATACATATATATATATATATATATATATATATATATATAAAAATATATATATATATATATATAAAGAGAGAGAGAAAAAAGACACCTACTATGTGAGATGGGATGCTTACACAGTGCTTCATGGGAAATGTAGTTTGAGGAAAACAAATGTTTGTAGTTGCCAGCGAAGGCAGAGACAACAGATTTTGAAAAAAAAAAAGATGCCTATGTCTTTACCAGACTGGTGACTCAGAATGCATTTATCTTAGTATTGTTAATGTTATTTATTTTATATTTTGTTAAAACTGTGATTTTAATTGTACATATATAAACAGAAACCCTTGAACATCCAATGAGAAGCAGCTTCATTTGTTCGGTGTCATGTGAAAGTGATTTTTCTTTCCTTTCGTCACTCTTTTTTTTCCTTTGACAGAGCTCCTGTCACATTTCTACTCACTGTCACTGCAATATAAAGACCCACACCTCTATGCTAACAGAACAAGTATGGCTGAGTCAATAATAGCTTCACAGATGTGCTGCAGAGCAAAGAATATTTACCCTTTTACAGAATCTGGTGAGAAGAAAGTGTTTATTTTTTACATTTATTTCAATAAGACATATCGAATAATGTGATTTGGATGAAATATCCTGATTTTAAGTTTAGATTTGGATAATTATCTTATAATAATGGCACAGTTCCACGATGAATAACAATCATTGGCCAAAGAACCCATCGGAAATACATCTCAATTCTCATTCAAAGGAGCAAGTAGCAGGCTGGGATGGAGCAGAAAAATGTTCTGCTTACTTTTACTTTATGTGCTGAAGGGTTTGAGGTTCAACCAGACTGCAACCAGCTCCTGCTGCTCTTCACATACTGTAACCACTATGTAAATATTAGGACATAAACAGTGGCAGTGTAGCCCTCAACAAACATTAGTTTGCCAACCATCTCACACACACCAATAGAATCCGCACATGAATCCCACAGGAATATCACAAACAGAAAAACTCTGGTCAACAAACCAGCAATAATTAATAACAAATGAAAACTAACTCCCGTCATGATGTAAGAAGAACACAGTGGCAAAAAGCAAGTTAACAAATGTCCAAATTTTTGTCTAGCCATAAAGAAGACTGATGAAATGTCTCTCATATTTTCCTCTTACTGTTCTCCATGAAAAAAATCTAATACAGTCAACGGTGAGTGAGCTGACATTCCTGTTACGGCAACAAAACACTGACTGCCCTGTTCAGTTTACACCTTTTAAAACTTTGAAGTCATTTGTCTCACCTTGGGGTCTGTGGACACCTTGCGGTAATTAGCTAAACAATAATAAAATTAGCCTATTCAAAAATCGTTTTGATTGTGTTCTTTTTATTAAGTTGAGATAATCATGACAGATATTTCTTTTCTGCCAATATATCAAATTTTATATGGAAACAACAAATTGTATCTGTCAGAGAAATCACTTTCAACTAAGTTACCCATTACAAAAACACCTCTCAAGGAAGTGTGTTGATTCCAAATCACATGACCTGCTCCACATGATGTCATTTCCTCCTGGAGAAAAGACAGGCAAGATTTCAAGGCTTTCTTAGTTATTTAATATAAAGTAGTGTTTGAGTCAAGTGCGGATTTATCGCACGTCAACAGGTTCACTACAATAATTTTTAAATAACTTTCAATTTCAGTTTTTACTTTTACTGTGTTTTGACAGAATCTTTTTAGAGAAAACAGCTTAGATGTACATTAAGAGGATTTTTGACACAATGTCACAATTTAAAGTTTACATTTGGTTAGTTTTCCAAGTAAAAGGCGAGGACTGGTGCTGAGCCTAAACCTGGTCTATACTGGATTCATAGATGATGTGTAAAACAGGATTAGGGGTCCAGGCCTTAAAATGAAAGTAATAATCTCTTCTCACAGGTGCAACTAGTTTGAATATAAGGTTGGAACTGAAAGTGAACATGAACTGAGCAGAGCTGTTGCAGTTGACTGTGTGTTGATACTCCCAACAGTGTGTTCCTCAAGGAAACCAACGTACACACACACACGCACACACACAACCTGTGAGACAGTTTATTTGTAGCTGGTGCACTTGGTCTGGTCTTTTTCCACATTTCGCTGTAATTTGAACTGCTTGTGTTTAGTATTAATTCACTCTGTGACACAGACACATACAAACCTACATACACAGTATATTATATGCACACACACATTCTCTCTCACAGCTCTATGCTCACACAAACACACATTTTACTCATAGTTCTTTGTCTTCTCATCTGTGTTTTTAAACCAACTGCATCCTGTAGTTTTGTTTATCCTTTTCATTTAGTTGTGTCTTTCAGACCACAGTTAGCTTTTTGTTTTTCCTCCTTTCTGCTTTGACAATTACACAATGTCAGTTGATTTGTGTGAACCTTCTGATCCCAGGAACCAACCACTGGGTATGAAAGGCAAGTTGTTTTCCAAAATAATCTTTTAAATGCCATCATTTATCAGATTTTAACTTTCAGATGGCCCTTGAACTACTCATGTGTGGCATGGGTTTGGGAAACTTCATCAAATCTAAGCTTAAAATTGTGATATGCTATCAAAATACTTTTATTCTGTATGTCTCATTTTTAAATTCACAAGAGAAATCATTCCCTTTCACCAAATTCTGTAAAGAAAAACAGAAAAAACATGCATTCCCCAGCAAAAATGAAGAGCGATTAGTGACTCAGCTGCAGCCAATAATAACTTGGCAAAAAAAAAATCAATGACTTTTCAGGTGAACTGCAGGCAGTGTTTATACAGAGCAGATATTAGACAAGCATGGAAACAAATATTAAGGTAGTAAAATATCTAAGATGTACAGGCACTCACTTTTGCAGTGAGATATTAATATTTTTTACATATTATATGCAGTATCTTTCAAAAGTTTGAAGTCACTTAGAAATGTCCTTATTTTTGAAAGAAAGGCTTTTTTTTTCTTCTCCAATAAAGACAACTCACTGAATACTAGGACCACCACCCGGTTTCTTCCAATGAGGGTTTGGTGCTGATGAAGAAGTGGAAAATTATATATTATTATTATTTATTATTTATTAATATTTTAGTATGCTTTTTTATTTTATTTTATTTTTTTACTGGAAATATCTGATTAAAAATAAGACATATACAATACCATTCAAAAGTTTGGGGTCACTTAGAAATATCCTTATTTTTGAAAAAAAAGCAGTTTTTCCTCAATCAAGATAACATATAATTAGTCAGAAATACAGTCTAGACATTGTTAATGTGGTAAATGACTATTCTAGCTGGAAACGGCTGATTTTTAATGGAATATCTACATAGGGGTACAGAGGAACATTTCCAGCAACCATCACTCCTGTGTTCTAATGCTACATTGTGTTAGCTAATGGTGTTGAAAGGCTAATTGATGACTAGAAAACCCTTGTGGAATTATGTTAGCACATGAATAAAAGTGTGAGTTTTCATGGAAAACATGGAATTGCCATAATTTGAAGTAATGGACTCTTAAAAAGCTGACCAAAGTGGTTGGCATTATTTAAAATGATCATAAACAAGAATTTTGATGTTCCTCTCATGATCAGCTACTGCAGTGTAACTTGTCAGCTTAAAGTCTTATTTGCTGACTCTGTTCTAAATGCTGACGCCTGTGACTACGCTACAGTACCTTGGTGAGTATGATGTTATAATTACTGATAGGAGTGATGGCTAACCCAACAGAAATAATGCCCAAATTATATTAAACCACATTTTTTCCTTCACTCATTGTCACAATGACCACGAAGTTTTCTGCATAATCAGTTGAGCTGTTCTTTAGACTTTAACCCAATATATAACACCAAGTTTGGACACGCTTTCTCATTCAGTGCTTTTCATTTATTTGTATTGTTTTTTTAATGAGAAGGTGTGTCCAGACTTTTGACTGGTATAGAACAACACAGTCAGTCTGCAAACTGCTTGCCGAAGTTCACTTTTCTGGTTCGTCTCTTCGCACGTTTTCTTGTCTTTCACACGCAGCCACTCTGCATTCTGTCTACGCCGCATGACTTCAGTCTGTTTTTCATCCAGGGAGAAGACACCTAACACAACGTGGTATCTAACAGCCTTCCAAGTGTCCCTTCACCTCCCTCTCATGCTCATGTATGGAAAGAGCTCAGCAGTGTTTCCACAACAAACACTGCAGGAGCTTTCTCTGCTCTGCTTTCTCACCACTTTTCATCACCTCTGTCAACATGTTTGGCAGCCACCAGCGTTATTTGGAAGACGGCGATGATGACTCCGCTTTTTACCGAAGTGAAGTGTGATTTATTTTCAGTATTTTTTTTTTGCTTGCAAATCTGGTTCAGTGAATTGAACACAGGTGACTGTAACAGTTTGACAACTTCTCTACATAAGATGCTATTTAAGCTGAAACTTCATGTGTTTATTTAATTAATTTAGCATATATGTCATCATTTCTAATTAATCCCTCATATCTGTGATATGCCTGCCATTCATTAGGTCTGTCCATGAAATTTTACATGATGATTAGTTGCTATACAAATAATTGCAATTAATGATGTTATTTCCATCCGTTTTATGGCCATATTACTTTCTGATTAGTGGTTCTGGCACCTTGAAACAGCTACTCAATGTTACTGTGCTCTTTTTCATTTGGTTAAATGTGAAATATGCCTACAGCAACTAGATCCACCATATTAATCAATCAATGCACATCGAAATAAAGTCGGTTGAATGTAACAAGTTAAGCTCCTTAAGGTAAACAGTTGAAAAGGCGTAAATGGTGCAAAATGGCCTGGTAGCGGAGACTGAAAGATGGCACAGTTAAATGAAAGTGATTCTAACAATTATGCCAAATGATTGTGGTCACCTTAAATAACTGCAATCAGACGACTGAGTATTATCAGTGACAGACCCACTTGGCGTGCTTTACATCTTTCTAAATATTCAAACTAAACAAGTCATAAAGAATAATAAAAATACAGTAATTTGATCTTAATCCAATAGCAACTTTATTATAAATGTTAAGGGCAAAATATGTGGCAGCACAACGTGGCAAAGAAAGGCACATCCACTGGTTCCACAAGGCCTAACTGTGAGTTAATCTGACTTCAAACTTCATCTACCGTAAGAAATTAACCAAGTGCTTCTTACAAAACAAATTAAACTCCTAGACAACATGAACTGTGGCATATTCTTCTCCAAATATATTACAGCTTTTAGTATATATATATGTATATATGAAATATTACAAAAAAGAAAATAATATTAATCCATCTTTAATTCATTTTAGTAAGTTGGCTTCCTCATGGAATTATATACATGTGGGTCTTCAACAGAACTGAAATAAAGAAAGACAAAGAGATTGATTAAACTCTTTTTTTCCTTTGAGGGTTTAAATGAATTAGAGCTCAATTTGTAGCTGTAGAACATTTTTTAAATATTGAGTTAAAGCTATTTTTTGTATGAATTTGTGTGTTTTTACTTCTCGGCGGACCAAGTTATCCTAGAATTTATTTCTTAAACTACTAACATGAAGATAAATTAACAGCTATAATATATTACCTGGCTCTTTATTAAAGTACACAAAATCTTGCTTGAACTTTAAAACATCTTTCTTTTTTTTTATTCCCGCACCAAATTACATCGATTTCTAGACGTCATGTTCTGGTCTCTTAAAAAAATTGAACCAACTTTTCAAAATGAGGGTGAAGAGGTCACCAAGCTTCATGTTGCTGCGTTAGTCTGATTTATTTCTGTGTACATGTTTCACAGCGTCTGCGGCATCTCACAGTGCTGAAACAACAAAACAGACTTCCCAGCTTCTCAAATTAGTTGCTCCACCTTGACCCAGAGCCAAAAGCTAAATAAGGGAGCGAGGGAAGGACTGGCAAAACCTATGGGGAACAGGGAGGAAGGAGTAAATATGGAGAGGAAAGGTGAGAGATGAGACGGAGGGGAGGGAGGGTGAAAAGGACAGCGGAGGAGATATTTGATGTAAACAAGACGGGAGGGAGGGGAGAGAGAAAAACTGAGAACAGGTTTTAAAAGGAGAAGGGAGGGCAGAAAAGAAGGAAACATTAAGAAGAAGCAGGAAATGTGGGAGGAGTAAGAAACACGAGAGAGCATTAACAGGTAACCAGAAGCTGGAATTGTTCATGAAGGTGAGTAGAAAGGTGGAGATGCTGGGGTCTGGTCTCTGCTGCCATCTTGTGGTGAAAGTTTGTTACTGCAACACTGGCTGAACCGTTTCCCCTTAAACTATTTTGTAAAATTTTAACATTTTCTATTAAGTAGTATGTTTGGTTTGTAAAAGTTCCATAACCTTAATAGTTTTTTTTCTTAATTTTATACAAACCCATATTCTTTGTAGGTTTATTGTCTTTTAAGGTTCTCATGTTCCCATGTGTCTAAAATGAGGTAACGGGCGATAAAGCTGGAAAGTTTCAACAGCATCTACAATCATTGATAATTTTGAATTACTTTTTTTTTTTTGACAATAAATACAGGCAGACAACAGGGTTACTTTGAACTTAAGCACTTTAGCCTATTTATCAAGGCATTCAAGTCACCACTTTTGTGTTGACAACAACATAGTACAGTAAATTAACATATAAATAAATAGAAATTTGGATAAAGGACAGTTATCACCTTGATACTTTGGGTCATTCCAACCCAAATCATCAGGGGCTTCAGCTCAACAGTCTCAGATTTGCTTGAAATGTATTTATCATAAACTGTTGATATTTAAGATGGTATCTGTGAAATTATTACCATCAATCCAACATGTTTTTGGCGAACTGAAATTCAGCGCTATGTTTGAATGACAGTATCTCAGGAACTGTTAACGATAACAGGCTGATTTTTTCTATCATAATGACCTAAATTCAGGATCTGCAATATAACAAGTCAATAAACTAGTCTCCGATTATGGGTGAAAAATCCAAGTTAAAACCAACTGAAGCAGTCGTGAAAACAATCAAAACACAGAAGTCAGTTACTGATATCTTCTCAACCATATGCTCCTGTATATCACAATAATACTACACAAAATGTATACTTCTTAATATGCAATATGTGGTTACAAAAATGAAAAGCTGACTTCTGTATTATCAGTTCTTTTGGTGACTGTGCTCAGACATGAGACTTCTCATGAGAGCTTCAATTTCTATTTGATTTTTTTCAGATTTCAACTCACCCACAATCAGAGACTACTTGATGTAGATGTCCAGTATTGCAGATTGTGAATCAATGGCATGACAGATTAAAGTTAAAAAAAAATAAAAAATAAAATCGGACTTTTATCTAGGATAGCTCCTGAGATACTGTCAAACATCCTGACATTTCAATGTGTGACAAAAATGAAAGTGAGTCAACAGGCAACTTTAAAAAATCATCAAAAAAAATGTATCTGAAATGATTCAATATATTAAGCTAGTATTTCACAAATATTCTTATAAATATGTATTTAGCATATAAATTTATCAATAAAAAATTCATTTCATGCTATAAAAATTTCAAGCAAATCTGAGATTTTCAAGCAGAAACTGTTCTAAACGTGATGATTTGAGACGAAACGTAACTTTTGCGCTTTCATAGTGATCACATGAAATTACTGAAGAACTACTGTTGATTAAGTGTCTACTGCTGAGTTTTTGCCTTTTAATTTTTTACAGTGTTGAGCCTTCAACATCTGTCAGACATGCAGTCATTCGGTACCGATCGTATTTCCTCACCTTCCATCTGTTGCCGCAGCTGTTGCACACAACAAAAGTGGTCATTGGCTCATCAGCACTGCGGGTCTGCACCTGAAATATAACACACACACACAAACCATTGGTTTAATCCACAAAAAGACTGCCATGAGTCTGTTTTTTGTGTGTCCGTACCTGGGTGTACGTGCAGTTTTTTCCATGACATTTGTTGCAGATGAACATGTCGGTCTCGGTTCCTCCGACCTTTGACAGCTGATGCTCTCTGATGGACTCTTTGGTCAGAGCCTCTCTGATCTGCTTCAGCTCTGCGCTCGCCATCTCCTGCACAGACACACACTTCAAATGCTTGAATATGCCAGTTTAATTCACATATACAGGATTCCAGTATTTACAGAAGACGGATACAGTCTTTAACATATTGGTAGCAGTGTTGCGCCGTCGTCTCACATTTTGTTCATGTTTTTTTAGACCCAAAACTGAATTCTGTGAAATATTTGAGTTACATTTTTGGAATTTTGTATCCGTCAAAACCTGGAAATGTATCTATTTTATTCTAACACTCACAACCATTGCATTTGGTGAGAACACAGTGAAAACAGTTTCCAGCACATCCAAACCAAACAACCAACAGAATCTGAGACAGTGCAGCAACATATTTGCGTACTTCTGTCTGAACTGACTCACATCTGTCTGCATATGTAAACCTAAATATAGAGGAAATGAGAAAAAAATGTAACTTAAAAAAAATAAAATAAATAAATTAAAAAAAAAATAATAATAATAATAGAGACCCAAATATAGAAAAAAGAGCAAAAAATATACACAGTTTGTTAATGAATGGTATGTTGATAAACAGCAGTGGAATTTATAGGCTTTCATCTGCAATAGTTCCTGAGATACTGTCGTTCAAATAAAGTGGGTTGATGCGCAATTTTTTATTTGCTGTAACTTTGGAAATTATTTGATATATTAAGCAAAACTTTGGGGGCGAGAGGCTCTTAAAACTGAGAGAATTAATGGACTTTGAACTTTGAGACAGTTCTTAAACTATTCATTTGTAACGTGCCGTTCAGTGGGAAAACCTTATCAAATCTAAGCTTAATACCCTGATATCTCAACAAAACCCCTTTATTCTACATTTCAACACTCTACATTCAAATATCTACTATATCTCTAAATGTGCTATGTAAAAAAAAAAAGAAAAGAAAAGAAAAAAGATGGGGGGAAAAAAGTAAAAAATAATAAAAAAATAAAAAAATCAGTGCTTTCCAGTGCAACAGTAGAGCCACTGGTGACTCAGCTGTGACTAAGAGCCATGTGACAAAAATTCAGAGACATTTAGGCTGAACTGAAGGCTGCAGGAGACATATGGAGACAAAATTAAACTGAAAGTAGTAAAATATCTCAATAATTATAGTAGTATAAAATGTTGCATGTGTTCATTTGTGGTACTTCTTATTTTTTGTGAAAAAATAAGAGAATCTGACTTTTAAAATATGTTTTAATATTTTATTGCAATATAACTTCTATATTGCACATAACTCTCTTAACTTTTTACTGTACATAAGTCATTAGGTATTTGTCTCTTTTTCTAACTACTGCTGTGTTGTTTCCATAGAGGTGCAGAACTTTACATTGTAGTAAAAAACAAGCCCACAGAAAAGAAAAATGTAACATGATCAGAAAGCAACTAAAAACTGCTTAGGGCTCAGACAGTTTAAGAAGCAGAAACCTTGCTTTTATGATTCACTTTGATGGCTTTGATTAACTGAAGCAGAAAGTGAGATTAAAATGAAGATATGTCTCTGATGGAGAGGAGCATGCAGAGGGTACCTGTTAATACCATGACACCAGTCAAAAGTTTAATCTCACCTACTCATTCGAAGCAAAACACGGCTCTCATTTCAGACTCCTCACAGCAGCCAATGTCAGTTTCACACACAAAAGTGAGTGTCAAAAGTTAATTGGAACAATTTCTTACCTTACTATTGTATTTGACCCATCAGTTGTACTGCACTGAGCTATTCAGCTATTGTAGTAATCCACATTATCTGGTGAACCAAAACCAAGTAAAGAGCAACAACGGTTTGTCATTATTTTAGAACATGAAGGTCAGTGAGTGCAGAAAATTCAGGAAATTTTTTTTAAGTGCATAAAGTGTTGTGAAACTTGTGCACAAAAGATCAAAGTGGCTCTGATGAACGTAAAATTCCCTCTGCTGGAGAGAAGTTCATTAGAGCCTCAGAAAAATCCCACAGCTCAGATTAGAGCCCACATGGATGCTTTTTCCTGTTAACCCTCTAAATTCGGAAAATTCTTTTGCTCCCTTCACATATTTACTCACTGTGGGCTCACTTTTCACAGCAGAATGAAGTCCTGCACCTCTACAGACACAGCGCAACTATGGCTAGAAGCGCAACTACTCAAAATGTCTCAAAAGTGTTGCCAATACTGGAATAAAGCGCTTTAAATAATACAGATATTTTTACATTCCTAATTTCTTTTCAGACTTTTCAGCCTGCAGTTCAGCTGAAAAGTCAGATTTTTTTTCCATGTAACTGTTGGTCACAGCAGTCAGCTGTCAATCAGGTTCAGCTTCTCAGTTGTGCTAAAGAGTGCAAAAAAATATTTAGGTTTTTATGCAAGTGGTTTACTTTGACAGTCTTCTTTTTTTTTTTTAAGGAGACACATAAGATAAAGTGACATTAATAAAATGTTACAATTTTAAGACTAGATTTGGTTGCTTTTCCCAACAAAACCTAAACCTAAAAATACAGGGAACAAAGGGACCTCTCTGATTAAACCTCTTCATTCGTCTTCATCTCTGAAACCTCACAACCCTGACGCGAACTCCAAGAATGACACAAAAACGGCTGCGTGACTGACCTCGGCAGTCATGCAGGCGATGCGCTGAGGCGAGATGTTTCCACACAGGACGTTGCGACGCAGGTCTGGATTCTTCTGGTCCTTCAGGTTGGAGATGCGACTTCGTAGACGGCTTTTGTATTTCATATCTGTGGAGTTAAACTCCTGGAAGATCTGTGAGCACAACGAGCAGTCAAGGGCCGAAACACTCCCAAACTGAGGAGACGCACACGGACTTTATGAATCAAATGTGTTGCATTCTGATTATATCCAAATTAGAAATGTAAATAAGTTGTAGGCGGAAAAATGTAATTACTGTTGTTGTTTGAATTATCAACTGATAACATCCAATAACATGAAATCTAGGTTGAGAACTAGACACGAGTATGTAAAGTTATTCTAATGGTTACTGTAGTCTATACATGCTCAACAATAAAGAGATAATCTATATTTTTTTTTAGTTTAAATAAAAAAATAATAATCAAAGCATATTACAGACTCTTTTCTGTAGAAAAATCAGTTAGGTACTCTTTATTGTAGGCATGACGAAGACACTCTAAGGCATGCGTATAATAAAAATAACCTTCAATCGATTCCCTTTTAGTATTTTTGTATTTCTTAGATTAGTATAATGAGATATAGTATTGTACTGGCGAAACCATTCCAGGCCATTCTGAGGGCATTTTTCTTGCTGTATCTGCATGAAAACTTGAAAAATCTCTGCAAGAAACGTGCAGTTTGCATCAGTGCAACAAACGGACAATTTGAGGAATTCTCAGCTTCAAGCATGAACATGATACTTGTGCAGGAAAAAATATCCTACATATCTACAGTTCTACAGTTTCATTTAGCAGATGCTTTTATCCAAAGCGACGTACATCTGAGAGTAGATGCAACACAACCAAGAGTCTAGTCAGGAGAAAACAACCTGGATAAGAGCTATAAATAAGTTCAAGTGTGATCATAGGACCGTGGTGTCTACAGTCTGTCAACTGCAAAGGTGTTCAGTGAAGAGCTGGGTTGTAAGTCTTTTCTTAAAGACGGAGAGGGACTCTGATCGAACAGAGTTTGGTAACTTTTTCCACCGGGAAACCACAGAGGAGACGAGTCGGCCCTGTTGTGGTGGTTGTATCGTGTACCTTTTGATGGCCAAGCATAGTGAGGGAGTGTAGACCTGAATGAGAGAGTTCAGGTGGGAAGGAGGTGTTTTCATTGTAGCTTTGAATGCAACAGAGTCCTCATGGTGGCACCAAAGAAAAGGTCATTTTCTTTTCTGAATCACACAAGTTTTAACTTCTGTATGCTGAGCATTTTGGGACGTCTCAGGCTTTGGTTGTTATAGTGCAACTCTCTAGTGTACTTGGACTCTGCTGTGTCTTGCAGTACTATTGTATGATGCATTTAGACAGCTGTTAGATGCTGACATTTAGTTACTAAAGTAACCTGTCACACAAGCACAAGTTCCAACTTTTGGTTGGTACAAGATGAGAAAGTCTGGGGTCACCAGATCCAGATTCGTCCTCTGATGATAGGGAATGTCAAATTTAACGGCAATAATTCCAGTAAATGTTAAAATATTACCCTCAGGACAAAGTACCACTGCCCTCACAGAGCCACTGAACAAACATGCTTTTATCTAACAAACTGAAACACACCGTATGAGTACACTTCGATTAAGATATTTCACTAAGTTGTAAAATTGTGCTCTGTTTGGTTGTTTACATCCATCTTGTGCAGGGAAAGTTTCAGCATGAAGTGCTGATGACATGAAAGGATATGCTCTTCAATTTGTGCTGCGAGGTGCTCGCAGTCAACTCCAGTGGTCTTGTGGTCGTCTGAAACACAAAGACAGTCGTATTTAGCTCTAGGCACATTCAAATTTTACACTGTTTAAAAGTAAAGCAAAGAAACACATAAGGAATAAATTAGTATTAACCATCTGAACTCAGACGTTACAAAGTCATGTTATCTTTGCCAAGAATCCAAAAATTGTCAAAATTACAACATTCATCAGGACCACTACAAACAGAATTGAGATTTTTACCTTTATGTTGGTCCCTAAACCAATGACACACTTTTCCATAGAAAAACTTAATGAAAACAAACCTTAAAATTGTTCACTCAGATTCACTTTATTCTCTAACTGTGAAGCGATTTGTGACTCCACTGCAACAAAGTCACTTGACCCAAATTTGGCTGAATTACAGGCAGTGTTTATACAGAACAGATAGGAGACAAGTATGGAGATAAATTCAAAATAAAATATATATAGCATGTAGAGTTACCTATTGGGCCCCTTGGAAATATTTAGACATGCTGATTCCATTTTTCTTAAATTTTTACAAAATAAAAGAAATTTAACTCTCTCTTTTTATCCCCCTTTTTGTGGAGTTATGGCACGAAAACATACATTTCTGAGTTCTCCCCAAATCTAGCCATGGCCTTGCCATTTCTATACTGGTAACGCATTCTACATTGCAATGAAAATGAGCCCACAGTGAGTAAATAACGTAGGAGGAGCAAAAACACCCAGAAACTGCTTGGGGTTCAGAAAGTTAAGCCGCACCACTGCCCATGGTGATGTTTTTAGTACATCTGCCAAACATTCTACTTATTGTCATTTTTTCACTGGAGGAATTCTAACAACATCCTGGTCTTATCAACATTTTTGGGGGGGATTTGTGAAAACAGAAAACGGATCTTCTCACCGTCAGTCTGCAGGGCGGCCACCAGCAGCTCTCGGCACTTGTTCCGCACGCTGTCAGTCGTGACGGGGGCTGGGGGGAAGGAGGTGAACCGAGGGGTGTGGGTGGGAGTGGTTGGGGTTGTTGGGGATGTTGGGGATGTTGGGGTGGTGGGCGTCTCCCCGGACTTCTTACTAATGAGAAGCAGGACAGAAGAAAAAGCAAAGTGCAGTAAAGTTTGGAATGAGACAAGCTTAAACTCCTTTCCTGTTATTAAAGACAACATGCAGTGGACAACTGAAGACGAATTCTCATGTGAACTTCTCAGTCACCTCATCCTGCGACAGACCTTTTCTCGCTACTGCCAGAATCACTGGAGGTGGACGATGATCTCACTGGAGAGCTGTCCTTCTTCTTCTCCTTCTCTTCAGACTTCCCCTCCGAACCATCTGTCAGATTACACACCAAACAACAATGGCTAGTTTAGACATTTGACGAAAGTTTCGCGAGGCATCGAATCTCCGCACGCTGCATCAAATTTGCTCGAAACGCACCACAACTGGACCAGCATGCAACATGCAGTGCGTTTCGAGCTGTGATCCGGTGTGTTTCCCTGGAGCTTGCCACAGCTCATTTGCACAAATTAGATTAGACTTCTACTTTATGCAAATTTGATGCGGCGTGCAGAGATCCAACACATCGCGAAACTTTTGTCAAATGTCTAAACTAGCCGTCGGTGAACTAAAACGAAGACTGTTTCAGCTGCTGCACAGCTTATTTCTCGCCTCAAAAGCTTTCAGAAATACTTTTCATGGAAGTGTTTTCGAAATAAAAGAGAAGTTTGCGTAGTGGCTCGCTGAAGCTCAAGCGCTGTCACGTGACAATGTAGTGGCCCACTAGGGGCCGATTTTGTAATGTGGCACGTTTACATGCGGGAAAAACGCATCTGGTGGACACGTACCTTTAGTAAAACACAACACACAATGTTATTTTTGAATTCTTCGTGCCAACCCAAAGATTTCCAGCTTCTAAAATTTGATTTATTTAAGACATGTGATGGCTAACATTGTTTCAGTCATTTTAGTGGTCCTCAACATTTCATTCAAACAGAGCAATATTTGTCATCTATGCAAAATTGGGCAGTACATAAAAAGTTGTACAATGCACAATAACACACCAATGAGCATAAGACAAATCTAAATCGGCTGTGTGACGAAATATTTAACTGCAGTGTGTGACTCAGTGTTACAGATCACCTGTCTGATGCGAAGAAAAGTACATAGTCAATCCTGTCTCCATGATGGGGGATAATGTATAAATCTAAGCAATGAAGATATTGCTGTGAAGTATAAATGTATGCAGCTTTCTCTCAGATGCTCATCTAGAGTCTGTCTATGCCTCAAAGGAAAAAATAATACAAACAGCTGGAAGCAAGAAATTAACTTCAGCTTCTTTTAACATCTAAACAAAAACCTGCATTACATTCATTATTTGTGCTTTCTGTGATGTTTTTTGGAAGAAAAAAAAAACATTGGTGCTGTTTTTACATCACGTCACAAGTGAGTTTTCATGTCTTTTGTATGTCTAAAATCTGTCTGTACACACATATATACCTACCCAGCAGTTTCTTCCAGGATTTGATGAGAACTTTGGCCAGAGTCTGAACTTCCTCATCTGAACTCTGTTTCCTCACTGCGTTAACCGACATTCCAACTCTAGTTGACTGCAGAGCAGGAGAAAGAAAATACAGATGAACAGAGAGAAGAAAACAGAGAAACAAGATATTTCTATTATCAAATTAATTTGCATTTCTCTCCATACTGAGCAAGCACAAGTAGGTAAAAGTTGGACATGTACGCTGTTCCTGTACCAACTGTGGACAGACATAATGTACTATTTGTCTTTAGCTTTAACAAAAAACTATGAGATAGAGCTATGGCAAAGAGAAATGTGAGTAGCTTCAGGTTCTGAGCAGACAAATTCTCACTGTGACACTGTGGACAAAGATGAAGCAGGAACTCTGATCATGTAAATGAATTTTAATCTTGACACGAGGCAGTATTTGGAATATAGTTAACATAGAAACACTTACAATTTAGCCCCTGAATGCTAGATTCAGGTTGTTGTTGAGATGTTTGTGTGGTTACAATCCAACAATTTTAGAAGCTCCTAAACTGCGTTAAATTCTTGTGCATCTTCCACTGTAAATTACAGCCTTAGGAATGATGTAGAAGTTTCTTATAAAAGGAGCGCTGGTCACTCCTGCCTTAGGATGTGTGCTTCAGTTCTGGATAGCTGGATGTGACCACATATGGGCTGTACTCATTGAGACAAAATAAAAAAGATGATGGTGTTCCTCAGACAAAAATGTTACATGGACACTTACCCTTTAATATGTTAACAGCAGTATGCCAAAGGGGTGAATTCAATTACCTGCAGGGTCTCCAGAGACATCTTGGTGTTCTTTAATTCCCTCAGCAAGTCAAGAGCACCATCCTGTAAACAGAACAGTCTTCATCTTAATTCACAGGTTTCTCTCCATCTCAAGATCAGCAGAAGAAAATTCAAATAATGCGGGGTTCCTTCCGTTACTGTTATGCAAATGTTAGGAGATGAGTTCACCCTCTAACAAAGCAACAATGGTTCAGGAATGGTTTGAGGAACACAACAACAAGTTTGAGATGTTGACTTGACCTCCAAAGTCCCAGATCTCAATCTAATCAAGCATCTGTGAGATGTGCTGGACAAACAAGTCTGATTCATTGAGGCCCCACCTCTCAACTTCCAGGACTTAAAGGATCAGCTGCTAGCATCTTGGTGCCAGATACCACAGCACACCTTCAGGGGTCTAGAGGAGACCATGCCTCAACGCATCAGGGCTGTTTTGGCAGCAAAAGGGGAACCAACATAATACTAGGAGGTGGTCATAATGTTACGCCTGATCAGTGGATTTTGGAATGATGTTGGGAATAGGACACAGCACATTCTCAGCCTACAAATATCTGAAACTTGCCGTGCTTCCTATAGGATTTTCCTGACAAAGCAAAAGGAGTGCCTGATACCTGTTGAAAATATTTTCTCTGGCTGCAGGGGCATCGCCCATCTGTACAAAAGTGGTTTGAAATTGAACAACTGGAAAAACGGAACAACCCACTTCAATGTAATGTTGAACAGTGCTGGATTTGAGAAAAAAAAATTAATTATAAAAAATATATATATATATATATGTGTGTGTGTGTATATGTGTGTGTGTACCTATATATGTTTACATGTTTAGAAAATTAAATTAAAAAAAACTGCAACAGTTTGATAGGTAATACCCATTGGGTGATAACTGTGCTGTAATTTTTCTGTGTTTTGTTGTTCTAAACGAAGAATTTCCCTGAGACTCAGTTTGAGCAGAGTCCAAGCACTGATGCTGAATCTAATGTATTACCCTGTTAAGTCTAAGATCTAAGATACAGACTATAAGCGTCATCTAAGAAAGACAGAAGAACGAAGTGTATGCCATCTGAATGTTAAGATTCAAGTTTTATTCCCCCAGAGTTCCTCCCACAGCAGCGCCGCTGTCACCCAGACGCCCTCAAACTATTCATCTCAATACAGCCACAAGACGGAGCTCCTGCACAATGCTAAACAAAAGCTTCTCACTTTCTGTTCAGGCTCAGCTTATAATTGGTCACAAGAAGGACAGAGAAGTTTCCATATGAAACGCCAGCAATTTTACTTTGACCAGTCAAACTAATCCAACAGCAGCACAAGCAAAGCGGACGTGCTTGTTTTTGCAGCACAGCAGTTCAGGCTGGTGATGATTGGGAACAATGTAGAGAAAGTAAAGTTTTCTGTGGTGAGTGAGATGGTCCAAAGGGGGGAAAAAAGATGGAAAGGTTCCCACACTGCCACATGAGCAACTCAAATGCGAGAGCATGCAAAAATAAAGAGATCAAAAAGGAGAATGGAGACAAAGAGAGTAGAGCAGGAAGCAGATCTGACTGCAGAGATGTGGTGAGATGGATGAGAGATGTAAGTAAAAGCAACAGAGTAACAGAGGCTGTTAAAGACAGCATGTCAGACTGAAATGTAATATTAATGTGCCTGTATTTTTGCATTATTAATGGAGCTATTCATTAATCTCAATCTCTGTGCAGACTGTTACTGTGAGGCCAGAGTCCCACTCCTCCAAGGTAAGAGAAAACAAACATGGCTGCTAGAAAGTTAAGAGTGCGATCGTTCCTCTTTTATTAACAGTTTAAAGCTCTGAAATTGATATTATTTTGGATATTTTCTGTTTGTTTTCTTAACTAGCATGCAGTTAATAGTGACTTAGCTTATTCAGGTCAGATTCAGTTGGTTTCGCAATAAAGGATCAAATCAACCAAACTGATGTAAAGACGACATAAAAAATATTTCTTCCATAGTATCCATGTAACGGTACAATCTGTATAAAATCCTCCAGATAGAGATCAGAAGCTTTACATTAGACATCACCAACTAGAGTTGGCAAAGAGAAGAGCTGGTTTGACTCTTTATGAAAGTCTCCTGGATTTTCACCACAACAGTTCCTGCAGTTTGCGCCGAGGGGTGCAAAAAACTTAAGTCCTCCAGTGAGCAGCAGGTTGTGGACATGAACACCTTGTTGATTTCAGATGTTGAATAACTTGACCTGGCAGAGGACCAGTAACTCTACTCCAAGCTCTCTCTGGATGTCCAAGCTCCTCACCCTGTCTCAAAGGCTGAGAACAGCCACCCTACGGAAGAACATCAATCTTAGTTTCTATCATGACATTGCCCAGTTGCACACCCATCAGGTGTCTGACACCTTGCATAGCTTTGACCGCTGTTATCTGGTCCCAGCCAACCATTCCAAGCGTGGCTGCTTTGCCCTGGTCGCCCTTCCTCTGGGTTTTATTTGCCTTTGCATAGTGTATCAAGATAAAATCAATCTTTAATCCATATTTGTTTTTTTCTTTATGTGTGTAGGAGTCATTATTTGTGAGTTTTTAATCATTGTGTTAACATTAGATTATTACCTGTGTACCTTGATAAACAGGCCAAAGTGGTTAAATTCAAAGTAAATGGGTTAGGGTTAGGGTCAGGGTTAGTACAAATGATCAATAATCATCAATAGAGTGAAATTGCGCCTTTTATCATGATATGTCTTAGCTCTAGGTTTAGAGGCAGAAAAGGTTTCATTTAGTTTTATTTCTGCAAGCTCATTTTGGAATAATGAATCTGAAAGTGGGGCTGCACAGTGGATTGGTGGTTAGCACTGCTGCCTTGCAGCTAGAAGATCCCCGGTTCATGTCCCAGGTCTGAGATCTTTCTGCAAGGAGTTTGCATGTTCTCCCTGTGCATGCATGGACTTCCTCCCACTGTCCAAAACCATGCTGAGGATAATTGGTGATTCTAAATTGTCTGTAGGTGTGAATACGAGTGTGATTGTTTGTCTCTATATGTGGCCCTGTGATAGACTGGAGACCTGTCCAGGGTGTCTCCTGCTTTCGCCCTAAATCAGCTGGGATAGACTCCAGCGACTCTAATGAGGATTACGCAGCGTATAGATAAGAGATGGATGGATGGAATCTGAAAGTGTTCAAATCCTCTCCTCTTGTTAGGTGTAATGATGGATATTACATTCAACTGGACTGGCATGATCAACAAACTTATGTTGGCGTCTATAACTGTCCTAGCAGGTAATTAGATGTGTTTTCAAAATAAACCATGATTGGTGCCTGTTTGATTTCCAGCATATTAACAGAAACATCTCAGCAGATCATTCTCACAAAGTGAAAACTCCACGTACACACACACAAAAAAACACACTTACACACAAGTTTAAAAACATGTCCAACTTAACAGCACATTAATTAAACAACCTCGGACCTCCAGCTGATAAAGTCCACAGTGAGCTGACAGTTTAACCGCTTCCAGGTGCGTTTGCTTTAATTGGCGGCTTTTCTGCTGCTGTGTTTTCCAACCAAACTATTTCCAGAAAGTAGCATCGTGTTGTTGGACAACATGAGCGCAAAATGCTCCTCCAGCACAGCAAAACTCCCTCCGTGTTTCCAGAATTTTCCCTCTCAGCAGCTAAAGGTAGAGCTCATCACCTGATGGCGTGTTTTTGTGTGCGGATGCAGCAACTCACCGTGTTCTTCTTGTGCACCATTTTATCCAGCTTTTTGGCGATGCGCTCCACTTCCTGATTTTTGGCCATGTCGAGCGGATTTCGGCGCGTCACTTGTGCTCCTCTGCTGCGGTGTAAAGCTCCATGGATGTGGAAGAAAACCTCTCCCAGACTCTGTCCCTTTGCTTCTCTTTACGCAGTCTGTCTGCCTCCTTCTCTCCCAGCTGCTGCCTCCCTCTCGTTTGTTGTTGTGTGACACCGTGGGATGATGGGAGATGGAGTCTCTTGTGGCCCACAGCTTTGAAAGGACACTGACATATTTCAGCTCTCTTGTGCGTGTAAAATTCTGCTGTCTGACTGAAAAAAGTGACTGAAAATATTTCTGTTAGTCAGGGTTAAAAGCAAAACAAACAAACAAACAAACAAAAACACAAGCAGATGAATCAGAGCTCCCTCTTGACAAAAACTTAATGCTCACCTCCATTTTAGAGACTAAATTCTCCAGATATCCTCCCTCCTTTTTAATTTATTCTATTTATACACTCATTTAGCACATTATTGGGAGTCAGCAGTACCTTAAATTCTACGTTTAACAGTTCCATTTTTTGTAAACATTGTCAGAATCCTATTTTGTATTTATTTCCGATCTTACAGTAGGTGGTGACAGTGCTTTGGACTGGTTATATTGACAGTATTCTTAATATTTTGTCCATCGTATTAACATGCATGAGCAAAACAAACCATTGGAAACATGTTTTAATATAATGCAATCCACTAAGGCATCAATAACAAACATCAAGCAAACATAAACCTCTCTGAGAGTGTCTCTAACTACAGATTATACTCTTTTTTTGGTACTATTTTTGTTGTCTTAAAGATGAATCTTATATATTTTTAACCTTGCACGTGTTTTTTGTTGCTGCCCGACTGATAACATTAACAGCATTTTGGATTAATCAGGTTGCTTTAAATGTGTGATGCAAATAAATTTGATTTGATCTGAACTGATTTATCCACGGGGCTTTCTTTCTGCATGGAGTTTGCATGTTCCAATAACATGCTGAGGTTTATTGATAATTCTAAATTGTCCATAGGTGTGAATGTAAGTGTGATTGTTTGTCTCTATGTGTAGCCCTGTGATAGACTGGTGACCTGTCCAGGTGTCCATTGTCTTCGCACTAAGTCAGCTGGGATAGACTCCAGCCCCCCTAGCGACTCCAATGAGGATTAAGAGGTCTATAGATAATGGATGGATGGATGATTTTTTCACATCGATCTTGTCTTTAACATATTTTCCTTTACCTTTGTGCCCCACAAGTATATTACCCCTGTGGGACAGAGTTAGCAGTAATAAAGGACTCAAAGCAAAGCGCTAAACCAGTGCAGTTTCAGAGAGATAAAAACTGTAATTTCAACTGATTTCCCTTGTTGTCATTATCACCCAGAAAGACCTTCGCCACCAACTGCTTGTATTTACTCTGACCTTCCTCTAGATGTCAGTGTTGTGAAGTTAGTAAGTGATGGAAACAGCTTTGGGTTTTCAGTTTGATTACTGCATCTTTCTCTGCTTAGAGCAAAGAGAGTATTTTAGGTCCAGTATAAGTCTCTGGGAAATAAATTTAAGTCGATTTAGTGACCTCTGTGTTCTTATTTCTGAGTTTTTGTTGTGTGTGTAAAGAGTCAAACTTACCCATAAGTTCACCTGTCTGTCCCAAGTCAGTCAAATAAACACAAATCAAGTCAAATTATCAAATATCCCATTACTAGTAGAAGTACTACATCCAATCTCCCATTGTACTTTAATATAAGTTTCACAAATATTTGTGGTACAATGTATTCTCGCTCTGCAGCTAAGGTGGAGTCACTGTACTTATAATTACTTGAAATGCAACAGGCTACTTTAGTCCAGGGGTTCCTAGTCTAGGGGTCAGGCCCTTCCAAAAGGTCACAAGATAAATCTAAGGAAGCGGAACATCATTGATGGGGTAGAAATAAAAATTCAGTACACAAATTCAGATTGAATTTCTGGGTTTTCCTTTTTCACTTTTCCATTGATATCTGTATTCGTGTTAAATTTGTTAAACTTATTTGCAATTGCTTTATAACTGATTATTCACAGTGTTAGGAAAGTATCTCATCTCAAGTTGTGCACGTACCTTAGATAAACAAGACTGCATGTATATATATAGAGGGAAAACTCATTAGGGATGGTAGCACAACAAACATTTGAAGTGAGCAGTAAAGAACTATTTGACTTATTAAACATAGTAAGAAACTTACTTTGCATCACTGCACATAACACATATCACACAAAGCTGTATATATATCCCATATTCTGACAGTATCATGTGAATATAGATTTTATTTTTCTCAGGGGCAGAAAGAGTTTGATTAACTCAATGTAGGAGAAAGATATTGTCACAACATCTTTCTAACGCTACTGATTTTAATCTATTTTGTGCTTTTTTCTCTCTTTGGTTCAAGAGCGTAGTATTTATGATGATTTTGCAAGTAGAACCTTGCTTTATTTTAAATTTGAATAAGGACCAAACAGAGGGTATTAATTTACGTCAACCAAGAGCAAAAATAAATGGACATGTCCCATATTTTTCATGTAATCCAGAGCAGATTACATTTTTTAAACAAACTTCCCCAGCACTGCCTGCCAGCGACAGCTTGCTGGTCCTCTTGCTGTCTCTCTCTAAATTTAAATCAGACTCTTCTCTCTGAATCTGAGATGAGTAAATTGTTCTTGGAGAAACTCTTCCATTTCTGTCTTTTTTCGTTTTGGTCTCATGGATTCTTGCTGCTTGATGTCTGCAGCCAGAAACCTGGTCCAGCTGAGGATCTGCAGAGCAGAGCTGGCAGCGACATCAGCAGCTGCTGAGTGCGATAGCTGCCAGTGTGAGTTTACTACAGAGGACCTGGGCAGCTCGGAGGTATGCAGCCCATGAGATGCAGAGGAGAGAAACTCATCCAAGAGCTGACCGAAAGGAAACAAAAGCAGCTTCTTCCTCCTCCTCCTCCTCTTTTCCACTTTCTCCTCTCATCATCATCCCTTCTGCTTTATTTTTTCTCTTTGCTTTCTCCTTCTCTCTTTGATGCTTCTTTCTTCAATTATCTGCTCTTTCATTTGCTTTCATTCTTCTCTCCTTTTATTTATTTTTTATTTCCCCTCTGCCCTTTTTTCATCTCTATCCTTTCCGAATGTTTCTCTGTTCTGTTCCCTCCTTTAATCCGTCCCTTCTTTCTTTCATTCTCTGCTTTCCCATTCATTATTACCATCTCTCTCCTTCTTTATATCTTCTCCTTTCCTCTTTTTTTTTGCTTTATTTCACATTATCTAATTTCACTCTCTTCATAAATCCCATTTTTTTTCTTAATTATTTCCTTCCCTTCCACTTTCTCACTGCTCTTCTTTGTCATATTTTCAATAACTCTTTCTCTCCTCCGTATTCATTTATTTTGGTTGCTATTTTTTTTCCGTTTTTCCTCTTTTCCAGTGACATTTGGTTTTCATTCTGTCTTCTCTTCCCTCCACTCCTCTTTTCTTTCTCCTTTTCTCCTTGTGTTTCATCTCTTCTTTCCTCTGAGGGAAATATATTTCCCTTTTCCATCCCTTTTCTTTCCTCCACTCTTCTCTCAGGAAGAACGTGGATCAGGAAATGAGTAACATCTTACAATGTTAAAGAACTCAGTTCAAAATCAGTGATAACTCCAAAACTGACCCACTTTTTAACTGCGACTTTGTCACAATGGCAGCATTTCAAGATGTATAATAAATGAAACCGAGGGGAGCTCAATCTATCTGGGATATTTCCCTGTTGTTTTTTTTCCATTTGTTAATGCCAGCATGGGAACTGATTGCCGGTTATTGAGAAAGACAGCTCATCAATATTTGAAACCAATATACTTTAAATGTTACATATTAACAGCATGTGATAGCAGTGATCATGCCATTTATGAATAGTCTTCTTTAGTCATAAGGGTTAAAGTAAACTGGGGAAAGTGGATGATAGTGACCTTATTAATCTTTAATAGTATTGAAATAATGTCTGTTTTTTTCTTCTTCTGTTTTTCTCTTCACATGAGAGTTATGTGTAACATACTCTATTAGTTTGAGCAAATATAACAATAAAATGAAAAATCTGTAATACATGATAATGTACGAGTATGACTTGAGGGAAGATCCCCCCAATGGACATAAAAGGTTTTCATAACTTTATAATTGACTTTTGATCAATTATACACACACTATCATCTAATACATTGACATAGTAGGTAACCACCAGTAAAAAATAAAAATAAAAAAGTACTATTAACTGTCTAAAAGGCTAACTAGCTGACTTTATGATAAGCTAATTATGCTATACTATATCAGCTTGCTGCAGAATTAGCTTGAATTTCTTGCTACTGTAGGCTAAACATCCCTGCTGATTTGATATTATTTTTGTCATGAATCTAAACATACATGTTAAGAACATAAAGTTATAACTGTTGTCCTAGGCCCTTCAAATGTAATTTTATCAGCAATAATCTCATGGTTAAAAAAGAAAACTTTGACTGGTAATGGTGGAGATGCACTTTTTCAAGATTTCACATTTAGTCCTTAACTTAACTTACAAGCACACTCCATGTGCACATATTATATTGAATTGTAACACATTTTATTTCAAAATAAAATAGACATTGTTCTCATCTTTGCCTGGTTTACTCTACTATAACTGAATTTGTACAGTAGCAATAGAAATGATGGCATAGTATGAGGCACTACGACGCTCCTCTGTTTACAATGAGCTTTAACACTTTGTTGCCACTTCTCCTGCAATTTTGTCCGCTGGTCTCTGTTTTGCTAATATTCCACTATTCTTTTGCTTTTATTGAACTCTAATTGCCATATATTAAAGCATTATTTGCTATTGTTTTTCAGATGCTCTTTGTTTCCAATAGCCATTAACATAGCCTTAGCCACTGTGCAATTTATTCATTTGCTGATTTGTGGTGATGACTGCGCTTTTCTGTCAGTTTGAACAGTTTTCTAAAGTTACTCTTAAATTTAAAGGATAATTCAAATACTCCAGATAGCCTTAGCTGCAAGCTTGGGATCGAGTCTCTGAGTCATAGCCTTAGCCTAGCATCCTCAGCAAAGTAAGCTCCATTTACACACTGACACCAATAAGTGAATTATTTGGGCCTTTTGAGTGTAATGGTCAAACTGGGCCTGTTTGTGGAAGACAGCAGTGTTTATTACAACTTCAGCAACATCTGCTAACTCACCTTTAAAACAGAGCTCTGCTAACTGGACCTGCTCTGTTCTCAGTCTTTACACAGGAGCATTGCTTTGCTAAAGACCACAGAGTGTCACAGAGCACAGTCATTTTATGTTTATTAAATAACATTATCCCTAATAGGAGAAATGCAGAATGTTGGCGCTGATAATCGGCCCATTCCTAAGTGCTGAACACACTTCGATGTGTTACTCACATCTTAGGTGATGAGAATGACCTCTCTTCAGTACGAAGCTGCTGCAGACTCATTTACCAACAGTGGGGAAGAATGAGCCAGCTCCACACAATACTTGGCCTGCTTTCTGAAGGAAATAAGAATGGCTTCATCCATCCAACAGAAAGGACAGTTCCTGCCTGAGGTCATTACTCGCAGCCACTCCACGGATCTAGTATGAGTAGAAAGGACACTTCCTGGTGCCGAGGGTCAAAATGAACAGTCGCAGATCAAGGAAAGTGGGCACTTCCCGCTTCAGATGAGTCTCTATAGGTCCAGTAAAGGCAGAGAAGCACTTCCTGGCGTCAGAGGTGACTTCGAATGAGTCCATAGATCAAGAGAAGAGGACGCTTCCTGAATTCAGGGTTTCATTGATCTAATACACGCAGAACAAACACTTCCTGGATGCATAGATCTGTGCCAGGTAGAACAAACACTTCCTGCTAATGGTAGTTAAAGTGAAATACTGTGCAGAACAAGAACAGAGGGCACTTACCTCATCTATTAAAAAAAGTCTAAGAGTTGAAAGTCTACCATTACCACCTATTGCTTTTGGAGTATCAGAGAAAATCTGTTGTTTTTACAGACAGTGTGCCAAAGTCCATGTGACACATGAGCAGAGCATATCTCCAACCTGGTCTCTACTTTTATCTGAAATAAACATATTTTCATACATGTGAGGCAGTAAGACAGGATCCAGTTTGAAAAGGCCACAAAGTCCACATAATGATGATAAGAGCGAGGTTGGAGTTGAAGGTCAGCCACCAAACCTTCACCCAGGCAACCAAGGCCTGTGTTCCATGCAGGACCATTATTCTTAAGTTTCATTTTCACATGTTCAGTTCGGTTTTCACTTGATTTCAACATGTTTGGGTTTTGAGAAATACCATGCTACTGAGCATTTTTCAGAATACTGAAATTATTATTTTTGTCAATTCCCAATTAAAAAACAAAAGTCTATAAAGTGTCTTCACAAGTACTACCACAATATCTGTTGATGATAAATGAGCTAATAAACACAAAGCATCTTTCAAAATGATTCTCGACAATTTTGGTAGTGTCAAGTTTGCGCTGGTAAAGTAGGTTGGGGGCCTCGAATGCAAACAAACTGGGTCAGCATGAACAGTTTTTAGGTGGTTTAATAAATGCCAACAATCAAAGCTTACACGGAGGATGGCAGGTCAGCAAACAAACAAAGCTCATGGTCAGGAAACACAACTTGGGAAAATGGGGAACTGAGAACAAGTGAAATGGGTTTGATTGACGAGCATACTGAGTGACTGAGAACTTCAGCAGGGCTGATAGACATCAAAACGGGACTCAGCTGCTGCAATTGACTGATTTCACTGTTAATCCTTATTTTTGAGTGCGGTAACATCACTCAGCAGGAATTACTTGCATGCAATGTCACATCACCCTCCAATAATTAAACCATTACTGCATTTAAAAGCGTGTTCACATTTGCAAACAAGTACTTTTGAAAATTCATTTTATTCAGAGCTGTTCAGTTCGCACAGCTCTGGAACTGAAATTATTGGACAAGGACAATGGTGTCATTATGTTTGGGAAGTTCAGCTGTAATAGGCTTGTATTTTTTAGACATCAAAGAAACAGAAACAATAAGAGGAAACTCTAATCTGTGGCCTGAAAGCCAGTCTGACACCTGACTGAAATGTGTGAGCTCAAATCTGTAAAAACTGAGACATGAGTCCAATGATACATCATAGAAGGCCTTGAAATCTGACTGCTAGAAGTGGACCCTTTTTGTATAGTAATAACATGGTTCCTTTCAACCCATATCTTAACAATCAATAATGTTATCTGCTTGGACAAAGTTTGAAATTAATACAAAATCTTCCAGTAGTCACTGTAATAGAATAATCGAATATTTGACTTATTTTTTACAGTGTGACTGTGCTTAGATTATTCCACAAGGTTGACTTTTTTTTAATGTATTTATTTATTTTGCTGTGGTGTCTTTTTTCTACTGCCAGGAAATGAAAATGCATCAGCAATCTGTAAAAGCTTCTAAACACAGTGCAGCTAAGGTTTGTTGCATATGCCTTTATAAAAGATACGCAGTCATGCACAAAAGTTTACGTGCACTTGTAAAAATGTATATCACAGCCTTGAATTTCCAATGGCTCCTGTAACCCTGAATTTTCGATGATTGAAATATGTGCATCTATGTCACACACACACACACACACACACACACACACACACACACACACACACACACACACACACACCACACACACACACACACACACACACACACACACACACACACACATACACACATACACTCCCACACAAAAATAAACAATCAAGCATTTTGCTTCTTTCATAGCTTTATTCTAGGTCTTCTGGAAATATCACGAAATCCGATGGGTCAAAATTATCCATCCATCCATCCATCCATTCATCCATCCATCATCTATACACCGCTTAATCCTCATTAGAGTTGCGGGAGGGCTGGAGTCTATCCCAGCTGACTTAGAGCGAAGGCAGGGGATGCCTGGACAGGTCACCAGTCTATCACAGGGCTACATATACAGACAAACAATCACACTCACATTCACACATACAGACAATTTAGAATCACCAATTAACCTCAGCATGTTTTTGGACTGTAGGAGGAAGCCAGAGTATCTGGAGAAAACCCACACATGTACTGGGAGAAAATGCAAACTCCATGCAGAAAGATCCCAGGAAGGCCAGGATGCGAATCAGGGATCATCTAGCAGCAAGGCTGAAGTGCTAACCAGCGAGTCATCGTGAAGCCATGGTCAAACTATACATACGGCAATTCAAATATTTGGTTAAATATCCTTTGGTCACTTTTACCTGAGTAAGCCACTTTTGCTTGACGTCCACAAGCATCTGGCAAGCTTCTGGATGCACGTGTTTTAACCATTCCATCAGAGAAAATTAAGTTCACTGGAAACTCAAGACATGAAAAACAAGGTCTTCATAAGTGTTCACAGCGCACAACTGCGTTAATATAAAAGATGGTGTCAACATTTTGTGTACCTTCCCTGTGAGTGTGTGAGGATGTGTTTGTACAAATGAATGTGTGTGTATTTGTTTGTTTCCCGGCCGGGTGCCAACATTCCAGACAGGCGGCTACGCCGGGAGACAGGAAGTCAGGACAAGGTGAGGATGATGTCATTGTCCTGGGACAGAGAATGCGGTGGTCGGTCCTGCGTGGCACAGGTTCGGCACACGTCCAATCGTCCTCCACCCTGCAGGGGCGCCAGCATGTGGGGAGAATCAGCCAGTGACAAGAGACGACTGTAAGGACTTTGAAGTGAATTTCAGTCCAGTCCTTTAAGAAAGAATCAACTGCTGACAGCATCACCAAAGAAAAAGCAAATAAAGTAAGTGAAAACTCATGATGAGCAGGAAGGACTGATGGTCCTGGAAGTGTTTTCCCCATTCTGTATTCCCATTTTCTTTATATTTTATTTTTATAAATAACATCCTCAATATACCATGGAAATGTGGGACTCTTGGGGATAATGTAACAACTGTATTCTGAATGTTTGTGCTGTGAGCAGCCTAATGTCTGAGTAATTGCGTTTCTCCATCAGTGTTGCGACTATTTTCCTCTTTTGCTGTTGCCATGGAGAAGAACCCAGAGGTACGATGTGAAGCTGCAACAAATTCAGAATTGATTGAATTTGTGCACAAAACATGCTACGGTGCTTGCTTGACCTATCCAAAGACGATCCAGAAATCAAAAGTGAATTGATTAATCTGCAGATTGTGTATTAGCTTTACCTCACGGTTAGCAGCACATGGAACAGGACACAAAGCTCAGTAACCGGATGTCTCTTGCTAAAACGTGCTTTGTCAGTCTTGGTTAACTTTAAATTAAAGAGTTTTATGCCCCATTGACTCTGTCTATTTTTTTGTTTATTAATTTTTTTTTTAAAGAGAGAGAGATTTATCTTTTGTTCTGACAAATTAGCTGAGGGAGTTTGGGAAGTGCTCCAACTGTGAGTCATGCAATGAATGAGAGTAGCTCCTCCCATTAACAACTCTCTCACTACGCACATTATGAAAAAGAACTTTACATATCTAATATTTAAAACATGCCAGCAGTCAGTCTCCTATAAGAGTTTGATATTAGAAAGATACTGAAAAAAGATGAGTTTTTAAAGAATTCTTTGCTAGCCAACATGTCTTCTTTTAGGTTTTAAAGGTGCCATGCCCTATTTGAGCAAACTCAAGATAGTTTCACTCGTCCCTTGAATGAATCTTTCAGTTTTTCGGTTCAAAGTACTGCAAAGACGATTAATTTTACTATGATTGTATAACTCTTGGTTTGAGTCCTGTTCTAAACGTGCAGTTTCAGTGTCTGTAGCTTTAAATACAACTGAGCTGCTGCTGTCCACAAGACACATAGTCAACCACACAGCAGCTGACCAAACCATGGTAACATCAGCTACATTAGCTGCATGTGACATGCTAACACGAAGGGTTTTCATTAAAGTTGTGGGGAAACTGATGTCAAACATATTTGGGTTGTGCTGGGGATTAGGGCTTAAGGAATGGAGGTAATCAGCGTCTTCATGTTCTCAAGGCTTTTATTTTACAACCCCAAGTTTGTAAAACATATAAAACACAGTAAAAATGGATTTTTACCATATGGGACCATTAATGCAAGTGCACCATGTTGTCCTGCAACAGAAACTGCAGTCACAAATTCAGAATCCATATCTGACTTCAGTTAAAAAGGGGCTTAGGAAGTTTTGTCATATGAACTTTTGTTGTGAGGTTGTAAAGCACGTGCATGTCTTGTTCAGGTCAACATGCTGCTTCTCACTGTGTCGAGCTCAAAGATTAAATATGATATGCTCTCGTCTCTTCAGTCTCTCTCTGCTTCCATTTTTTTTTTTTAAATGTGGAACAGTTTGTTAGTGTGAATGAGGACAGTGCTGTGTACAGTGTGTGTACAACATGTGTGTGAGATTTCCTCTTAGCCAGGTCACAGCAGGACTGAAGTCTGTCAGTCTGCTGCTGCCCTGTGTGTGTGTGTGTGTGTGGTACTGTGTTTTATGAGTGTTTCATAATGTGTGTGTGTGTGTGCGTGCGTGTGTGTGTGTGTGGGAAGGCATTGGCAGCCCCACTCCCACACACTTCCCTTTCACCCCCGCTGCCTCTCATATACATCCACTCTCTCCCTCTCACACACATCATTTTCATAAAGACACTCACTTATATTTTCTGTCATTAATAACATCTCTCGAATTAAGGTGTACTTGATATAAACAAGCTATTTTTTTTACAACATCTAGGCTGTGTTTTGGGCCATTATGTCTAAAAAAAGCTGCTGCTCACCGTTAGTGACTGAGGTCTTGCGACTCACATCCTTCACTAGAATATATGAACGTCACACTGCTTCCTGCTTTGGCACTGAAAATCAATGTCGGATGTACATCCAGTTCTGCAAAATGTTCTAACATAGAGGCAATTGAGCTGAATATGATGTGATCAGATGTGGCTCTTCAAAACAGGAAACGGATGTGTACATATATATATATATATATATATATATATATATATATACTGGTGGTGGGACGCGCTAAAAAAAGATCTAATTAATTACAAGCTTTGTAATTAATTAATCAAGATTAATTGCAATTGTAGCTAACGTTAGCTCTGGTGCTAACAGCAACATGTTTTGCACTGAGGTGATAACGTAGGCTTGAAGTGCTGCAGCGATAAGAAAATTTTGTTGCACAATTTGCACACAACCACACTTTTATCCAAACCGCCATCAGGTAAGAAAACTTTACGCCCAACAAGCTCAATGCAGTCTCATTTTCCATCACTGTTCAACAAACTTTCTTGTGTGCTGATGTCACTCAGTGCGTCCTGTGTGTCTTCATGGCTGGCAAACAGACTTTAGGTTCATTACCGCCACCTACTGGGCTGGAGTGTGCATCAATGTTACCAGTGTGCCAGAAAATAGGGAACTGAGAAAGGTGCGATTAAATGTGTTATTTTTTTTAACACTATATTTTTTCTGTGATTAATTAATTGAAATTAACATGCATAAACAAAGATTCAGGTGTGAATCTTTGTTTCCGTCCGCTGTCACACAGGTAAACGGAGAGCACAGATTGATCACAGAACATTTGTTACTTTGCTGATTTTGCTGTTTCAGTCAGCAGACACACACTGTGGGCTGCAAAGACAGCTTTGATACATGTGCCACTGAAATGTAGAGATTTTGTGTTACAATGTGAATCCCGGCGTGTTTAAGACATATATATTTACAAAATATATTTTCTAACATACATAGGAAATACAGTTTTTCCCTTCCTTCGAGAACATTATGTCACAGTTTGGAGGCAGAAATGCTTCTTTTATTTGTTAATGCGTGGCAGAGTTACCCAGTTGTTACACATACACTGATGTGTGTATTATCGAGGAAAATGGTGTCAGACTACATACATACTTCTGGTGCATTCTGTTTATTGAACTATTGTGCTTAGTTGTCACTTTGGTTGTGCATGTCCCTATTTGTCTGAAGCATTGTTGTACAATGATGTGTGTGTGTGTGTCTGTGTGTGTTGTTGCTCCTTGGGGATTAAAGAGGGAAGAATAGCCGCAGCTCTGCAGTGGTGTGAAACTGAGAAAGTGTTCGCTCCCTGCTTCTTCTTCCTGTCCCTGTGTCCCCCCACATCCATCCCCATTTCCTCACAATGGGACTCCTGGGAGTTAAAAGCGTCTGTCCATCCGTCCATCACTCGGTAAGCCCGTCTCTCAGTTTTGTTTTGTTTTTAGTTACAATCAAGACGAGCACCTGGAGTTCAGTCTGAGAAGCCAGCATTAATTCCATCGCAGTGAAACTGAGCTTCAAGCTAACTTTGGTGAAGTCTGATTCAAACTTGTGTTGTTGAACATCAGAAAATCATAAAGGAAAAAGCAAAGCATTTTCAGCAAACCATAGATGTGGTAGGACTTGTCAACACAAAAAACAGAGAAGCTCCAAATGTGCTTGGTAACTAGTGGTGGGACACGATTTAAATTTTCAGTCGTGACTAATCACGTGATTTTTCTGTGATTAATCGCAGTTAATTGCATTGTGCGCAAAATTAAATAATGAATTTAAAAGTAGTGTTTTGCGCACTTTTATTATAAGTACTGCTATATGAATGAAAATGCAATAACATTTGGTTTGCAAACGCTTTAAACTAGCAAGATGCTTTTTAACAGCAGTAGTTTTTCAGTTCAGATAAATTTTGGTTGATGACTGAATCGATGAATAGACATAGTGAACTTAAACAACAAAGATGTTTATGTTTCATTTATTTTAACTGCCCATTTTTCATCTACTACATTCACAGATTACTGCAAACTCAAAGGGAAATTACAGCGATTATATTAAACGCTTTTAGACTTTTTGTAAACTCAAGCACTTTCAATGTCTTGAAAAGTGGTCTATTATGGGATGGCTACACCGTTTGCTGGTACCAGGAGTGTCGTAGCTAATGTTAGCTCTGGTGCTAACAGCAACATGTTTTACATTGAGGTGAGCCCTAATTTTAACCCAAAACAATGACATTTTTCTAAATGTAACCAAACAGAGAACAGAAAGCAAAAGTAGGCAATAAGTGAAAAATAAACTCAAGTCTAAGAATAACCTTCCCATATTGGAACATAAATCCTAGTGTCCTGAGTGGACATCTGATAGGTTAATTCTGGTTCCTCTCTCCCCTTCTACCTGTGTACACCAACCCTGAAAGCCTTTCCTATTGCGTCACAGGAGAAAAAGTACATTTGTCTCAGAACAAATTACGTTTCTCTCAAAATGAAATGCAGTTTAGTTGTACAACAGTATTATTTTATATTCACAAAATTAGGCTCACAAACCAAAATGGAATTCTGTGTTGGTGAAAATGCCTCTGTAACTTGCTGAAATTCAGTGTTTTACTTCCATTTTGCAACAGTTAACTACAGCCAACAAATTTCATTCGGAGACATTTTTTTTTTTGTTTGTTTTTTTAGTTTGTGGTCATAAAGGAGTTAAAGGTAAACTGTGGTAGCTAGAGTCAGGCTCTTGCAGTTATTCTAACATCATACTGACCAAAGTAATATGTAGCTGAGAGCTCAGATCTTTATAACAACTCTGATAGAACAACAAGTACAAGACAATCTGGTGAGCCGACAAATTGTTGACGAGCCAACAGTTCATTTGTCCTCTTCATGTTTAGGTGAAACTAAAAGGGATCGCATCTGATATGCTGTAGTCCTAACAATCCTGCCTACTTGTCTAACTCGTTAGCACAGATCCCAGTCATTACCCATGTGGTTATAGTGTTATCTTAACCAGTAAAACCGATGACAAGCAACAAAACAAAACTATTTTGGTGATGTTTCCAAGGTCGACCAAAGTTGTATTAAATTGCTTGTTACCCTGACTGTGGCTGCATACATTACTTCTCTGGCAAAATCAAACATGCAATATGACAGATTGACATCCAGCAGGTCAAAAGAGGTTTAATAAAGTAAATGGAGTATCTGTCACTTTCCATCAACATTGCCATGACGTTACAGGCTTTGTCCTTCTTCCAGCATGCCTGCCCTCATTATTTTGAGTGTGTGTTTGCATGCAAAGCTGGATATAGGTCAGACTGGGGTGTATGCGTGGCTTTGTGTCTCTCTTTATGTGTGTGTGTGTGTGTGTGTGTGTGTGGTGCTTTTGAGTGCTGAAAAGGCGCTCTAATCTTTATCCATGTAACAAGTGAAAACAATGAGCACACACACACACACACACACACACACACTCCACCCTCCTGCTGCTCTCAGCATCTCCCCACTGTGGCTGGAGCACAATTCCCAGAAACTGCCCTCCATCCAGAACACACACACGCACACGCACACACACACACACACACACACACACACACACACACACACACACACACACACACACACACACACACACACACACACACACACACACACACACACACACACACACACACACACACCATAGATTCCTATCAGCTGTGTGTATAAGTGAGCGCAGCACGTTTTACACGTGTGTCGACTTGTGTTTACATTTTGTATGAACGAAGTGCAGTAGGACAATGGTGGGATGCAGTGAATGTGGCACGGCTCGGTGTGTGTGTGTGTGTGTGTGTGTGTGTGTGTGTGTGTGTGTGTGTGTGTATGTGTGTGTGTGTGTGTTTTGTTGTAAACCTGCGTGTCTTTTGTTGGTTTCCCTCTGCAGACAGAACGCACCATCAGCTGTTTTGTCTTTGTTAGTTTGTGCCTGTTGATGAGCATGTGAACAAATACATGACATAAATATATACACTTCTTGAACAGGTTGAGCAACAGATCTGACCTTTTGAGTCATTTAGCCAATTTAGTTCAGTAAAAAAGCAGTGGGTTGCAATATCAAATGTATTTTCATGGTCCCACAGATGTTGGGGTGTCTGTCTGGATTTATAAAAGGAATGAAGGCAACATTTAGATCAAATATTTCTACAGACTTGCAGCTTGTGTAACCAAAAGTTCCAACAGAGAGGCTCAACACAGAAATGTTGGATTTAAGCCGTGATCACATGAATGCATTTGAAAAAGCATCCAGCTGCTGGATAATGTCTGATTCCTTTCCTGAGGTTTGCATAGGGAAAGTTATGTTAGAGAATCACAAGTGCCTTTCAGACACACACTGCTTTCCGTGTAATGAGCACAATACTAGCTTTTCTGCAAACACTGTGATGGAAATCTTACTGGGTTTGATCTAGTAATTTTTCTGTATTACTGTCAAAATGAATATTAAACAAGGAGGAAATATACCTACCGGATTAATTTATTTTCCTTGAAGCTCACATTGAAACCGAGAGCTTCGATCGATTGTTTATGAAAGTGTTTAAGGTTACAAATTCCACATATGGACACGCTAATTAGTGTGCTAAAAACAACAAACAACAAAACAGGACTTAAAGCAGGAAAGATTTCTGTCCCTGAAATGTGTTCAGGGATTAGGAGAAAGAATGGAGGGAAGAGGGTTGTGAACTGTTTAGTACCACAGATACAAATATCAAACTGCAGCAAAATTCTCCAAAACAAACTGACAAGTAACACATACTGTCTGTTTCCTTGTTTGTTCAGGACACCAAATCTTACTGTTCTGCGTTTGAATCCTCCAGTTAACTCTGATGGCCCAAATGGCAGAAAAAGACTTTATCTACTCACCCTTTCCTCAGCATTTAAACTGCTGTCTGATCCAAATCCAAGCACACTTTTAAAGTCATAAAGAATATCCATTATGCAGTCTTTCAAACTTGTATGCAGCCTAACAGGCCTAACTATTGCCAAGTTAACCCAAAAGATTGTGACAATGATATGAAAACCAAACAAACACCCTGTTCATTGCAGTGCTTTTTCAAAGACCTGTGATCAAGTAGATTATTGAGCTTACACCTCCCTGAGCAACAGCATCAATTATCAATTTAGCCTTCCTTATGGCTGTATATGTAGCCTACACATACAGCCATATTCCTTTAAAGCAACAGTTAAGAAAACATCTCCAAGAATAGTTTCCACAGACATTCACTACCATTCAAAAGTTTGGGGTCAACCAGACAATTTCATGTTTCCCATGAAAACTCACACTTTTATTCATGTGCTAACATAATTGCACAAAGGTTGTCTAATCATCAATAAGCCTTTCAGCACCATTAGCTAACACAATGTAGCATTAGAACACAGGAGTGATGGTTGCTGGAGATATTCCACTAAAAATCCACTGTTTCCAGCGAGAATAGTCATTTCCCACATTAACAATGTCTAGGCTGTATGTCTGATTAATTTGATGTTATCTTCATTCAAACAAAATGCATTTTCTTTCAAAAATAAGGACATTTGTAACTGACCCCAAACTTTTGAATGGCAGTGTGTATTTGAATATTTTTGAATATAAAAAAGCATTGTGCTGGAATTCCAGTGCAGTTCCAGAAAACTTTCAGCTATGAAAATATGGAGTTTAAAACCTGCAGGGGTTGCTTTGTCCACATACATCTCTCAGCGTTGGTGCGGATTTGGTTGCATTTGAAAAGAAACTGAGGCAATGTTCTGTGAAATGGACGACGCCACAAAAAGCTTCAAAGAGAGTATAAGGAATTTAGACTCTGACAGCACCGGATCACACAGCAGCGTTCGAGTGTTTTACATTTGGACACACACATTCAGCAAACATATAGAATTTCACATAATAATAAAAACATATATACATTTTGTATAATAACCTGACACACATCATTTATGGTTGTATGTAAGTAAGTAAATGGCTGTGCGCACACACACACACACACGTCAGTGATCCCCTCCCTCCGTCTTTAACATTTTCTGAATAGTTGCTGCAACCACAGAATACTTTCCCAACTTCTGTGGCTGAATAAACTGGAGTCGCTGAGTTTGTTCACCATCATTCCTCGTCTTTTTCCCCCCTCATCTGTTCTTCTATCTCTCCATCTGTCACTTCCACTCCAATGATATATATATATATATATATGCCTCCATATATACTACTGTATATGTACATATATATATATGTCCTTCTTTCCATCTGTCCCCAGATGACATGTCTTTGCTGCTTTCCTCGTTTGCCTTTTATTGATTCTTTTAATTTCTTTAGATTTTTCTTTCATCTTCTTTTCTTTCAGGAATCTGTTTACACTTATGATCCCATTCAGTTTGTTAGAAAGAAGAGAAACACTGTTAATAGTCTAAAACACGCATCCATGGAGAAGCCTAATAGTAAGTTAGACAGCTGCAAGCTTCTATCACCGTTTTTCAAACACTTACTACTGGAGTTTAATCAGACGGTTATGGATATATGGAAACATTTTATATATTTATGGATCCTTTGCCCCCTTTGAAATTTAAAGTGATCAAAGATAACTAGTTCTGTTTTGGTTTTCCATTATCTCGTGAATTTTCAGTGAAAGATATTTTACTTTGTATTTTTTTTTTCAAGTTTAAATGGGCTTTTCAACTGTTGCCCAACTCAACAGCTGCTGCATACAAATCTATCCACTAAAACCGTTTCACTGCAAGAAATTTTTATTTTCAGCAGAGCAAAAGTAAACAAACAACCCCCTCCCACACACACACACACACAACATGCATCACGTCTTTTTTTCTTTTCTTTTTGAGATTACTTTCAGCATTTTGTGTGATGTAAAACATTGAAGCTTGCAAGCTTTCACCAATGTTTAAATGTATAATTCCTTTTGAAAAAGCTGTGGACGTATACTGCATTTTACATTCCAGTTTTGTACAGAAACATTGTCATGCCATAAGTTCAATGCTTCAACAATGTTTTCTTCTTCTTCTTTTGTCTAGTACAGGATAATTCTGACTTTACAATTTACATCCAAAGCCAGCATTCAGTGAGAATGCAGGGAGTAATGAGTAATGATGCGCAGCTAAAACAGAAACTATATGCTTGTGAGAACATTTCAGCAAATCCATCTCACATTTTTCCCCACTTATCCAGGTCTGTGTTCCTGAAACTGAAACTACTAGTGGGTTTAGTGGTCTGTTTCTATGATTTAGTCATTTTACAGTACACTGTGTTCATTCAGTTTTAGAGAACTTTTTCACAGCAGTCACTGGCTTCAGTCCTTCAGTGTCGCTGCTGCCAGAGATTAAAAGTACAATGAGACAGAGCCTCTGTTCTCTGAAGTCATTCAGGTGGTGCGTTTGTAGTTGGTGGGAAGCACTGACAGCTGAAGTTTAAGTCAGCTGCCAAATAACGTCATACTTAAAGGAAACCGGAGAAAAAAACCTGATTAGGACACACAAAAAGGAACTATAGAAATCATGAACGTGTCTTACATGACAGAGCTTTTAAAGACTCCATCAGAAAAGACTGTAAATCTGACAGGCAAAATAAAACATGCCATGCTGGCTGTGATGGATTAGCTGTCCGCAGAAAGTTTTCTGCAGTCTCTGCAAATTGATTTTTGCAGAAATGAACTGAGACCACAGGCTGCCTGCAAGGGCGGAAATCAAAATAAAAACTTACTGTATGCTCTGGAAAATGTCCGGCAGTAAATCTAAGTACACATAATTTGTATTAAATTAGGTAAAACATGCAAAGATACCGCTACGATCCTTTGAGGTCGTTTAAGGTGACCCACCACACACTGGGATCTCTGGGATACACTGACTGACTTAATCCCCCAAACGTAACTAAGCAATTAAATAGAACACTAAAAGTATCGGCCAAGAAAAATCATCAGATTCGCTGCATTCCTCGCGTCTCTCTGCTGAGTTCCAGCAGTGATGGGAGGCTCTCCTGAATCACAGTGTTTTAAAACCACACTAATGCAGCAGCAGCTCTGCCTCTCGCTTCTTTGCTTCCAAAATACTATCACACCATCCCGCTTCAAATCTAAATCATATCAAACCGGCAGCCACACTCAAAACACTCTGCAAGCCAGAGGCCTGGACAGACCGGCTTTCAGGACAGAAAGGACAAAAGTGAAAGACTCACTAGTGCCCAGTGAGGCTGTAATAATGACTACACACCTAAAATAAAACTGATGGATTGCTGCTGTTAGACTTTTACCAGTTGTATGGCAAAAAACAAACGTAAAGTTTGTCATGAATGCAACGCAAATTACTAGACAGTCTCTACATGCAGAGACAGTTATAGTAAAAATGCATTCAGACAGATGGAGCAAATTTGACTTTTAAACTGTTGCTTTTTTGCCCCAAACACAAACAGTACATGAGCCGAATTTGCTAATCATGCTGCCGTTATGTTCACAAACAAACTAAAATGCCATGTTAGCAAAAAACTTTCCCATCCATCATGGAAACTGGCATAATGCAAGCTAATGTTGAATAAGTACATGGTGATAACATTTGTTTGGTCATTTTATCCTCTATGTTTGCACCTTTATCCGTATAATGAGTGGAATATTTGTGTATAGATCGAATTACCATTTAAGCTGGATTTATGTCCAAAGTGCATGTAGAATAGCATAGAGAACACACTGACTGTATAAAAAGGATTGACCTAAACTCTAGGTTTGAAAAACAAAGCAGATGTGGAACTGACCAACAGACGGTGAATCCTCTGGTTGCCAAAAGAAGTTTGAAATCTTTGAGAAATTGACCCAACTTATCATTTGATTTGTTACCTCAGAAAACATTTTCCTAAAGAATTTATGGTCTCAAAGTGACGGCGGCTACATCCATCTTTGATTTGCAGTTTATCGTCACATCTGCTCTGCTGACACCTTTCAGATACTGGACTAGGGGCATGATTTTGTCAGAGAACTGAATATGGTGCCCACACTCACCTTGCTGTCAATTTTATATCTGTAAAACTGTCGTCAGGACACATCTAAATGCAAATGCAGAAAAACGCAGAAAAATGTCTTTCTATTGGTGACACTCGTTAGTAGGAACCCACTGACGGACCACGTAGAAAAGCAGTGAGCATGTGCAGTGAGCAGCGCCATGATGAAGCAAACCCAAAGCTAGAACTCTTCGTTGCGCCACTGACAGGTGAGCGGTTTCCATTTAAGTGAGCAGGAACATTTAAGTCCAGTTTCAATTCTCTTCGGTATCTCCATGATCAGGGGTTTCTGTGTCCTCCAGCATCTGTAGAATTCTGCAACTTCTCTACCTTTTTTGCCATAAGAGAGAAAGACTGGGCATTGTATTTTCATTTGTCACACAAATATCTATCATTGGAGAGATAATCTGAAAATATCCACTGTTATTCCTGTAATTGTGTGTGTTGTCCCTAAAGTCTGTGCTGTTTCTCTCCACCACTCCTGTTCAGCAATAGAGATTTTGAATGTAGATCAGATCTATGCCTCCAAAACTAGGCATGATATTTCCTTGAAGATTGTTTTTTTTTTTTTTTTTTTTTTGCAGTCAGACTCCACAGAGTCTCCGCAAAACAAACAAACAAAATACCAAATGAAGTTGGAATTTCAAGTAAAATGTTTTCAGCTAGATGTTCTCAGTGAACGCTTGAAAATCCGATAACAGCGTCAAACTCATGCCAGCAATAGCACCTATAATTATATATGCCCTTAGCCTGTTGGCCTCCTTTGCCACGCTTTAATCACAGATCGTCTGTCCTGATTTAAATTAGGATGGTTTTTTTTTGCCTCAGAAATTACTAGAATGAACATCATCATTATCCCATTTCACCTCTAAATCACTTTCTCTCCCCTCAACCACACTCAAAACAGCTGCAGCCTCTGGAAAGTGGTAAAACAGTACTTAGGTTTTAAATTAGTGGCTTTACTGGAGGACTGAGTTTGTGTTGTTTTAACAAATGGCCAGGCTAAGAGCTTTGGGCGGGGCGGATGGTCGAGGGCATACAGATCAGCTTCTGCAGCGAGAATATAACAAACAACGCAATTCACTGTTTTGCCCTCTCAACAAAGACAGAGAAAAAGGTCTCTGCAAACATTTAATACGTTACTTTGTCTGTTTTGAGGACTTTGAGGAGCTGCTTTGTCATTGTTAACAATTAGCTGAAACGTTTTCCAGCTGTGAGCATGTCATCGAGTTCTGCTTTGCATCGCATCAAACAACAACGCAGAAATCAAACAAAATTAGTCCGCATATTAATCTTTGGGTGTTCTTAATTCTGAAAACCTGGTAAGAATTAAAATGCAGAAGAAGACGGTGGAGCAGCTCAAGTTCTGCGGAAAATGAATGACGAGAATGAACATCATCGTTATTCTGCATCACATCTAAATCACTTTCTCTTTCAGAACAACTGCAGCAGAGAACACTGGCCTAGAAAATGGGTAGTATTTAGGATTGAAATTAGTGGTATGTGATGTTTTCACACACAGCACAGCGCTGTGCAGATGCTTCTATAAACTTGCAGACTTGTATTTGGGTGAAGACAGAGCGCCGCTGTCTTTGCTGAATAATGACAGTGTAAAAGCAAAACAATAAACATGCTAAAACACTAAAATTAACATTCTCATTATCCCCTTTTACAGCTCAATCTGTGTGATCAGAGCTTTGTCTGAGGATTGTGTTGTTTGTTTTAGTGGAACCAAGAGTAAGAAAGCAAGAGACAATCACAGATCGACTTACTATACAACTACTTGCAGATTGGGGGGAGATTATTATGGCAACTACTGTTTATTTCGATTTCCTAGTAAACATGCAGAAAGATGGAAATGTTTTTAACATTTTAGTTTAGTTGAAAATCAGCAGAGCTCCACCTATTTAATTGAATTTTATCGATGGAAATTGCAGGTGACAGGACATTAGATTTTACTTTCTAATCTAACCCACTGCTCCACTAGAAAGATGGTTATTTATCAGTTTTGCAAGAAGGTTTCCATATCAAACTAAAACAGCTATGATATACTAATGAGCAAAAATAAGACCTGTAACGATGTTCAGTGGTATCTGGCACTATGTTGTTAGCCGCAGATCCTTGAGTCCATATGATGTACATTTACAGGTTCACAGCTGTCTTTATAGGGTCGACCAGCATATGTCTCTTTTTTCCCTACTGAGTCAATACAATGTTGCTGCACATGGCACAGTTTAGGTCAGGAGATGATCATCATTGTGGAGAACTATGTAAGCTGACGGTACTGTTTGGTTTACGCGAATAACATTCATTTCAAGTACGTGACATCATGTCAGCTTCTCCTCCTGCGTGTAATTGGTGTGGTTGATATAAATGAACCAAATCAAAGAAGATGAAAATATCCCCTTTGCCGCTGATTCAGACTAAAACAGCAAACTGTAGGTGAGCTCACTGCTGAAAACACTTTCTGTTCTTTCAAAACAGCTGTTGCCCAGAGTTCCACTTAACAAAACACACAGTGACAGAGCACACGGTGTTTTGATGCATTTTAAAATAGCAACTGTATGTAATGGAGATGGTGTTGTTTCACTCCTTAGCAGACAAAAGGCGTCTCATGGAGCAGGCTGCTATTTATTTCATCACCATAGATGTTCAGCTGAGCTTTAATTAATGATGATGGTGAACCACAAATGACTAGAACAAACATTATAATTGCCACTTCACAACTAAATCATTTTCTGTTCTCCCTGCTACACTCAAAACAACTGCAGCCCAGAGCACTGGCTTACTAAGTGGATAGTGGGACAGTGGATAGCACTTAAGTTTCAAATTAGTGGCTTTGCTGGAGGACTGGGGTTGTGTTTGCGTTTGAGCACTTTGCTGGACTGCAGCTCCAGATTCTGTAAACCTGCTGCTGCTCCACAATTGCTGGGATAAACCCGTATGGATTTATAAATGACTTCATGTATGTCAAAGTCCAGATGAGATTAACCAAGGAGCTGGTGCAGTGTAGGCACAATATTCCCCTTTTGTGGTCAAGAGAAAGCAAAACATGAAGCATGTTCTTTGTTAACAAGCTTTTCTTCATCAGGCTCCATCATACAGCTGCTTACTTTAACCCCAGTCTCCACAATATTACATTCCTATATAACTAAAGTGCATTTCCAATTATGTTTAGTGGGAAATGCATTTTCTGCTGCTGATGCATTACAAATTTGTCTCAAATCAACACATCTCTGCCATTCATTTCACCACTTAAATGTTGGTCTTTTCCAGCAAAAAGATCATATATGAGGTGGAACAAGACTGAGCTCCTTGTCATCCCAGCCATTCCCTCTATACAGGAAGTCAACATCCAGCTTGACTCAACCAAACTCAAGCCCACAAAGTCTGCCAGAAACTTGGGTGTCATGATCTAACCCTATGACCAACTAACCTTCGAGGCTCATGTGGCCTCTGTTGCTCAGTTGTGTAAATTCTCCCTGCACAGCATCAGGAAGATCAGACCCTTCCTGTCTGAACGTGCAGCACAACTCCTGGTCCAGCCTTTCGTAATATCACACATCGACTACTGCAACTCCTTACTTAACAGGCCTCCCCACACGCATGGCCAAACCTCTGCAGATGATCCAGAATGCAGCAGCACGTCTGATTTTCAACCAGCCAAAAACAGCACATCGCCCCGCTGTTCAGATCGCTTCACTGGCTTCCAGTTGCTGCCCGCATAAAATTCAAAACTCTGACATTTGCATGCAAAACTAGAATGAAAACAGCTCCCGACGACCTGAACTCTCTCATTCAGGTCGACTCTCCCTCCTGCTCGCTACACTCAGCCCACAAAAGGCGCCAGATACAACCACCACAACAGGGCTGGTTGATAGCTAGACTCTTCTCCTCTGTGGTTCCCCCATGGTGGAACGAGTTACCAAATTCTGTTCGATCTGCAGTCTTTTTTTTTAGACAAGACTAAAAGCCCAGCTCTTCACTGAACACCTTTGTACTTGACAGACTACAAAAAGTTAAAAAATAAACATAAAATCCCATTACGTCTGCGCTGCCTGTAGACACCATGGTCCTATTATTACACTTGAACTTGTTTTATGGCTCTTATACAGGTTGTTTTCTCCTGACTAGATCCTTGCTTGTGTTGTATCTACTCTCAGATGTACGTCGCTTTAGATAAAAGCGTCTGCAAAATGAAACTGTAGATTTGTAGAATTGTAGAGCAAGATTCGTCACCCAGGTAACCAAGTAAACAGAGGAGAAGATTCAACCTACACCATGATATTTTCCTTAACCTAACCCTGTAGTTTTGGTGCCTAAACCCAACCAAACAGCGAGTTAACTTTCAAATGTCAACAACCAATGAAAACAGAACTTAAATCTAAGTGAAATGGTCCCACACTTCACCCCAGGGGAACCCCAGTCTTCTGGGTGAAAATCCTCTACTGACTGGTTATTTCAAACTGAAAGCCATTCCTGCAATGTCATAGATGAGAAGTTATGTTTGTTTCAAATTAAATTAAGTTTCTTTAAATTCCTAAATGAGTATACAGTTTAGTTGTACAGGAACATAACTTTGTGGAGACTGGGTTGCTTGTTTCTAGCATGACAGTAGCACATTAAAGCTTTTAAACTTTATCCAATCAAACATGATACTCTTGATGTGCATTCAAGTCTGACATTGCCCAATAATGAAGGCACATCAAAATTAATTTGGCCAAAGTAAAGTGAAACTAATGTTACTGATTAAATGTGCTCTGTGATAAACACCCAAATATTCACCTGCAGCACCACCAATGTAATATGGGCGTGGCAGCAAATCAGAACCCAATATAAAAACATATTTATGTATTTTCTGCTCCACCAACAGAATATATTTAGGTTTGCGCGGCACAAAGTTTGTCTTACTGTTACTACATCCATTCTGAGGATTTCTAACATTCAGCTCAACAGCTTTGCAGATACAATTTATACTCAGCTGACAATCTGCTTTAGCATTAATCCACTGTGTTGGGGACACAAATGAAAGGCAAAAAAAAGGCAGAAATTGCCAGAGACTGCAGGAAAGCCACTTCACTTTAGTGAGTTCTCCATGATAACAATCGATAGATTGACATTTTAAAGGAAGAAAACGGCTGCTCAGTGTTTCTTTCTCACCTCCTGTGACACGCTCAGTCACAGACTCCAATAATAACTCAGCCTTGAATGCTATACCCACTAATCTACATCTAAACACTGTGTTGCCCTCCACTCGTTTGGCTGTGTTCTTCTCATTGTGGCTAACTGGAGGCTGACTTAGCAAAGAGCCTGCCAACCTTTCCTCTGAGGACACAGTCAGTAAAAGAAGTTTTCATTCCAACAAAGTACAGATGTCAAAGATGAACAAAAGTTTAGCTCAGCACACAGGTACAGAGTTGAAATGAACTCTCCAAATTCCAAACTGTTTCTGGGCGTTTGTGGCTTCTGTCACATTTTTATTTATTTTGGATCAGATTTTTCTGTGTAATATAAAATCCTGAACCTCTATAGAAGCACAACTACAATATCATTAAAAGTAAAATAATAATAATAATAATAATAATAATAATAATAATAATAATAATAATAATAATAATAATAATAATAATGAAGAAGAAATACCAAAGTTTAATTTTTTCTTTGACAAAAATTGAAAAACATGTAGTTAATATGTATAATAGTTTACTTTCAATACTGTGAAAGATGTGGCTCAACATACTATAGATATTTTATTAATTGTAATTTGTTTTATTCTTGTCTCCTATTGGCTCCATGTAAGAGTCAAACCAGAGTCATTAATGACGCTAGTGTTGAATCAAGGAGTGCAGAATATTTCGTTTTTTACAGAATCTGGTAAAAGCAACCATTTGGTTTTGGTGATTAAAATGTGAAATAAAGATGTTTAGATGAAAACTCAGGATTTTACTGTTAAATTTGGTTAAATATAGATTTGGTTTTTCAATGGAACCGCACGTCACAGATGAGTACTTCAAAGATTGTCAGAGATAATCCAACAATTCTTTCTATTTTTGCAGTTTCTGGCTCTAATAAATTGTGTCATTCTGGTGATGTTTTTTTAAAAAAAAAAAGAAAAAAAAGAAAACATGCTTTCCAAACCAACCGACAGATTTTGTGCTTCAGAGGGTTCATTACAGAAGGTATATCAAAAGATGATGACACTGGTGTAGAAATTAACTGAATGGCTGAGTTTGTGTTGTGTGAACACATTGGAGTGCCATAAAAAGTGATAATTAAAATCAAATGGTTTCATCCTCCAAGAGTAAGCGGTCAGAACATTTGATTGCAGTCTCTAACATAAGATATCTTGTGTTGAAACTGCAGATAGTTTTTGTTGTCTTTGGTGCCAAAAATCAAAATGACTCGTCATCTGGGAAGCACGAATGATCTCAGTAAATTTTAGGCCATAAGTATTAAATTAAAAATTACATTTTGACTGTTGTGGTCTGCAAGTGGAATTTTAGCCCGATGGCAGAGCAACAAAAAAAAGCTGAAACAAAAGGTGAGGAGGTCACAAAAATAGTAAGAATCGTCTTTTGTTAGGCTTTGAATGCAAGCAGCAGTTGTGATTACAGCTTGGATTTGTTTGTGTTCTGGCCAAAACGATGAACAGACTGACCGAATGATGATCCACCATGCTGTCATAATCAAAAACTGTATGTCTGAAAAGCCTCAAAGCCTAGAAGAGTAAACTACTAAAAGATTCAGTGACAACCACATGCAGATGTCTTCAATATGGAGATTGTGGGTGGAAAGTTTTTTTCTCATGATGACAAAAAAAATGTATTTTGTGATCTTTACATAACTAGCTTGCTGTGTTAAGATTGCAAGAAACATTTCTTTGAAAAAATAATTACTGATAATTAAACTCAATCAATGTAACATGCTGCCAAACGCTAAAAGAACGATATAACGCTCTCAGACTAGTCTGGTTAATTCAGCATGATGTCATAGTGCTCTTTCATAAATTTTATTTTGTGATGACAAGAAACAGAACTTCGGAATTAATTAAAAACATGCCTTCTGCGTTGCAAACGTAGAACGTACAGATCAGGCATTAAGTTGCGAAGTGAGAAATTATTTTAGCTGGAGAAATTAAGGAAATGAGACCGCAAGATCAGCTCTTATCTTTTCGATACTTTTGTATTTCCTCAGTCTGGTATCAAGATCAAATTCCATAGAGCTCACCCATCCCGTTCCTTATCATCCTGGGGGCACCACGGGCCCCATCTCAGTCCTTATCGTTCCCCCTCCTCCTTACTGAGCCCCGGCCAGTGTTTGAGTGTGTCGGAGGCTGATAGCATTGACTTCAGGAATCACTCCATCTCATTCAGCAGTTCCCACAGGCTCACCACAAAAGAAGAAAAAAAAAAACACACTTTACACAGACCACAAAAGAAAAAAATAGACTTCACTCACACACCACAAAAAGAGAAAAACACTTTATCTCCCACCCAACTCCTCTCGTCGTGCCGAACAATCCCAAGTCCCACTTGTTTCACCCCCTCCCTCCTTTGGTTTCTGTCCCGTGTACACTGCAGTCTCGCTCTCCCACTTTCTTTTGTTCACAAACACATCTTTGATGGGCAGAAGATATTCGATTGCTGCCGGAAATGAACACAAGTCAGAAAAATGTGGGGAGTTTACAGAGAGTTGTTGTTAGAAGGGGGGAAAGGAGAAAATGGGAAAAATACGATAAGTGGAAATGTACAGACTAAACAGGCCCGAAGCCGTTTGTGAAACAAAGAATGAATACGTGAAAAATTGCACAGACTCACTGTTTCTGTTTGCATGTGTACGTGTGAAAGCAATGATGAGAATAATTGACCTGCTAACCCAGCACTGGTTACCAGGGCAGTTTACATACAACTGAAACCTATGTGATACAAGTTCAATGCTTATTTCAGAAGATGTTTTATTGACTTCGAACTGTGTTGTTTATATCAAAGATCTCTGTTGGCAAAAGTCAGTGCACTACACGTTGTAGTTATTATAGCTGAAAATCAGTGAGTGAGGCTGAAGGGCATGTAGTATATGTAAAACATTAGTTTGCATGTGGGTTAGTGTGTGTGCACTAATGTGGATCCAATTGTATTTTGTCTCCAAAATCAAAACTGAAGAAAAAAATGTTACCAGATTCTAAATACAATACAATCAAATCTTATTTGAAAAATGTAGAATTAACAAAGCTAAGACTCAGAAGCCATGCTAGCAGCTCTCTGAGGCTCTATTTTTGAGCTACATGCTGTAAGTCTGCTGTGAGACGCTATAATATTGACCATGGTCGCCACATTAGTTGAGTATGTTTACATGTTAACATTTGCTACTTATGAGGGCTTCAAAAGCTCAAAACATCAAAAAGTTCTTGACCTCACCAGAAAGCGTCACAGGAGAAAGATTGTTCTTACACTGAATTTTAACATAGTCTCTTTTAATTTCAGTGGACTTGGTCCACAGATGTTCAAGCTTTGCAGATGAAGGTCAAATCCTGAGCCTCCAGATACTCTCCAACAGCATGGATGACTCAGTCAGTGCAGGGTTGGGTGAATAAGGTTCATTTGGCAAGAATTCAAAGCGACATTTGGCTGCTTCTACTACCTGATGCTGTGTGGATGAACACATTGTCCTGGAGCAACAGCAGCCAACTTGAAACTTTCTTGGTTTTTGTTCTTTGATTGCTGAATCAAAAGAAGAAGGATCAGCAAAACCAATATCCTGAGGCGGACATGAACATCTCTACAAAATTCCATGGCAATTCATCTAATAGTTGTTGGGATATTTTACTCAAATCCAAGAGTGTCAACCTCATGCTGGCATTAGAGTAAAAGTCCAGGGATTAATACGGTCATTGGGATCAATTTTATGGGGATCATGGACATCTGCGCTACATTTTGCAGCTCTCAACCAGATGATGTTCCACTGAAAGTCAAATGTTGTCACCTGCCGCTGATAACAGAGGAAAAGTCAGATGATCACAGGGTCAATAAGAGTCATCATCTGACAGCTAGTAATGCCTGCGCAATGTTGAAAAAAAAATCTATCCAGTGGGGATTATGATAACTCACTCTGGTCCAAAGAGAGACAGACGGGTAGACATTGAATGATGACAAAGGATATGGATTTGGTTATGGAACTATACTTTATCTTTGTTTAGTCTGCTGGCTCAGGTCTGCAACTGTAAGGCAAATAATGATACTGTTTGAATACACACATGCAAGCATCAAAGCCCTATTGGAATGCCAGCATGAGACAAATTATATATCCATGCAAAAAAAAATCTGACATAGTCACAGTGTGTAGGGCTAAATGGCAAGTTAATGTCGCTGGTGAGCTAATATGCTAGCTAGCTTGGAACATGCAAGCTTTAGCTAGCCTCTACAGACAGTTGGTAAGTAGTGTATAGTAGCATCAGCAGTAGTTAAAGATGGACAAAGCTTCTGGGTCGAAAAAGTTAAGCCAAAACGCAAATGGGCACTACCTTCTACAGCCAGCAGGGGGCGACTCCTTTAGTATGTTATCTTGAAAAACTCACCAAAATGACATCAATTAGAAACAGTAAACAGTAAAAGAGTGAGAATCAGTGGGTTTTCAAATTTAAAATGTCCTTTGATGTACTCATCAGTGATGTGCAGATTTATTGGAAAACTTGACCAAATCTCAGCTTTAAATCATGATATTTTATCATAATTACTTTATTCTACATGTGTCATTAAAATATCTACCATAAAAAAATTATTCACATTGTGTTAAAAACCAAAACAAACCCAAAAAAAAAAAAAAAGCCAGGGCTCATGAATAACTTCGCTCTGAGTCAGTCAGTCACAACATGACAGAAATTCTGGGACTTTTTGACTGAACTGGGCTGAACTGCAGGATGTGTTCACACAGAGCAGATAGGAAGCATGCGCAAGAAGAAACTTATAAGTGCAAAGAGTAAAATATCCATAGAATATCGACTCACCATTTTTTTCTAGCATTGCCAACACCCATGGACACACTGAAAAATCCGAATCAATATTTCATATTTTTGTAAAACACCTAATCAAGATAATTCAGGATATCTTTTTTTCTTTTTAATAATGCATTGCATTATAACTGTGTTAGGTCATTTCTCTGTACTTCTGGCCATGGTTGTGTTGTTTCCATAGAGGTACAGGACTTTATACTGCAGTCAGAAAAGGTCCAACCATAGTTGAGAAGAGACAATTGACAGTTGTACAGTTTTACAACTCTAAATGCATCAATACGGGAGCAGGAAAGAAAATAAATAAATAAATAAATACCCAGAAACTGCTTAAAAAGTAGAGGGTTAATAATTCGTCCGGGGCCTTTGTTTGTCCCAGTTGTGCAGATGGTTATTTTCTGTATTTCTTTCAGTCCTCATAGCCTAACTTTGTAAAGTTATTTTCTGCAATTTGCATTGTATGTATCGATCTTAGAGTTTACACAGGGCTGAACTGTTTAGCTCAAACATAAACCAACAGCTAATGAAGTGACAACCCCCACCCTCTAAGAATTGACCGAGAGTCAAACTGGCAGCCTTTCACATTTCTCCATATGCTTTAAGGCTGAAACTGCTCCAAGTCCAACACATGGGAAAACAAATCAGAGCACTACACAATTCAAAACAGAACTGATGTTTGTTGTGGTCATTGATCATTCTGTTAGCAACCACATATATTGATCAGAGCGCTCCGTTTTATGATATAGGGGTTGCCACATTGAATTAAACTGGTAAACACAACAAAGTAAATAAAACTTGGTACCATAACAGGATTTATGAAAAAGAGAATAAAAAGACAGCACAGCAACATAAAAGAAAGTGTCTTTGTCCTTCTGAGCAGAGGTGCTTATGAGTAAAACATGCACATAGGTTGATGTGTTAATGGTTACTGGTCAGCTCACAGTGTGAATGTGTAGCACTATATGTGTATGAATTGCAACAACACAATGAAGGGTTCAAGTAAAGCTACAAACCAAACTCCTGATGATGAATGGCTCTGCAGTGGTGATGACAGGGGTTATTCTTGGTCATAAGGTTCCAAGTCTCAATGTTGACTTCATGTGCAGCTTCTAACAGCGTTCATTAATTTATGATTCTCAAGCCAACAGTAAACCAAAGTATGTTTCTGCTGTAGTTTCAACAGAGGCCCTTGCGAGCCACATGGAGGGCTGGTCAGCTTAATGGTATTTTTGCATAGCTTCTACCAGAGGAGGAGAAATGCAAAGTTGACTCATTTAAATGGCTTTTGCTCTTAGCTGGCAAGCTAACGTTAGCCACGGGTATGCGTAGATTCAGGAGTCAGCTAGTTTTATTTAGATGTGAAGGGCGTGTGAACCGCGCGGCTGAGGTCGGCACTTCCGGACAGCTGGTGCCACGGCTAAGCTAGCTGCAGCTGGATAGTCAGTAAATCCCTTCAAATTGTAGTGCCGCATGCTTCTTTAACCGCAACCTGTTCCTACATCTGTCAAATACGGAAGGTGTTGAGGATTTGGGCTTGTTTTAAGGTGCCTGATGAAGTTAGAATGATCAACAAAACTAAAGTCCAATTCATGGTTTCTGCATCCCAAATTAAAAATAGCAGAATTGCATGCTTCTCTATACATACTACAGTTGGGGTAAGTGCATGTAAACAAGTTCTACACATCAACTTTGGAAAACATGAGGATGGCCTACTGTCAGCAAGAGGAACAGCTTTGCTCGTTGCATTTGGCGGCAACATGAACAGGCCAAAAAGAGAAACCAAGAAAACCAAGTATTTCACATTGTTAATTTGTCCATATGGTGTTTTTCATCTGCTCAAAGACACATCATTAGCTAAATAAGCAGTCAATGCCATGGCAGATGATTTTCATGTTGAAACTGCAGTGTACTGATGACAAAAACTCAAAAACACAGATTCAGACTTCCAGAGTTCCATAAATAATAACTAGCAAATAGTAGCAGAACTAAGATTGCAGGTTGGGGCTTTCTGTATCAGTGTTCTTCTTTAGAACCAGTTTCCAGGTTAAACATGCATGACTGTATTACAAACATTCCCAGTTATTATTTTCTAGCTTAGAGTAGTTTAGATTGAGTAAGAGTAGGTAGAGAGAAAGGCAGGGACTTCATAAACTTAATGTAGAGTTACATATAAGCCATTTTAAGACCGGAATGGATTATTTTCGTGCAAAAAATAATCTGAATATGTCATTTTGATACACAGAGATGGTTTGGGGGGATTTAATCAACAACAGGAGTTAGACTTTAACATCTACATGGTTAACAATGTGGAATGCAGTGCAACACCATTACAAACACTACTTTTGTTTGCAGCACAAATCTCTGCAATGCATACACTTCATTTATTCCTTCCTTTTTTTCCATCTGGTATAGCCCGTTTAATTGATTAGAATGGGAGTATTGTGTTGCAACGCCTGCTCCATGAACAATCGTAGTATGTTCATGTAGCGCTCACTGTAACCATGGGGTTTGAAAATGATACATCCCATTAGTTTTGTTGCTGAGTAATTACCACTTTTATAGTATGTAATGGGTAATTTATTACCATTTGCCCATCACCGACTGGAGCTAGCTAGCAACTGATGCATCAACTCCAGCTTCTCTTCCATTTCTTCTTGTGTTTAAAGAGACAGGATGGGTGTAGCTGAAATTCAACAGTTCTCAAGTCACACAGATGTATTGCCACCTCAGTGAGTGAGTCTGTCACATCGACTTGAATCTTTTTGTTAAGTTTATGCCAAATGACAGCGACCACTGATTATATGCGAAGCCTGTGAGGAAATACCCTAAAATTTAATACAAAGGGGTCAAGTGTCATTTCCCCTGGTCCACCACGCCTCCAATAGTCATAAGGTCCTGACTCTAATCAGAAAAGACTATAAAGTTGTCTAGGCTTCACTTTGGCTCCAATGCAAACCAGTGGGTTGCTTCATCTATCTTTATGCAGTCTATTTTTATAGGCAATTGTGCCACATTTAAAATGAGCTTCACCTTCAGTGTGAACACACCTTTTAACTTGGACTTTTGTTCTTTGACTATACATGATTTTCTTTTGATGCTTTATGCAAGATGCAGTACAGTTGTTGATTTAGGAAATCAAATTTACACCACCGACCGCATCGATTGTAAGTTACTTCAGATGGATGGGGAATGTGTGTCTTGAAATTGTAAAGTAGTATCCAGGGAGTGTATGAAATTAAAAAAGGGGCCCTGTTGACAGGTCAGTGGCACATAACCAGTCTGAAGGAATGCATGCGAGGGAAGCCAGAAACGTGTGGTTCACAGCAATGCAGAGTGGGGTTTAAAAGAATTCCACTACAAACATCTCTGAATTGTAATTTTAAAGGTTCTGTGTGAAAATAGTTCAGACTTGTAAGATGTGCAGTCTGAGCAGGCTCTGAAATATAACTGTTACAGTCAGACTTCCATCCGGTCTACTTTATTTCAGTGCAGCATTGACAGTGGTCATATTTTACAATCTTGAAGATAATCCATTTTTAATAATGTGTATTGGAAGAGCACTCTGTAAAGCAAATGCAGCCCGTAATTTACACTTATGGCATGTAGGTATTTTGTTATCCTCGAGTCAGTAAACTCCAGAAGGAACTCGTGTGTAACTTCAGTCTGTCTTCACACCAGGTATTTTAGCTTTTCTGCTGAGAAACTGTTGTCTCTATGAAGGTTTTTAAAAAAATCAAACAGCTTTAGAGTTGTTTAAAAAAAAAAAACAACAACAACTGGGCAGTCAAAAATGACCTTGAATTGCTCCGATCCAGAACTTTGGCTCAGTGCATCCCTAGTTATAGGTATAGGTATAAACTCCTTTGCCTTTAGACATGGTCAAAGGTAGGTAATGCCAAACTAAGTCCATAAGATATCCTTTGTCTTCAGGTGACTCTGTAAGGAAAAGAAGATAAAGATACATTTACTCCTAAGTATGAAAATAAGCCTAAATTGTTGTCCCTCTATGCATGAGTAAAGAGATAATGGATGGATAATCACACTCAGTTCTTTTGTCTTTTATAGGAGGTCAGCATGATGCTGATTCCATATATTCAGTGGATGGATTGCCGGTCTAACCTCACTGAAACCACTGGGACACTTCACTGTGATAACTCTGGCCTCCTCAGTGGTTATTAAGGAAAGAAGAGTGTTAATTATTCCTTCACACTCAGATTTTCCCAGACAGCACAACCTTTTAACCCGTCTTTAGACAGAGTGGCACAATTGGAGAAGGGCTGACTGAACTTGAGCTCGTGTGGCTGATGCGGTTGCCAAAGCAGAGCTGCTCTTCATGAACAGACTGTAAATGAATAACTCAGCAGCTCCGCAGAGGGTTGTAATTGAAAGCTGTTAATGAGCTAACACTTCCTGTCTGTCCTGATCTCAACTCCTAATCATATGTATGTAAATGTCTTGAGTGTCTTCAGTGGATTAAGGAATGCCAGCAGGCACCATGACTGACACACAAATATGTTCATCTACAATATTTCATTTGATTTCCCAACCACACACTCTACTATATGTTGAAAATGTCAGCAGCATTTACTAAATATAACCCCACAGTTTGACTACTGCTGCTTTTTCCCGTTGCCACTACATTTTTGGGGACAGATACACTTGTAATCAAGAGGAATGGTATGCTCTGACTTTTGGCAGTGAGCTGTATACTTTCAGTGAGATATAAAAAAAAATGCTTAACATTTTTTCCCATAGCAAGTAATGGAGAGGGGCAGAGAGGAAACTAGAACATCCTCATGCTTTAGGCTGGGCACTTTATTCAACAAGTGTAATATATAATATTTCATGCTTTTTGCAAGGTTCGAGGCTTTTGTCTGTATGTAGATTTTTGAATTTTTTGTGACAGAAAAAATAAACGAAAACTGTTAAACCGTTAAAAATAAAAAGTAACATTTATTTAATCTTTATTTAACCATGAAGTCTGTTGAGATTAGAATCTCTTGTCCTGAGGGAAGCCTTGTCAAAAGGGCACACAAACATAAATTGCAAAAAAAACAAATCTTACAGTCTTACTAACTGTCTCCTCGGATCTCTACAGTTAGTAAGTTTAATGGGCTTTATTTAAATGATTGTAATATGCTTGAAGTGTGTATTATCTAGAAAAACATGGTATCACAGTGGAACTTGGTAATAGCGGATACTCAATAATAAATCCATCCATCGACTCTCTATGCACGACTTAAGTCAGCTGAGCTGGAGTCTGTCAGAGCTGACATCCTGGATAGGTTGCTGGTCTGCAACAGGGCGACATAGAGACAGACAGCCAAGCACAATTAACCTCGGCATGTTTTTGGACTAACGGAGGAAGTCAGAGTACTCAGTAAGAACCCATGTAGGCACAGGGTGAACATGCAAACTGCACATAGAAAGAAACCAGGGATCTTCAAGCTGTGAGGCAACCACAGAACCACTGTGTTGCCCTCAGTAATATATGACTTATAAAAAAAACCTGATTGGAAGGTCCCTTGATGACATTGTGTCCCCTTGAAACATATTTTCTTTACTGATAAGATCTTCAGTAGAAGGCAATCTGACTTCTATTTTTGGTCCTTGAAGATGTTTCCCTTCTCATCTAAGAGGCTTCCTATTAACAGGTCAGAAGCCACGTGATTTAGGGGTGAGAATAAATTTCTGGAACACCCTGCAAGTCAGTTAGAACAGTGGCAGGAGTCTTTGATGAGAGCATAAATGTGTTTAAGAACCAAAAAGAAGTCCAATTGCATTTTATTGAAGTCCTTAGGATTATCTTGAGCTGGATGATTGAAAATCTGCACAGGCTGATATTTCAAAATATTTTTCGGGGTTATTTGACAGTTGCCATGGAGGAAATGAGAGGAAACATGGGTTGAAGAGAGAGAGGTGTTTCACATGCATCAAAATCCCAGGCCAGAATGAAACCTCTACTGCCGGCTATCCTTCCTGTATCCGCCTGGGAATTTTTCTTGTTTGCCATGACCCCTTTTCTCTGACTGTGCTTCCTCTCTCTCTACACTATGCTGATATGAAGTAAAGGAAAAATGACACAAAAATTCTTAAAAATGTTGTTTGTGTTCCATCACTTTGGTGCTAGAGAAAATGTCTAAGATTGATTATTATTTGGTTGATTTTGAAGGAAGAGTTGGCGTTTAATGAGCTTGGTTCTAAACAGATTCATGAACATTTATTTATACAGGGCACACTAAACGGGGGCATGTCTTATTTTGAGATATCCCAGTTCAGGAGTTTAAAAAATTGTTAAAGAAAAACACAAACTAAAACTGCATTGGCATGTAAAACCCTGTATGTACTCAGAGGACCAGGACTGAAATCTGAACCCACAACTTCTGGTCGGTAAAGACACAACTCTAATCACTGAGTCACTGATCTTTCCCTCATAGGATGACTCACATAATCCTGACCACGTTATCACATGGCCCGCAGGTCAGTTTCCAATAACGCATCCCTATTTTATCCCTTACTTCTCATTTCCGCTTGTTCACATCTAATTCTGAGGAAAGTCACGTCATTTCCCAAGATTTTAAAATGAAATAAAGGCAAACTACATGTAAACTGCAAAAAATAAGGAGCACTGAAGAAAACAAAAACAGAAAACATGAAAGATGCGAATGCTTCTGTAAAAACAGCCAGTGTTGTGAGAATCTGAGCGTGAGACTCGGTAAGAGAACGAGCAAAAATGACAGGGCCGATGAGAAAAAGAAGACAACGGGACACAAGAAATGAGAGACAAAAACAAGTGTTCGACTGGAGAACAGAGGCGTCGTGCTCAGTGGGAAAGGTCGTATATTGTCCTGTGGTGCGGCAGTGCATTAATTACAGGATAAGAAATGATAAGCTCTACTGCAGGGCTATGAATAGACAGACAGAGACAGACAGATAGCTGACAGAGCAACCGGATGCTGACTGTCGCTGAGTTCCTCATTGTTGACGATGAAGTCAGAAAGCTGGAGTTACTTCAGTTTTGTATTTCAGGTCTTTGAAACTGTGAGCATGTAGAAATTTGTTTAGTGGATTTCTTGCTTTCAGGACACTGACGTAGCTAAGAGTTGTTTCTGAGAAAAAAAAGGAGCAAAACTAAACTACCTTTGTGAGCATTTTGTTTGTTATTTACTACTTGTAAGGCAACTTTCATAATAAATGAATGATATTTTAAAAGTTATGACAAGAAAAGCACTCAGAGAGCGCAGTACTCCGCCAAGGCTGCTCAGTTGTTGTATGATTTCCGATGGATAAGTCCCAATAAGTCCCCAGCGGTCGTTTTGTAGTAGGATTGCAATCATGTGATCGTCAACAGGCAGCTGACGTAGACAGCATGCTGCTATCTCGCAATGATGCAGAAGTCTTTAACAAACCTGTGGATCCAGACTATGAGCTGCATCACTGCAAAATCTAATGAGGTGGTCCTTCCGACATTTCTGACATACCCTGAAAATTACATCCAAATTGATTTGTCTGCTTTTGAGTAATGTTGCTAAGAGACAGACAGACAACCAGAAGGACAAACAGACAAATGTACGCCGCAAAGATAATACCACGAAACTCATAAAGTGCAACACAACTGCCGACTAGTTTGGCACGGAGCAAACCAACAGGATACAGGTCTAACTATCGTTAACATCCAGACACTGACTGGCTCATATAGAAGCAGGGAACTTACCTGCCCTGGGTAGGAAACGATGGTGGGACGGGGTAGGGCTGGTGAGGAGGCCTGTGGCAGATGGAGATCAGCCTGGGCGGACAGGTGCTGCAGCGGTGGAATCCTGGCTGTGACCGTGATGGAACTGACGAGAGCACGAGGTGGTTCCGGATGGTCCAGACTTGAAGGAATGAGCGGGAGGGAATCTGAACTGAAAGAGCACAGACACTGGTGAGCATGAGCACAAAACAAGGAGCTAGAGTAAACAAGGCTGATGCTAATAGTGGAGGTTCACAGTCCGGCGATGAGTAGTGGCAGCGTCTGGCTTTTATGGGGGAGGAATGTAGATTGGATAATGCTCCTGCCTGCGCACCAACCAATCCTGCTGATTGCAGTTGGCAGCACCTGTCTGCCTACCACATTCCACCTAGGAGAGAGGTAGATAAAGGGAAAGGAGGAAGATCTGCCCCTACTGGGCAGCTGAAGTTGAGGACGTAACACATACAGGTGTACAGTGAGTCCACTTTGCTAGTGCACTCATGCCGATGCTGTTTACGACTCAGCCTCCTTCTCCTACTGCGATATACAGTATTTTTGTTCTTGTTGATTGAATTAAGATTTCATGCTTCATGTAGAGAAGTCCCACTATTTCAAGTTTAAATTAGATGCATAACCAGAAGGAAAGGTTTGTCTTTAAATGCAACATGTATCAAATATAAAACTGTGTGTTATGTTCTTACAGTTGCATGAACACACACAGAGTACACAAGTGAGTAAAACATGTCCTCTACATTAATTAGTATTTTGTCTATGGAGAGTCTGAGCAACAGACTTTAAAAGATGTTGTGAAGTTTTCATACAGCCACTGTGTCTCCAAGAGGGGAAAATGAATTAAGTTGTTTATCAGCCTTTGTAGCTGTTTGGAAAAACAGTCTCATTTGCACACTTGCTCACATTTATGAAATTATTCAGTCCAATTTAAGAAAGGACTTTCTTCGACTCCAGCACCCCGGAGCGTGCAAAGGTTTGTACAAACCTCCAGTTCAAGGGGAAAAAAGGGCTTCATCTCCCAATCACGCCCATGTATTTTTGAATCATAAAACCTCACACATAAACACATAAATGAACATGCCGACATCTAACACAAGCAAAATTAAGAGCAAACAGACTTATTTTCTCATTGAGCAGCATCTTTTGAATTGGACAGTGGGTTTTGAATGGCTTTGGTGGGATTGTGAAACTCGTCTTGGAGCCTCCTGAGTATGCCAAAGAGAGAACATAATCATAATTAACAACAACAAAGAAGAGGTTTATTCCTGCAACATCAGCAGGATGCAACACTGAAAGCTGGAAAAAAATAACCAGCACTTTCAAAAATAACCTTTATGTCATTCCATGTAGTATATTGTAGGCCCTCCACAGTCAACAAACCCAAACAGCTCTGTACTGTATCCAGTTCTTGCAACTTATAAAGCGAATGACACCCAATCTTGTGATTTTGTGTATTTAATTTATACATTTCAACTATTTTTGTAGAACGCTACACAGACAAACCTAATTAGGGTTGTTTTAGGTCCATGTCTTGGCTCTGGGGATGGCAGTGAAAGACTAGATTTAAGGTTTATGGTTCCCAGAGGATTAACCCTTCTGACTTGAGTGGCCTGACCTTATGGGTAGTGACATACTGGGTTGGCATGAGAAGTTTTTCGTTAAATGTTTCAACAATTATTCAGTGGATTGCCATGAAAAAATGGCAAACATGCATTTTCTCCTAATGAATAACTGACTGGTGATACCTTGGGTTCTTACATTGCAACATTATAAGGTCTAATGATGGGTGTATGACCAAATACCTGCAAGACATGAAGCTGTATTTTGTGATTTGTGCAAATTGGCAAATGTTCACATACTAACATTAGACCATAGTTGATCTATAATCTATACAGAGTCCCATTCATAGTTCAGCATGCATACGAATTGCAAATCAGTTGCAGAGTTTAACAACAAAAAAATGACATACAGTTTTACTGTCACTGTAAACTTAACTGGAAGGGGACTTGTAGAGCGCAGACATCCTGCGATGCCTGTGGATTGTCTCACAGTTTTAAAGAAAGTGATGTTCGTACAAACAAGCAAACAGCACTGAAAACATACCTTCACCTCCATGAGGAGTAATTCTTTAAATCTTGATGCAGAGTTGCAGTGCTGAGACACGAAGCAGCTTGTGTTCATATGATTGGGGCACGTTGAAAGTCGTCGACAGTGAGTGCATGTTTGCTTATTAAGATCCCCATTAGCATTTGCAAGACAGCAGCTATTCTTCCTGGGGTCTTCATGCATGGTCTCCAGCAACATTAGTCAAATTATTGGGTTTTATTTAGTGGCAAGCAAACCTTTGCAAGATCAGAGTTTATCAGAGCAGTTTAGTGCAAAGACAACTGTTTAATGTAGCTTTATCTTTTTAGCTGACTGACCAATGTGGCAAACATCTGTATCTGCAAACACAGCCCTCACTGGTAATGTCAACTTCACCACAGCTCACAAGTTGCTAAAAGTCAGACAGTCATAGTCTGCTGAGAAACAACAGTGCAACTAAAAAATAAATAAATTTCTGTACAAACAGTGAAAGTGGGCAATGTTCACTAGTACTACTGCTGCACTTCGCTTTGCAAGTATTGAACCATTTATAAGCAGCACTGTGACATGTGAAGGTTGAAAACATGAACGTGTAAAGAGATGATCCTAAATGAAGAGTTGCTCCTGTTCTGGTTGGATATAAAAATGTATGAATGCACTGTCGTGCAAAAGTTCACTTCTGTTGTTTTATGGCTTCTTTTCACATCATCCACTGCCTCACTTTGACATTGAAAATATTTTCTAATTTTCTTTCTTCAACTAACCGCAAAAAATTACAAAAAAAAATGTATTCCATGCTCTTTCAGCTATTACATAATTACTTTTCTTGATGTTTTAGACTGGATAAGGTATTTTTTTTCCTTATCAGTACTGATATGTTAAGCCTGGTATCGCATCAAAATCAGAAAAACGCTAATGGTGGTTAACATGCAGCTACCGTTTGTTGACTTCACTAATTCCACATTTGAAATCTAGAAATATTTATTTATTTGAAGGGTTGAAGGGCTAAACAAATAAATCCTACCCCATGCTTTTCAGGTTAGCCTCAGTGTTGCAGCTGTTACCTTTAGTTTCAATATGGACACATTAAAGTAGAATTGCAAGTTACAGTGTGTCTTGCCAAGATCTTTGCTATTTTAATCAGTTGAACTGATTCTCAAAGTTGCGCTAAATCCCATATTTAAAAGCCAAGGGTCATACAAATTCTGTGTGCGAGTCTGTTAGGCTGCATTATGCAACTGTGTGTGTCCAAGTGTGTGTGTGTGTGTCAGTGGGTGATAAAGGTGGGGGATTCCCGTAGCGACCGGTGTTAATGTGTGTGTCTCCCATCCATCATCACACACACTTCCCTCCTTCAGCGCGTTCGAAAATAGAACAGTGTGTGAACATGACCTCTCCCACACATAAACACACACACACACGCGCGCACTAGTAAACACACCCATTACGATGCCATTGTGTCTTGGTTTCTTGTCCAGAATGTGGCTGCGTGTTTGTTTGTGTGTGCGCGTGTGTGTTTGTGTGTGTGTGTGTATTATCAAGAGCTGCAAGGAAAAATGTCCCTCTTGCCATGTCCTCCCTCCTTCTTTCTCTGTCTCTCGCTCCTTTCTTTCTCGCCACAAAGTCTGGAGTTGCTGCCAAATTTCCTCTGTGGCAAAGGTGTGGTGCCACGGCACTGTCTCTCTCTCTCACACACACACACGCACACACACACGCACACACACACTGCAGTTGTTTTGCTATAGAAACAGCTGTGAACAGGACATTAGGTGATAGTGAACCTGTCCTGATATGAGACGATAACTGCCCTGCTGGAGGTGGAGAACGCCTGCATACCAGGGGATGTGGCGTTTCCTCTGCTGACTCCGTTATTCCCCAGATCAGGACGCCTCTCACCTAATCTGTATTTCACCTTTGTTTAGAAATTTTTCAAAAGATTTACTGTAATGTTTCTGAAGTGGGGAAGGCGAAACACTGTAAACTCTCTGGGCCCCAAAAATGGCTGGCAGTTTTGAAAGGCAAGTATTATTTTCCACGGGAAAACTCATAAACAGCTACGCTTAAAATTATTACATTGCATCAAAATTACTTTATTCTATGCTACCATTTGGGGGTCACCCAGACAGTTTTTACACTTTTATTCATGTGCTACTGTAATTGCACAAGCATTTTCTAATCATCAGTTAGCCTTTCAACGCCATTAGCTAACACAATGTAGCATCAGAACACAGGAGTGATGGTTGCTGGAAATGTTCCTCTGTATCCCTATGGAGATATTCCATGAAAAATGTGCTGTTTTCAGCTAGAATAGTCATTTATCACATTAACAATGTCTAGACTGTATTTCTAATGAATTTAATATTATCTTCATTGAAAAAAAGCTTTTCTTTCAAAAATAGAATTTCTAAGTGACCCCAAACTTTTAAATGGTCGTGTGCGTGCCTCATTTAAGCCTTCTCCAAAATCCAAGCTGGATTCTATACAAAATAATTAAAAATTCTACACTCTTTGACGCAACCATGAGGCCACGACTGACTCATGTGCAACCTGAACATATGCAGCAAAAATACAGGAACTTTTCTGCCAAACTGAACTGAACTGTAGGGAGCAGATTGGACATAAGTATGAAAACAAATTTAAAATGTAAGTTGTAAAACATCTATAGTGTGAAGAGTCGCCATTATAGTGGTTTTTTTTTAAGTGCTGGTAACATCTGTGGGCACTTAGAAAAGTGTTGTACATGTTGATTACATTTTTTTTTTTTTTTCAATCTTTGGAAAATAAGTAATCAAAGAAATTTAAGTTTTTTTTTTCTTTTATTATGATTTATGTGCTTGACTGCCCAAAAGACATTTCTCTAGTTCTTTCCTCTTCTTGTCATGGTTGTTCTGGTTCTGTTTCCATAGAGGTGCATGACTTTATATTGCAGTGAAAATGAGCCTACAGTGAGTAGAAAAAACCTGCTTGAGGTCCAGAGGGTGAAAATGCATCATAAATCAACACTGATGTCAATCTTTTGGCATTTTTGCTGCCTGTCCCAACAGCACCCGAAGTTGACCATTGCACCCACTTTGCAAAATGCTGAATTAGGTGAACATAGATCCATGTAAGCCCAAAAATAATGTCAAAGTAGCAGGTTGTGTCAGTCGACCATGTTTCTGTCTCACTCTGAACTAAAATGTGCAGTTTTTATGCACATCTACACTTAGAGTCACTATAAACAGTGACCTAAAGACATAAAGATGCAGCACACATACACACACACACACATACACACACACACACACACGCACACACGCACACACACACACACACACACAGGGAGCCTGGGACAACAGTGGTAAGTGGGAGTAGTTCCTGGTTGGTCGAGCAGGAGGCTCTGAGACGCCACAGCAGTCTCCCATGGAGCTGGGCGTGGGGAGGAAAGTGTGTTGTGTGTGTGTGTGTGTGTGTGTGTGTGTGTGTGTGTGTTGTGTGTGTGTGTGTGTGTGTGTGTGTGCAGGGGGGTCATTATATTGTGGTGGATGAAGGGGCTTTTGGGGGGGGTCATGTCCTTGGCAGACAGACAAACACACCACATATAATATTCATTTCAAAAGACTGTTTCATTGAAGGATGAGTTTGAAAATAATATCTGACTTTAAAGCTTCAGTTTTAACTTTGAGATCTGTCTACTCTACACAATACATTCATACAGTATTAAACCAGCGCAACAATGTAGTATATTCACTCAAATGTAGTGTCAAAGTCCTCTATTTTTAGAATTTGTTTCTAGTTATTTTGCTTGGTTATACTTTTTACAGATTCTAGCTTATTGAGGCAACACTGATATCAGAACCTCTGACCAGAATATACATCCAGCATATGTCAATGTGTTGATGTGAATAAATAAAACATTTTCCACTCAGGTATTGTTGGCTTTGCCCCAGTTCAACAGAAATGCAACATAAAATCACACCATTTATCAAAGCAAAAACTGTTAAAAAAAAAACAAACAAAAGAAAACAGAAGGAACTGTTGAATTGTCAACTTTCTAGTGGTCCCTGAACTACTTTGAAATCCCTCTGCATACTTTGCAAATTGAGCCAAATTTAAGCTTAAAATCCTGATATTTTATCAATCTGACAAAAAAATATGTTAAAAAGCAACTAATAATAATAATAATAATAATAATAATAATAATAATAATAACATAAAAATCTTGAGGAAAAACGTATGTGCTGATTGCATTTTATTCATTTTCTGCAAAATACATTAAAGACATTAAATTTTTCTTTTTTTTTTTTATTCTTTTTTAATGATTTCTGACATTTTAACTGTCACACTGCACAAAAGGCATTTTTGGGTTCTCTCTACTTCCCACAGAGGTGCAGGAATTACATACATATTGGACAAATTGATCCCACAGGGAGTAAAAATATGTCAGGAGCAAAACAAAACGGCCAGAGATCAGAAGGTTAACTGACAGAATTTAGAGTCCGTTTTTAAATTGCAGGTTCTGTCTATCAGTCCAAAAATTACATAAAACAAAGTAAAGCATTCAATTCTCTCCTTTCTCTAGGGCATTTTTACCCATTAATTGATGCTACTGAACAACTATCATTTCACCTGCTCAGTAACCATGTAGTCACTCATACAACGACTTGCGTGTATCTCCTTCACTAGTGAATTTTAGAAACGTATCTCGTCCAAGCGACAAGCTGTTGCTGCATCAATCAGACGTGGAACTTTAATGTAGGGGTGCAATATGTACTAAAGCCCATTACTATCAGCAGCCACCCCCATCCAGCCCCTGACTGCCTCCCTCTCTTCCTCTGTCTCACTCTAGCTCCCTCTCCCAGTGAGTTGTTGTTAAGCTCAGCCACTAATCGCTCTGGTTGGGACTGTGGTCGGCTGTGTTACCGCTGTCCTGCCCTCAAATACACACATGCAACACACACACACACACACACACACACACACACACACACACACACACACACACACACACACACACACACACACACACACACACACACACACACACACATACACACACACAGTAGCCCTGGACTAACACATATATAAATCCATGCCATACTATATGTGTGTAATCATGTTTTCTCTCTCATTTGTTGGCAAACCTAATTATAAATGTGTCATGCATCTGTCTTTTATGTATATATCTGTGCGCTCATGCATGTGTTTGCGTACATGTGTGTTACAGTTTGAATGTGTGTGTGCGTGTGCGTGTGTGTGTGTGTGTGTGTGAGAAGCACCATTCTCAGTTGGGCAAAAACAATGGAACCTCTGATTACATCTCCCTGTACAGGCGGACGGGGTGTGTGTGTGTGTGTGTGTGTGTGTGTGTGTGTGTGTGTGAAGCTTCAGGGGGGAGGAAAGGGTGGCGGTTGCGGAGGAGGAAAGAGGGGGAGGCAAACTTTGGACACCCCCCTCCCTCCTTTGCTATTTCTCGTACACACACTCATTCCCGTCCCCTCGCAGCCGCCTGGCATCTCATTGGTTAAATCTCCGGCTATATATTTATCTGATTGGTCAGGGCGGGGTATATATACACAGCGTGGGTCGGTTAAATCTGGCCACAAGTTTCAAAACTTTCAAACAGGACAGACAGACAGAGAGACAGTGTGTCGGACGGCTTTGAGTGACGGAGGGAAGAAGTGGAGCTTTGGACAAACCGCTGCACCACACACTCCAAACAAGAACTGTTGTGTTTTGAGAAAAAAAAAAAAAAAAAAAGAGGCAGAGTCATTGTGGATCATTTTCAGGGGGAATATCCTGCACCACAACTTGTTTGTTTTCTCTTTCTTCCACGTCCTTCCACCTCTTCTCAGATCTCGATGCTTTGCTCTGGGATTTGTGCTCCAAATCCATCAAATTCTTCTCTCGATCCTTCTCCTCTTTGCCATCTGAAACATTCTCAATTGCAGTGTTTGTCCAGAACTTTGCAGCCTGACAAACTGAGACAGACGTTTGCAGAATTTCGCTCGGACTAAAAGTCGACTCCACGGCTGGTTCTGGAATGAATTTAACGGAGCCCAGCTTGTCCTAGAGAGACTCTTCTGCATCCCGGCCGGGTGTCTCTTGGAGCTTGGACGTCGGGGACCCCAAGTCCTGCTTCTGATTCAGAAATGGGCTTTGAGCAGAGCCTCTCCGGGGACTGCAGTTCTCCCGATGGCATGAGGAGAGCAGAGCCGAGGGTTTCTCTGACACCCAGTTCTGGGGGACGGAGTCCGGATCTGACCCAGGCAGGAGGTGTGTCGGCGGGCGGCGGAGACGGGAAGGCCGTGGGGGCTGAGCAGAGGATCCGCAGGCCCATGAATGCCTTCATGGTGTGGGCTAAAGACGAGAGGAAGCGCCTGGCCCTGCAGAACCCTGACCTGCACAACGCCGTGCTCAGCAAGATGCTCGGTAAGACAAACAAAAACTTCAGCCTCATTAGAGCAGAAAACCAACGCAGCCAAAGTGACTGAAGAAATGCAGTCAGAGTTAGAGTTCTTGGTAAAAGTTTAGCAGTGGGGGAAAAATAAAGTTGATTTTTTTCAGTAGTTGCAATTAAATATTCAAAATGCTCGGCTTTCGCTGGTACTGCTGTCACACCCCACACATCTAAATCACTCTCAGTGTCCCGGTAGCACTAATAACACCAGCACACATCATAAATAGCATCATATTAGAACTACTGCTTGAAAAACAACAACATAACACTATATATGTGTTGATATGAATGCACAACAACCTTTTTACATTATTCATTCATTATATGTACAGTATATATGTTCTGACTAATTCCTTGTTTTGTTTGTTATACTGCGTATTTGCTGTCTCTGCACATAAACTGTGCAATACCATACTATTTACTTTCAGATTGCCAATTTAAAAACTTTTTTTCTCTCATTTTCTTTGAATTCTGTTTTTGCATTCTGCATAATTTGGTGTGCTTTTTATCAAGTATATTTGATGTTTTGCACTTCTTCAAGTTTTACAATATACCTAAATGAGACAGCTAAACTACTGTAGAATTGCGCCATGTTTGAGGGATTTTAATTGTTAACAACTTCACTCTTTACTGGTGAAGCCTTAAACGGAAGTCTGCAATACATTATGATTGCCTTCACATTAACTGTGTAGGTTTACATTTTTTTGTTCTCATCTAAAATCACTTTTAGTTGGACAAATATATTAATTCATGCCAAGATCTTCACATTAAAGCAATTAAAGTGATCTGTTTGCATATGGCGATCACTGGAATTGTGTAATAAGTTTGCAGTGTCCAGACAAGTGGGAGGAAAATTTCTAAATGTCCTTAGAAACCTCTAAAACCACCCATAAGTCACTTTTCCTCTGTCCATCCATGTGCTCATTACGTTCCAAATGCCATAGTTTGTCAAAAATAAGGAATCCACTATAGTTGACACGAATCCAAGCCGACCACAATCCCTCCCTCAGTCTCCTCGAGAAAGAAAAGTGCAAACGTTTTATGCCCACCACTGAACTACTCAGGAGGTGAGAGTTTGTGCACAAAGATTTGGGGTGTATCAATATAAAAGTAGCCAATTAAATGAGCCAATGACTTTTTTTATTGGATGTTTCTTGAAACATTCTGTCTTTTTTCCGTGGCTTTTGACAGCAACATGCTTTTTTTTAAAATACTGGCATAACATTAATGCACCACATTCATGCAGTGTTTCACATTAACACTGAGAGCTGCTCAGTACAATCACACTTGACAGCTGGAGCTCATCTGCAGCAGCAGATTTTCAGAGCCACTTAAATTCAAACTATAATGTTTCTGAGAGAAAATGTGCTCAACAGCTGTCGAGGCTGCTGGCATTGGCAATATGTATGATAAACTGAGAGTATAATTGCAAAATAAAAATATGCCCAATAGGTGGCTGCAACACAGCAGTTTATGTCTGAAAACAATTTTAACCGAAGAACATAATGCAGCATCACACAAAATTGAGCTTGAGAGGAGTACAAGGATTTTGACATGTAGAGACATGTTGTCTCAGGATATGTTTTGTAGCTGCCACTTGTTTGAAGGCTAGGATTTCACTGCGGTTATTGTGATTTTAGTTCTTTTTCTTTTTGCACCTCACCACTTAAATAAGAATTAAAAACCGACAGTTTGACAGTCCCAGTTCAATAAATATTGCCCTAGTCAACCAAACATTTTGGTTATAATTAGAGATGGCATTTATGGCTCTTTTAAGGGAGCCGGATATTGAGGAGCCGGTCCTTTCAAAGAGCCAGAGTCTTGTTATATTAATTTATTTTTTAGAAGTCAACCAGCGGTAACTCGTTTTTAATCAAGGAAGCAATCACTGGTAGCAGTTATTAGATACAATATGGATCAGATTAATTCAAACTTACACATCTCACTCTATTGGTGGGAAATATTCTGTAATATTGATTATAATTTCACTTGGCTTGTGTTTTCATTGTAAGCATTCCATAAGGTGGTGCCATATCCTCATGCTTTGACAGTGAAATCACTATTTTGAATTTTCCCTCGCCTAAAAAACTTGGCTCATTCTGTTTTTTTGTTTGTTTGTTTGTTTTTGTTTTGTTTTTGTTTTTTTTGGGGGGGAGGGGGTTGTTGCTAATATCTCCTCCTCCCTATAAAGCGGTAAATGTGACTCTACTCCAGTCTCCAGTCAGTTGGACTCTGGTAGCGCTCACACTCCTCCTCTTAGCTAGCTGCGCATATATAGCTGTGTTCAGGTGAATGAAGCATGCTGAGATGTCTGTCTTCATGTAAAGGCAGCGTGGACAGCTCAGGCGCATGGAGCGCACAGGTGACACATGGAGAAAGCGTGGGCAATTTGCACATACGAACAGCTCACAACTGTGAACCAGTTCTCATCGTTCACTTATAAGAGCCATTGAAATGACAGACTCGTTCACAAACGTCACATCTCTAGTTACAATATATATTAGTGGTCAAGGTATGTTGGTGTAAACTGGTGCAGTGCAGCACATTTGTTAAACAGCTTGGTTGAACAGAAGGTATGATTATTGTAGGTTAAATGCCAGTTGTACTTGAGCTGAAACAACTTGTCAAACATTTGATTGACACAATTTAAATAAATTGCTTATTTATTTTTAAGCGTAAACGTTGGTTTCTGTTGGTTATAGCTCTCTATATTGTTCTGTTTTGGACAACTTGCTGGGTATAATGAGCAGTTGGAATATACAGTATCTGCATTGTTTCTCAAAAATTGTGATTGATACTATTTTATCAATTTTTTTTTGGCCAAGCAACAAAAAGAAGTAAACATCATCTGTATATAATGTTATCTTCAATTTTTGCACCGTGTTTTTTTCTTATTTATTCTTGCACTGCCTTTATACTTTTATACTTTTTCTTTGGAGCTGCTGTAACGGTGAACTTGCCCCACTGTGGGATCAATAAAGTTTATCCTTATCCTTAACATACTGATTAATAATGAAGTAGTTTTCCCATCCCGAGACTTTAAGATGACTTTGACTCCCATAATCACTGTCAGTAAGAATAATAGCAGCCCCTTTCTTAGGTAAGTGATGGAAATGATTTTTGTTATCTTGTCTTCTCCACCTGCTCCAGGTCAATCATGGAAAGCCCTGAGTGCCACAGACAAGCGACCGTTTGTGGAGGAAGCAGAACGGCTCCGTGTCCAACACCTCCAGGATCACCCGAACTACAAGTACAGGCCTCGTCGCAAAAAGACCACCAAGAAACTCAAGCGGGTTGAACCGGGCCTCCTGCTGCACACCTTGGCCCAAGGTGGGGCACCAGGCCTTGGTTTAGGACCTGCGATCAGCCCCTTGGGTGCAGAAAGTGTCACTGGAGGTTCTCCTTATGGACATCCAGGTGCTCACCCTCCACACCACCATCATTCCCACCACCTGCTGCCATCTCTGGGGCACTTCAGGGACCTCCAGGCCCCGGGACACCCAGAGCTTGAGACCTACGGCTTGCCAACTCCAGAGATGTCCCCTCTGGATATTCTGGAAGATGGAGCGGGGGAATCAGTGTTTTTCCCTCAGCATATGCAGGAGGAGGCAGGGATGGGAGGTTGGAGTGGGTATCACCACCACCTTCATCATCACAACCAGCATTACGGCCACCACTACAACAACCACAGTCACCACAACTCCATCCATAGTCAAGGGTCAGGGATGACTGTTAGTGCCGGTTTAAACACTAGTATGAATTCCAGTTTGAGTCCTGGTAGAAGCTCCAGACTTGATTCTCGAATGAGCTCTGTTGAATCAAACATGACCTCTAGCATGAGCTCTGTTACTGCAGTCAGCTCCAAGTTAAATCCTACTCTCGCCTCCAGTCACCAAGTTGCATTGAGGAGTCCTGTCAAGTGCCCACCATCTATCCCTGATTCCTCCTCCCCTGTTTCCTACCCCCAGCCTCCCATCAGCCACCCTGAGGCAATTAAATGCCACCAAGCTCCCGTGAGCACTGCTCCTGTCACCTACTTCAGTCAAATATATGGCAGCGGCGGCCCAAATGCCACCCATTTCCCTTCTCATCTGGGGCAGTTGTCACCTCCTCCTGAAACGTCCCCTTCTTGCTCAAACTCCTCCATCCCGCCTCCGTCAACCTTCCTTCCCTCTGTGCACTTAGACCACTCAAATCCAGAATCCTCTGGCCATTTGGGGTCTTCTTCTGCTGAATTTTGGTCTGAAGTGGACAGGCATGAATTTGACCAGTATGTAAACATTGGAAGGAATCGAGAGGAGGCCTATGGACTGATTGGGGGATGTGGGGGTGGCTCAAAGGTCCTGGGTGGGCGCAGCAGCAGTAGTGTAGGTAGTAGCAATAACAACATTGTTAACAATGTCATCAACAGGGATGTCAGTGGTATTATGAATGGTGTTGGTGGGTGTGACGATGGGAGCAGCCCTCTCATATCTGCACTTTCTGATGCCAGCAGTGCCGTCTATTACAGTGCCTGTATTACTGGGTAAACCCTCCATGATCTCATCTCTTACATGTGCCTCCTGTCATTTGTGTTGGCTCATTTCAACCGTTCTGACACGTCAGGAAGAAAGTATGCTGGAAAAAAAATGTTTAGACTTATACTTTTACTCAAGTCATTGTCATGCCTTACTTATCTCTCACTGATTGAAATTTAAATGTTTTTCTAAATGTCAAAAAAAGAAATACACAGAGGTGTCGTTTCATTAGACATATACTGGAGTCAGAGACAAATGTGCTAACGGGAACAAAAATGACACTCTACATTACCAAGTACAATCTTGGTCATAAACTCAAGCAGCTTTCCTTTACAGCTACAGGCTGTCATTGCAGGTAGAGTTAGGTGTATTAACCTGCAAGCAAAGGTAACCTATGGTTTCTTGTAGGATTTATCACTCTGCTTTAATTTGGGATGTGTCTAATTACTACAGTCAGTGTTTTCTGCCTTATCTCAGTCTTCAAATGAGTAGAATGCAGTTTCCAATTAATCATGAAGGATACTAGCTCTTGGAGAAAAAAAACAAAACAGGAGTCTTTATCAATATCCGGATGCATTTATGGCATAGAAATTGCATAACCTATGTGATTCAGGGACAGCAGCAAGTGCTCATCTGTGCTGAAGTGCCTTTGAGCAAGACACTAACCTGTTACATGTTCCACTTGTTCTGGTATATCAGGAACGTTCTAATCTCATATCAATTTTTGACATTTCATCTCAGGACCAGACATGTATTCATCTCCACTGAACTTCATGAATTTTAAATAAGTTCATCTCGTTTGCTGAACGTTAACGACAAACTTGTGGGATTCGCAGAAAGAGAAAGACTCAATGGGAGAGACTTGTTCCAGCCTCCGCATATATCCCAGCAGTGTTGTCGGGAAAGCCTTGGCCACTAACCCAGAACACACCACTGATGTCTCCCACAAACTATCAAGATGTTTTACAAGCCGAGTTGGGTTTTCTCTGACCGTGATACATGCCATTCCCTCTGCGGCTCAGGCCATGACAGGGCCTCGTGTCAAATTCTGTGCCAAAATCTGTGAGTTTTAACTCACTTCGCTTCATGCCAAATACTGATATGCTGACAATTCAAAGATCCTTCTTTTCAAACCAGCAACATTCTCTGGAATAACAAGCATATCACTTTTTGGGTTTTTTTTGTTGTTTGTTTTGGTTGTCAAAAGTTAGTTAGTTATTAAAAAACTGGTTTTAAATTTAGTTGCTTTTGGAACAAGTGTTGCAAAGAAGAGCATGGAAATATTTTAATTTATATGTAAATTTCAAAATTCATCATCTTTACTTGCAAGTTCTTGCAAAGCAAACCTTACACTGCCAGATAGTGGTGTGCAGTTGTTAATCTAATATTCTTGGTGTTATCATTTTTGGAAACCTTGGTTTGATGTAGCTGTTTACTGTATATAGAGATGTTATGCTTCTTGACATTATGTGAAGGAGAAACTGAGACTATGAAATGTTCTCTTTGCACTGGGTTTAAAGTCTTAGCTGTATAGACGGAACACTACTTACTGAAAACTAAATGTCCAAATCATAAAATATGTTTTTGTACAGAAAAGACTGTGTTCATGTTGTTTAATAGAGTCTTATTTTTTCTTAAAGGAAAACAATTTAGAAAAATCACTTATTAGTGTGGTAAGTATGGTGGAGGAGCAGGACTTCAATGAGCAAATAGCCTAGCTTATCATAAGTTCAAGAATCAGAATTAGCCTTTAAAAATCCATCTACCAGCACCTCTGATACTTAGAATTAACAGGCTGTAATTAATTTGTTTAATATATAAACAAACCAAATGCATATTGTGTTATTATAGAGGGAAATTGCCTGTTTCTATATGGGTTTAATATTTGGGACAGAAGAGCTGGTAGGCAGTTTATTTTTTAGACTTTGCAGTGCTCTTGCTGCTTCGCCTGGCTATTTGCCCCTGATTCATCACCATACTTAAACCACAGGTATAAAAATGTTAAACTATTCCTTTAAAGAAAAGTAAAAGTATTGGATCAGTGTGTTTCCACTGGTCTATTTTAATTTTCCTAAAAAACGTTTTGTATTAAAAATTTGCCTTTAAAAGGAAATCTAGAATTGTAACGATCTCTTGTAGATCTCTATGGGTCTCATACATTTTCTTTTGCCAGACTAAGGAATGACTTTCCCTCCCACGCCAATGTTGGAAATTAAAATGAAAATTTGTGGTTTTGTTTGTGCTGAGAAGTCAACAAGTTGTAGCCACTGTAGAGGTCTCTCTGTATGTGTTTATGTAGCATCCATCCCGTAATAGTTTTGTATACAATGGAGGCCGAAACCAGAAGTCTCTCTTCAAAGATTTATCCTACATCTGCTCTTCATTAGTTCTAAAGACAATGCTTTTTTTTCTTTTTTTTCATACATGAAACAGTAGAACAAAATGGAGTATCTTGTACAGTGAAACCAGTTATATTTGCCACACAGTTCCTTGTGACCACCATTGGTTGACAGCAGGGCAATAGTACATTTTTCCAAACATTTCCTCTAGAGGATGGAGTCACAGAGAAGCAGCAGTTCATGCAAAGTATTAAAAAAAAAATACTTCTACATCTGCATTTGACATTCTTTTCTGTTGACACCAGAGTCTTGTTTCCATTTTAATTTACTGTGACGCACAAAGACATCAGAGAGACAGGCGTTTTTTTGGAGTCGTGCAATAACTCTGGGGCTTTTGGTAATAATTATCTGAAGAAAAAAAAGAAACACCCAAGATTTTGGGATTAACACAAAGGACATTTTCTCAGCAGTCATATAACGACAAATTAAAGCCAAGATTTTCCCAGAAGTGTCACTGTGATGCTTCTCAATGTGTCTGACAGGGATCGTTTTTACATTGTCAAAGCATAGAAAATGTTTTTATTCATGTTTGTATATTTGAAAAATGTGTCTGCAAATGGATTTGTTCAATTTTATAAAATAATTTCACAAAATAAACACTTCTAAGATTGCACATTTCATGAGTCCTCTCCCTTTTGCTAAATTTTATAAAATGTTGTAGGTCGCATATAACATTTTATATAGTTTTTGCTGATGAGAACAAAAAAGATCAAATGATTATTTGTTTGGTTTGATCGCATGACAATGACTATCATTCTTCCATCATAAAGTGGACTTTGAAACCAAATTCATTCAATTTGTCCAAACCGAGAATTTCAATGTGATGAACTTCAGTTTATTTTAAAACAATTAAGTATTTTCTTACATTATTGTTTGAATAGGAGAAATTTGAGCTATGAATTCAAACAGCAGCAGGATGGTGTGATTCAATACTTGACCCCAGGTCATCAGACTTGGAGGCAGACATCCCCACCCAATCATCACCGCTTCATTTTCCACTGCTTTATTTAGAAGTCATATTGCTTCCCATTTGTAGCCTTTCCTCTTTCCTGTAACCCTTTATGATAGTAAAAGTTTTACATTAAATTTAGCATTTGGGTTCTTAAAGATTTAAAAACAAAATTAGGCTAACGTTGGGCGCTGTGTACATAGCATCTACAAAGCATCTACTGAATATATACTGTATATTTCTGATCAATGTGATGTCACTGGTTTCAGGTTTTAATGCAATGTATAGCTCCCATATGTACCGCCATTATTTGCTAATACTGTCCACAAGCTGTTCCCAGTGTCCAGTTGGGGCTGAATTTTTGTGGCTCAGTATCGACACCAGCGGCTGTGTTCTGGCACCAATCACCCAGATGCTGCTGGATACCGGTGCAAAGTTTTTCAATTCAGTAATTCAGCATGATTTGACTATAATCTAAGGGTAAAATCATTAACAAGCTACCCTGTCTGATAACTGTCAAAGTTATGTATTTTTGTGTTATCAATGTCCATTTTCCATTTGATCGAACATAGATAGTTTTTAGTTAGTTTAGTTTTCGATGATTTTTACTTGCTTTTCATCTGTGGTGCCCACACATAGTTATAAATTCTCCAGAAATCTTGTGCTATGTCTGTCCAAAGTGCTTGGAATGAGAAGGAAATGTCACACCTCATTGATCAATAAATACTCAGTGACATAGATTGCACAGTAATGCAATCACGGCAAAATCCTGTAAAAACTGTGAAGTCACAACCTTTCAGAAACATCCATGGGAGCCCTGCGGGTATTTGCTCAGTGCGATGGGCAATGCGTTGTGTCGCAGACAGATATGCAATCTATTCATAGTATGAGTTAAACTGTGTTTTTTGGGGACGTGAAGATCAAAAACCTTTCGTTTTCTTTCACTGTAATACTATGTCCCATTTGACCTTGTTTACCATCTCATTCTTCCATGCTCATCGCACTTTTTCGTTGTTATGTTTACCAAACAGCTAACTATATGGTATGGTGAGATGATACCCCCATCTACAAAGCTGACTGTTTTTTTTTTGTTTTTTTTTAACAATGAGAACAGTCACTGAAGTCAGATATAGTGAAACTGCTGCAAAAATCTGAACACATGGGTGGTGACTCAGGAACCGGGTTGAGGAGATCAACTTCGATGTTTATCGTAAATGTAGGAAAATAAGCAACACCTCCCAGTACAAGGACAGTAAATGCAGCCACATTTTACAGTGTCCACTATAAAAGCTGTGGCCCTCAGTCCACATGTCTCCAGGTGTAGTGGAAATGAGGAAGAGGAGAAAAAAAAAAGTGGGGTTGGAAAGGAAGGACAAGGGTAGAGTGAAGCTGAAAGACAATCCTCTGTGATCTGCTCTGATTCGGTCCTCTCCAGATTCAGATCCGACACTAAAAGAGTTTGGCTCGGTGGGACAGTCTCCCCCCGAACAAACCGCTAACGGACTCAAAAGAAAACATTCGGAACAAGGAAAAACTCTTCTCTCATTCTCTCTCCTTAGACAGCCTGTTTTCTTCTGGGTTTTTTTTTTTTTTGCTTCAGTCTTCTTTTATTCCCTCTCAGTCACTGTAATTTCATGTTGTTTTTCTTTTGCTTTTCTTCCTTTTCCCACAAGTTTGATTCCTACCTATCTTGTTTCATTCTGTCTCCATCTCTTGCCACCTTTCTATTTGCCAATTTGTCTTTTCCTTCCTCTGTGTTCTTTCTTCTCACCTTTCCCTTCCTTTTCCTCATTCCTATCACATTTTTCCTCTTTATCACTCTTTGGCCACTAAAATATTTTTGTTTCCTGCCACTTTTATTCATTTACATTCATTTATATTCTTCATGCATCTTCATGTTGTTGGCTCGGTTCACTTTTTTATTCCATCTTTCTCACCCCCTTGTTACCCCTTTTGTCTCTTGATTACCCCCATCTTCCCACATGTTGCTGAATATCCACATAATTCTTTCTTCTTACTGTTTTTTTCTCCTTTTTTAAAACATAAATCTGCTTCATTGTTTGCCTGTCCTCCATCTCTCTCATCCAATACGCTAATGTTTTCACTGAACCATTACTCGTAGCTAATTTTTATGGCCTTCATTCATTAAATTTCCTTCCAGTCACCCTTTATCATCTTGTCCTCTTGCCTTTCTCTCTTTTTACTCACCTCTTCAACACCCACTTATTCTTTCTGGTCACTTTTCTAAAGTGGTAACCTCCAAGGCTGAAAACAGCAGTTCCTAGAACGTCCACTTGAGGTTGGCTCCAAAACTAAGTCAATCCCCATAGACACCCATGTTAAAATGTGTATCTACACAGCAGAAATAAACATGCTTTCAGCTTGGTACACATTTTTCGTGTCTGTAGCTAATTCCCCTCTTCATTTAACATAATTAATCTCTTTAAATAGGAGTCTATAGAACAGTGTGTCAATTCATAATTCAGTGAATATGTAGCTTCACGTCAAGTTTTGTTCGCTTGACATGGTGGCATTAGCAACATTTTGAGCGAAATCACATTTTTTTTCCATTATTTTCCACAAATGAATGAAAAGCAAATCAAGTGAGGAAAGATGACTCATTTGCATTGTGTTCTCTTTCATTGCCTTTAGTCCAACATTGATATCCTGTTTCACTTGGCTCACTGTCATAGCACTGGAAGGGATGTGCTTTAGCTAACATGAGATTTATTGTGATGTGTTTAGAATTATCAGCAATTTCTCTGTTCAGTGTTCATTCAAAATGTGGTTATATTCGGAAAGGCACAATAAACTTCATATGTTAAATTTCAATTTGAGGACAACATGCAAGTAACTTGCACATATGATAACTATAGACTTTTATGCTCACCAGTTTTTGTGGTCCTGTGAATCAGTCCACATCGCAATTCTGAGTTTTCAAAATAGCAAAAATAAATCAATAAATCATGCGTGGCTTGTCATAGTCGCTACTTTTCAAATTCTAAAGTCCTTAGAAGACTGAATTTTTAGTAGGAAACTCTGGGAACTAAAATGACATGAACTAAACTCAATGACTCATTTTCCTTGATTTTTTCATCAGGGTTTCCTCTTCTCTATTTTGCAATTCATTTTTGCTCTTCTACCACAATTCACCCTCATCACCTCAGTCTACTCCCTTCTCTTACACACACACTGTCTCATTTTTCTTTCTTTAGCTATTGTGTTAACATTTCAATACGATTTAATTATCTTTTAGTCGAGGACTCTGATGGTTTACACTACTTAATTTGGTTGCAAAAGAAATGTGTATAGCTTAGAATGTGTGTGTTTTCCTACAATGGGTCATGTACTACTGTATGTGTGCATGTTTGGTGTGTGTTAGAGACAGGGTTTTAATAGTATGTGTGCGTGTTGCTGAGGTAACTGACAGGAATGTTAGCAAGGAGAAGGAAACCCCTGTGGAAGTTTGGACTATTCGGAAAGGGTGTGTGTGCCTCTGTGTGTGTGCAGATAGAGAGCTAGGGGGAGGAACAGGTGTATATTTTTGTGTTACTCTGACTCGAGAAGATAACACATGGCCGATTTTCCCTTCTGCCAGTTATAAATGAACACGAGAGCATCTATGGGCTGTATATTGTTTGTGTGCATGGATGTGTCAATGGACTTTTAACAAGCAGAATTTGTGCTTGCAGACAGTTATCAGTCTGTATTTGTTTCATGGCCGGTGATTACCAAGCAAAACTTCTGTGCTACCTTCAGCATAGGGCTGGGTGATGGAGCTGAAAGAAGCATCATGATAGAATACTTCATTTTAGTCACTATTGATCATTATTAGGAATGTCCAGATCTGATTTTAAACATCAGGAATGGGGATTATAAAGTCATACTTAAACTGGTCTGTATCACCATGGAGCTAAGTCAGATCCTTGGTTTACGACCTATGTCACACAGGTATAGCAAAGGTGAGCACAATTTTTGGAAGGACACAAAGCTTGCAATTTTTCATATACTTTGCTTTATCAATAATCTGCAGCTTTATGAATCATAGTTAACTGGTAAGAGAAATGAGCACAGTGGACGTTTGTCCTGCACTGATATTACTGTTTACGCCAATGGACACATTATTTGGATCATAAAGGTGGCTCTGTTACATTTGCTACAGGGATTATAGTAAGTAAGTTCATCCCCGCTAGCCTTGTACACCTGAGCTCTGGACAGAGGCCATTTAGCATCACAAAAGTCTTGGTGGCTGTTACAACCCAACTGCTAGGGTCAGCTGGTTGTAACAATAACAACCAAGCCAGCCCTTAGTGGCTACGGAATCTGCGGAACACACAAAACACACAGACACAAAGAGGCACCAGGGCAAATTGGTCATACTAAATGCCAGCCGCCTGGACTGAGAATTTGGTTGTAGGATTTACTTTCTCCAGGTGTGGTGATGGCTCCGACCAGTTGGCTGAAGGTGGAGGGAACTTGGTGGCGGCCCAATCAGACAGGTCGGGAGGCAGGGAGAACAAAGGCTGGAGTGCAGGTCTTCAGCTCAAGACTCATTAGCTGAGATGACTGGCAGCTGGGGCTCTGGAGAGGCTCTCAATCCAGCCACAGATGGGTCTACACAGGCCATCTCCCCATACAAAGGCCCAAAAGAAATCCACGCCAGAAACAAGATGGTACACAATCACCTCTGCAGAAGTCATGTGCCGTAACAGTGGCCCATCGTTGACTAAACCCCTACGATGCTTTCTGCTTGCCAACTCAGTATGCCTGTAGTCCGAGTGACCGCCTCCTTGGGTCGCTATAGTATTACACTGCAAGAGGCTGTAGGGTGGAGGTGTTGAGGTTGAAGCCTCCACCAGGGTCGTGGCAGTAGAATAGTGTGATTTGGGAGGTCTTTATGGAAGCCTCAAGGAGAGTGACAGAGGGTGAAGGATGAGAGATATGATACACTGTTGTGATCTAAGGAGGGAGCACGTTTGGGATTTGTTCAGGCAACTGAACTTTGTGTTTTAATTTTTTGCCCTTCTTGGCAACTGGCATCTAATGCATTTAAATGAAACCATCAAGCATTCCATTGGACAATTTTCTTATGGCCGTTGATGAAGAGTCTATCACTTTAACATTGTTTTATTGCCCAGGTCTACTTCAGCAATCCTGTTTGGGTATGAAAGATTTCAAGTGGTCTCATAAATCTTTTAGGAGGTTACCAAGAATTTCTCTACAACAAAGTTTTGAGACGGCTCTAGCTTGGACAATGATGTGGGTATGAAAATACAAGAGTAGAAACAAATGAGTGTAAGGCAGGGAAAGGAGGAAAGATATAAGATTGTAATGTATGGAAGTGGAAGATGAAATGTAATGAAGAAGGAGAAAGTCATGGAAATGCTTTAACAAGACCATGATAGAGTTAGACATATCAATTTATTTTAATAGCAGCCCAGTATCTATTTTTTTCCCTGGGCCTCCCAAGAAAGTTAGACTGCCTATGTTGGTACGTATGTCCTTAGAGAATTAGTGCACGATTTGTGATTTCTCTTTTATTCTATGCACAGCGTGAACACATGGTACGAGAACTAGAGCCAGACACTGAAGATGCACATGGAGATAGACAATGAGACAACAAAGCTCCTGTGAGATGCAGAGAGAGATGCAGGGAGAGGCAGAGAGAATGGAATTTGTACATCTATGTACTTAAAAGAGAGGCTGATGAAGAGAGAGACTACGCAAGCGAGTTACAGACAGAGAGAAAGAGAGAGGGATTTTCCAGTCTCTTTCTGTCTCGGTGGTGTTTTATTGGCCACATGTGGTTAGGATGTCAGATCAGCCACCACAACTACACACTGACTTACTGTGTGTGTGTGTGCGTGTGCATGTGTGTGTGTGTGTGTGTGTGTGTGTAACTGCGGTCATTCTTTTGTGTGTCTGATTTTACAGAGTCTGTACGATGACAGCTTGTTTACACTGTAAATGTGTTGGTGAGTTTGTGCAACTACTTTGTGTATACTGTACTGTAATGTTCCTGCGTAAAGTTTGTGTGTGTGTGTTGTATGTGTGCACAGTATTTGCGTGCCTGTGTGTGTCAATGTGTTGGTCATCATACTGTGAATGTGTGTAAGTGATCAAAACTTCCTATCATACATCCATGTGCTTTTGAATTAGTTTCCACCGTAATCGGCTTTAAGTGCTTAACATGAAATACTGTCGTGTGTGTGTGTGTGTGTGTGTGTGTGTGTGTGTGTGTGTGTGTGTGTGTGTGTGTGTGTGTGTGTGTGTGTGTCTGTGTGTCACACAGTAAATAGGACCTGATGACAGTCCTGCCTGTGTTTTATGTGCAATATGACTTTTGTCTGTGAATCTCTTTATGTTTTCTTTTAAAATTTGTTTACAGCTGTTGATCTAATAAACGTATCGACTGAATCCATCTGTTTATCATCAGTGGGTTTTATGTTTTGAAAGTTCTTGTGTAGTTGGTACTGAGTTTCAAAGCAAATAAAGTATTGCTGCTTAAATCAATGAGTAAAAATCAAACATGGAATCATATGTTATTAATATATATTAAAAGATAACATTTTTAACAACCCCTGTAATGGGAAGAATTGTGTTAGGTAGGTACGCACCACTTAAGCACTGCTTCGGGGAACAAGTTACATTGATAATAGTGAAAACAGTTACCAGCTCAGTGTGACACTTGAATCATTTTTAACTGTGAATCGTTGGCAGTTCTATCTGTGAGGTTTCTGGTTTGTGGTGAATTCAACTCTTTGCACATCCATACTATATAGTATGCCAGAAAAACATAGGACTTAGTCTCTCCTTAAATATAGCATGTCAATGTACAATGCCAAAAATACCAACTCCTACACTCTAAAAAATGAAAAGAAGAAAAAAAACAAGTTGCAACATCTTGTAAGAAATTATCTTCAAGCAACAAAATATGCTGAGTGAGACAAAATTAACTATTGCTCTACTATCAAAGGCATGTTTTATTTACTGGTCTGAAATGGCTTGATGGTTAGCACTTTGGCCTTGCAGCTAAAAGATCCCTGCTTCGCATCCCACAGTTCCTGGGATCTTTCTGCTTGGAGTACTTTCTCTTTGGGTACTCCAGCTTCCTCCCCCAATAATAATCACATTAGCTGCACAGCATGCTGACACTAAGAATCGTCTTATTGCTGTGGTTACACTGCAATCAAAAAGAAAAGTAATCCACTGGATCTTCAGCTCGTCAGATGCATCGACTGCATTAAGACTTGTGTTCACTCTTTCCGTCAACAGAGGACATTTGGTGAGCTTTGGTCGTGACTGAGGTATTTTAGAGTTAGCAGAAGCAGCTCTAGGAAGGAAATAAACCTGGTGGACTGACAGGCAGCTGCTAATTCTGAATGGCTCACCAGGAAGCAGCAGGCAGTGGGATGACAGGATTATACAAAGTCTGAGCTGAACAAGTATTGGTTAGTTCGGTACAAATTACCACCAGCGTGAAATTCTTACCCAGTTGTGAGGGGACTTGAGGAATGGCAGAAGTAAATGTCTTCATATCTTAACAGCTTGTATTTTACAACAGCCACAGAAATGGAGCTGCACAATGGCTCGTTGGTTAGCACTTGCGCCTTGCAGCTAGAAGATCCTTGGTTTGTCTCCCTTTCTGCATGGAGTTTGCATGTCCTCCCTGTGCATGCGTGGGTTTTCTCTGGGTTCTCCGCTTCCTCCTGCCGTCCAAAAACATGCTGAGGTTAATTGGTGATTCTAAATTATCCGTAAATATGAGTGTGGTTGTCTGTCTCTATATGTAGCCCTGTAAATGACTGGTGACCTGTCCAGGGTGTCCCCTGCCTTTGCCCAAAGTCAGCTGGGATAGTCTCCAGTCCCTACCGACCCTAATGAGGATTAAGTGGTGTATAGATAATGGATGGATGGAAGCACAAAAATGTATTTTTATTGTTGGAATGGAACTTGGAATGCAGCACAAAATCAATTCACACACAAACTTGGTATGTCTGGTTATGAACGCCCTTGGTGACCTGCTCCATACCTAAACTACTGCTGAACCCAGGCTGTAAGGCTGTGGATAGAACAGATGATGTCATGGGAGGGGGGGTATTGGGGTATTCTCTCTGCTGCAGGATGTCAGGCTCTCTCTTCCATACCCCCCCCCCACTTCCTTTTTCCTGTCTCTACAGGAATTAGCTCTGTGTTCACTTCCTGACGGGAGGTCTGCTGCATTAACAGCCTGTAATAATGTGAGCAACACCACAGCGTCTGAGGACACACAAACTTTTTATCCTACACTGAACCATTTTTTTTTCTCTTTTCAAATCAGTGAAGCATAAAATCAGTTCCCTAGGATTTACAAAAAAGACGGAACTCAAACCAGTCCATTAGAAGTTCAGGACATGAAAAGGAAAACTTTAAAGGTGATGTCAAGGATAATAACCGAAACATTACTCCAGCCTTTGTGTGGGATTTAAACCTTTTGGGAGCAAACTAAATTGTGTTTTTGTTGACAATAACCTGGTGACACTCCACATCTCACAGGAAAGAAAGAATGACCTTTAACCCTAGGTGAAGCCGTCTTTACTTTTGATAGACACCAGGGCCTGACAGTTATATCTGACTTTCCTCTTTCCGTTATTATTTTTCTCTCTCTCCTGTCATTTATCCTTCCTGTTTGTTCCAATCATCTCTCCTGCATCACTCCTCCCTGACTGTATTTTCCTCTCTGCCCACTCACTCTTTTTCCCCATTCTTCCTTATTTTTTCCATGCATTACCTCCCAATCCAACCTGTCTCTCTTGGCTAAAGTAGGTGGTGCACAATCTGTTCATATTTCGGAAAAAAAGAGTGAAATAAAGCATCAACTTCAACCTTTCATGAGAGATGTCATAAAGTTTGAAAAAGAAAAACTGGTTAACAAAGGAAGCTTATACCCATTAACTCTTACTAGGATTCTAGGTTTTGCTGAGACAGCTTACACAAAGAAAGCCTGGCTATGTCAAACTTGCAGTTCACTGCTCAGGTGGTGAAATTTCTTTGGAGTTGCTTGGTAATTCATTAAAGTATCATTTTTGCCAAGTTTGTAAAAATGCTTGTAGTTGTACATTCAGCACTTTTATGTCAGACCCAAATGCAGAAATGAGAGACAGGTTGAAAAAGATTTAAAATGCTGAAGCTGATGAAAAAGCAACCAAAATCCAGAAGGTATCAGCAATACACAGAGAGCAGGCAATGGTAAACTACATCTAAAAGGGGAACAAAAACACGGGAAAGAAAATAAAGAAATTCAAGCAAAAACTAAACTGTTCGAAAAACTAATTGCACATACCAGAGGTATGCATGGACCATTAGGTAGGGAAAACTCAGACAGATAAAAATGCCAACTGGCAACTTCAACAAGAAGACACAAGACTATATGTAGCTTGTTTTAATGGAAAACGATGAGGAATATGAAAATGTATGACTGTAAAAGGCGCTGAGACGAAATTATGTGAGACAGGAATGCTGCAAGGAAACTGTTAAACGTGTCAATATATTTATTTTACTGATCAATGCAGCTGATTATTTCTAACTAAAAGCTGCACAGTAAAGTTATTAAACTTTAAACTTCATATATTTAAACACAATATTGTACTGAAGTGCATTTAGGTCTGACACTGTCCCATAATGCAGGATGTGACATTAATTTGTGGTCAAATCAATGTGAAATTAATGCTACTGATTGGATATTCTCTGTAATAAATTAATAAATAATAATAATTAATTAATAAACTGAGCAATTTTCTAATCTCTGTTCTATCAGCTACAGTACCAGCATGTAAACGTAATTCATAGCAAATCAGGACCAAACATAAAATCATATTTACGCGATTTCTGCATCACCAACTAAATACACGTTAGATTCCCATGGCAACGTGATGTATACAGTGTGTGACACTGTAACTGCTTCATTCAGTGGTTTTAGTAATATACAGCTCAAAAGGCTTACAGATATAACATATTCCCTCAGCTGAGAATCTGCATCACTCATAAAGCATGGTCAGAAAACAATTTGGTTAAAGGGAGACGCTTGTTACACCTGATTTTAATTTAAAATCTGAACATAACATGTTCCGAACCAGGTTAGCTCAACAGCAGGGTTCGGGTTAAAAAGTTACCATGGCAGATCTAGCAAGAGAGCCACCCTTGTGATACTGAAAACTCTGACTTGAAGCGCAACATACCTCATTAACCCACTGATCTGGATTCCTAGTACAGCCCGCAGGGTCGTGGCTGCTAATTCGATAAGGAGCTACCAGTCTTGGCGAACACAGTGGTTCCTGTTAGCAATCCGCTAACTTTAGTGAGAAGCTATTCATAACTTGAATCTTCGCATATTGTGTGTTAAATGTGTGTTTAGAGACACCAGTTTTGTTTAGTTAGTTCTGTGCACTATTCACTCTTTTGTATTAGTTTCTGTTACTTGTGGTGGGTGTTGCTACTGTGTTTATGTTTGGCTAGGGAGTTAGTGGTTTTGCATTTCTTTAGCCAGTTTGCGACCTCTGTTAGCCTGTGTTACGGCCCGGCTGTCTAGGGTAGTCGGTTGGTAACAAAAGAAAATAAATCCAACGTTGAGTTACGGCGTGAACGGCTGTTGTTTATTGTAGTAAAAGTAGGTTCACAAAAAAAAGGAAATACAACGAAATAATGTGTAAGTTCAATGCAAACAGGTGCTACTGAAAAGAAAAGGACAAAACATAACCTAAAGTGAACTTTACCCACAAGTTGAAGTTAACCTAGTGAAACGAATTGACAGATAATTAATCCAAAGTAACCCCTAACCAAGAAAATACAGGGCAGTAGCACTCCAATCTAACGAGTTCTGTATACATCAGAATATAACACAGGTCCATTCATACGCTGAACAATCAACGCTCAACAACTCCTATCCGGACAACTCAGCTCCTGAACTGCCACCGAATGCCACATGACCGAGCCTTTTGAGGTCCCCCTGGCACTCGGCTTGGCGGAGGTCGTCTTTCCAGGACCAATCCATCTTCAGCTCCTTGGCGGCAGGCGGGTCAAAACCATGGAGGCGTGGCGGACGAAGATGGACGACGTGCTCGCAGCTGTTGATAATAGAAATGACAACCGAGGAGGAGGAGCGCAAAGGCCCCAGGCCATAACAGCCTTCATTTGGTTTTATTTGGTTCTTTGATTTAGCAACATCTACCAGCTCTCTTTTCTTTGTATTATCACAGTTCTTTTGTGTTAATTTGCCATTGAACAGTAGATTGCTTTTCCTTAACCAATATCATCTGGTGATTTTTGTTACAACCAACTCACCCTAGAGGTTGGATCATAACAAACAGTCTCCAAAATTTCTGATCAACACTTTTACCTTATCATCTCCCGGGATAACAAGGTGTAAAGCAGGTGTCATTGTCAAATCATTGTGTTTGGAAAGTTGCAAAAAATAGTCAGATGCAGCCCTATTAAAACATCGTTCTTTCTTGTCTCCTCACTCATTGTCAAGTGTTCTCCCACTTTCAATGACGCGTGAATATCATTGATGATTTTTGAGGGTTTGTGTGCAGTTTCCCCACTTGAAAAAGGATGTTTCATCTACCCAGGTTATGAGCTGGGCTCCACTCATGAGTCAGACAGTTGCTTTCTTTTCTTCCTATTTCATTTTGCAATGATTGCAAGGTCATGGAATACAACGATGACAAATTAGGTGATAGGTTTAGTTGATAGGGTAAGTTGATAGGTTTAGTTGATAGGTTTAGGTGAAAAACCTTTAAACAAAACATGAAAGAACAATGTTCACAATATTGCATTCGGCAGATAGTAACAGCCATTCCCCATGTACAATTTCACCTCATTAGTAAATGCCACTCAATTTACCTGCATTTTAAAGAGTTGATTTTAATCACATTTTAACAAAGTTTACTCTTAACATTTCTATCAGACTTTTAAAACTATTTTATACCTTTTCATATTTTTAAAATTATTTAAAGTGCATAAAGTGACTTTTAAAGTGCATTCTTTTCCAGATCCAGTAAATAAACAAATAGAATGAAGTGCATAGTACAAACCCATCATTACGAACAGAATGAATTAACTGTTTTTTAACTTTAGCTGGAAAACCTCTAATTAGCACCAATTAGCCTGCAATCTTATTTTCAATTGAGCAATTACAAACACAGCAATTATTGGCATACAGATATAAGAAAGTTATCAACCAGCCGCTCGTGGCTGACGCCGATCTCCGTGGCTAATGCTAATGCTAACACGTTTTGCAGCGGCACACATCGGCAGGTTAAACAGTCTCCTAGATCTTTCATGATGCTGCTCTTACCGGCTGCTACTCGGATTTTTGTAGATGAAGCAGTCCTGCACAGTTTGCCGCAGATCCTCACGCTCACAGCCACTTTGTTTGAGCGAGGTCATTCATTCTCCGTTCCTCCTCAGCGCTGCGTGTGTCCCATTTTATGCTGCAGGTAGCAAACCTGCAGCCGCAGATTGGTTCCGCCCCAGCTGAGTGTAGCACCTGTTTGAATGCTTCTTCTTTCTATGAGGTTTCAGCTTCTTCTTTCTATGAGGTTTCAGCTTCTCCCAGTTTGACTTGACACTCATCTTTGTTTCTCCCTAATTTTCCTTGTAAACTCTCTCCTTTTTCTCCATCCTCTCCTCTTCATTCCCTCATTCATTTCTCTCCTCTCCTGCTATCTACCCTCCTCTCAGCCTCCACTCTGTCCTCTTCTCTGTCCATCTCTTTTCAGTGGGAGCCAAGGTGTGGGTGTTAAACCTCTGAGGTTTGCTGGTTTGGTGGCCTTGGCTTTATAGAGCTTGTGGGCTCAGATCCCCAGCAGGCCTAACCACAAACCTTGACTGGTGGAGCCCATCTATCACTGTGGAAACAGTCAAACCAGCCAATCACTGGGCCAGAATCTGAGTCAGCAGTAACCCTGAGAAAAAGTTCTGTTTTATTCTATTTTTGCAATTTGTTTATTTCCAACTGATGAAATCTTTTTTAAAAAATTATGGTCTGCAGCGGCTGATTTGTAGTATCATGTGATTATCAGCAGGCAGCTGACATATTGTTCACTTGTCATAGTTAGATTGACGCCGTGCCGCGATCTCGCAATGATACAGAAATCTTTAACAAATCCGTGGATCCAGACTATAAGCTGCATCACTCAATCTAATCAATTGGCCCTTGTGTCATTTCTGACCTTCCCTGAAAGTTTCATCCAAATCTGTTCATCCGTTGTTGAGTAATGTTGCTAACCGAGAGACGGACAAGCAGACAAACCAACATCAATCGCCACATAACTTTGCCACATTCCTTGGTGGAGTAACTAACTGCACAACCCAGAAACGTATAAGAACAATAAATACACTTTATGCTGCACTGATCCTTCATTATACAAAGATGGATGCTAAATAGAAATGACTGTGTCCTTCATGGATCCATATGTGGTGGGAACAAATAACCAAACTGTCAAATCTCACAGCATCAAGTATTGCCTGTCATTAGTAAAATACCCAAAATTCTGGTCCCCTTAGAGAACATCAATAATAAGACACTGAAACTGCAAGAAAATAAGTAAAAATTTCTTCTTTTTGGTTAAAACAGTCGATTGATTCAGACAGTACAATCCCATTACGGGGCCTGTTCCTAGTAGCTTATTAGTACGTACTAACTGGTAGTACTCTTATTCTACTTTTTCTGCAGTCAGGTTCCTCTTGTGGGATCTGTAAGGCTGAATTTGTCCTGGGTAGGAGTGCGGTGAATTTCTTAAAGGTCAAAGAATAAATCCAGGACGATGTTGATTGACACCATAGAGATTACGTTGAATAATAAATCATAAATAAAGAAATCTTGGTAGGTTCACCGATCAAATGGGTGAATCAGATCTGAAATATACACATAGTGTACCTCCCAGCTCATGTTTTACAAAGTCTGCTGTGCCCTCTTGTGGTTGAACTGAAACACTGATTTAAGGCCTTCTCAGTTGGATATGGAGTCAGAGAGTAATAATCAAAGGACAAGAAAAGCTGGTTCCTCATATGATGACATTTATTTATTTGATTTTAGTTTACTGATTAAATTCATGAATCCAATTTTCTGAATCATTGAAAATTGTCTTGGTGTAGAAATGTATGTAAATTTATGAATTTAGAGATGAATACTTCTTACCGTGTCAGTACTTTTGTTGGACAAAACACTAATTTAGTGATAAATAGTTCATAGACATGTAAAATGATTATTTTACTGACAAAATGTCTTAAATTTCCTGGGAAGTGCTTAGAATTAATTAATATTTGCTGTATCGATTTTAAAACACTCTTATTTTGCTTTTAGAGGATCAAATTTAATTAAAATTATGTCCACAATTTGGAAAAAAAGATGGGACCAAGCCAAAATTCCTAAAATGCCAGAAATGTGTTTTTGTGGTTACCATGGAGGCGACGGAATTTTTAAGGATGTCAGTGATGGACTCTGAGTCCGTCTGATTTCATCATCAGCGCTTCTTTTATTGGGAGCTGAGGTCTGATCATCCAGTTCCAAGTCTGTCACATTAAATGAAATGACTTTCAGATGTTCCTGAGTGATTCTTAATTCTTCCTGCAGGTGGCGCCACTATCTCCATACAAGCGCCGTGATTTTTAACGTGCACACCTGGAGACTAATTTGTTATAAACTACTAGTTTGTTGGCCGCAATTCTATTTTTATTTTTTAATTTGTGAGCAATCTCTGTTGCTGGTTAGTTTCAACCTGAATCCATAGAAACATGTTAAGAACCTTGTGTCAAAGCGTGCACCATACAGCAGTGTCCTCCTTCACATAAATGTTATTTAAATGTATATTTTATTAAATATAATACTAATAATATGGAAGAATATGGAAGAATGATTAAAAAGAGGAAGATGTGATGAGGGAGATTTTCAGACTGACTCAGACCTTCTGCTTTCCTCCAAACACTAATCTTTTCTGATTCTCTTGATATGGTCACTGAAATCTGTCAAATCAATCGATCAAGTTCAAGTAAGATGTGATCCTCAATTGATTTTAATGAAATCTACATAAGAGACAAGGCTGAATTTGATAATTTTTGTGGAACTGAGTGAGGCTATTTGAAGTAGGTTATGGTAAAATTTTCCTTTAATTTATCAGATAACTATTTTCCAATTGACCCATTTTTAGCCAACTAAATATGAAGTTTTTTTTTAACCACAATATCTCAAGAACTATTAAAGATAACAGCCTGAAATTTGATACTATCATTTATCATAATGTCATTGACTCAGAACAGTGGATAAGTAGACCAAACAATCTCAGATTTTTGTTGAATATAAATGTGACAATAACGTGAAGAAGAGAAGTCCTATCTTCGAGGACTTAACAACAAAATAATAACAACAATAATGATGATAAGGCAAATGTCAACTAGTGATATTTTCTGAACCACATGCAGTGCATGCTACAATATTAGAAGATAAAGCACATGGAAATTCTCGGTTAGAAAAAGTTATTTTCACTGAACTTTCATAACTGATCAAACAAGTATGACAAGCTGTATCACAAAAAATATAAGCATCACCAGGTAGCTTAATGCAAGTGGAACAGAATTCTGGACTTTCAAAGTGGTTTCAAATGCAGGATACTTAAAATACACTCTTATGTATTCATAGTAACCACATTTAAAAGATGGACTGGGGACACAACTATGAGGCTGTGTCCCAAGATTAGGAAGACATAAAACTATTGCTGCAGGTCTTACATATATATACCTATGCTGCAAATGATCATTGTACCACTTTATACTGCAGCGTACAGGCCTTTCTCACTCATCCACCACAGACAATCAAAGAAGATACACACTGGTTTTCAACACAGCCGACCACTACAGCAACAAGTGACAATAACACCTATGAGGCCCTGAGGAGAGGCCCCACAAGCAGCAACAGGACAAAGGTTACAAACTGCTTACAGTTGTTGGAAAGACAGAGTGCAAATTCTTGTGTCCAATATTGCTCAAAAAACAAATTATGTAAGAGAATAACTGCAGTGCCTAATAGAAAACCAATGGGATGTAAGGGGGATACAGAAGTAAAGTAACACTGGTTGTAATGTAATTTAGCTGACAGCTGACAATTCCGTCATCTCCATGGTAACCGGAAATACACATTGCTGGCATTTTTATGACCTTGGCCTGGTTGCCATCCTTTTTTTTTTTTTTTGTTTCGTTTTTTTTCCCAAAATACGGATGTAAATTTACTCAAATCTGATGCTCTCAGAGCAAAATAACAGAGTTTACAAATCATTACACAAATATTAATTTTAAGCGCTCACCGGGAAATTTAGGACATCATGTCCATCAAATAATCATTTTACATGGAGAAACTGTTGATGAACTCTTTATCACTAAATGTGCGTTTTGTCCAACTGACATGGTGAGAACTGTTCAGCTCTCAATTCACAACATGAATTTGAAATACTTTGACATGGAAACTTCGGGCTGGCTCATCGGCTTCTGTCTCTCTCCCTCTGCCCGGCTGGTAATCAGCGCAGAGGGAGAGCACCTGCGAGGATCCACACCTGAGACTCATCATCACCAGCTCATTAAAAGCGAGCCCCACACAGCCTTGGGTGTGGAATCGTACTGTTGGACCAGCAGTCCAAGAGAGTACCATCGGCGTGGAGCAAGAGACTGAGGCCTTGTCCACACGTAGCCAGGTATCTCACAAAACGAAGATATTTTTCTACGATTTGGCCTATCATCCACACGAAAACGCAGATTTACGTCATCAAAAACGATTCTTTTTCAAAACTCCAACCAAAGTGAAGATTTGCGAATTCTCCGTTTTATGCGTCTGCATGTGGACATCAGTAACCGGGGTTTTGCGTTTTGAAACGTCACCGCCTGCGACAAAATATGTTCTTACGTCACATATGCGACCTGTGTTTACATTCGGTAACAGTATGGATTCTCCCACAAGGTTTTTGGCGCTGTTTCTTGTACAGGCGCTTTTTACTTGCTTGTTTTTACAAGCCCAGATACTGCTCCACATTCAACAACACAGGCGAAGGACGACGTTAAGGACGGAAGCTTACTCTGATTGGATAGGATTTGGGGAACTACTGCCACCTAAAGGTCCGGCATGCTTATGAATGTGCTTAAAAACGCACTTATGCGGTTAGGTGTGGATGAAGTTTTTTTTTCAAAAAACGAGGTGGTGTGTACGTAAGTTTTTTTTTCTAGACGGAGGGGGTAGGATATTTGGTTTTACAAAAACCCTGCTACATGTGGACAAGGCCTGAGAGCTAGAGTGACTGTGAGCCTTTGTGAGCCGGCCTACGGGACTGAAGGACAGAACTGCCGGCCTCTTCCTGTGTAAACCTCCCGATAGAGGTATTGGACCCGCCCAGGCCTCCGGACAGAGGACGTGCCCCTCCACCCACGGACTGCACCGACCAGCCCTGCCCCAGTTGCCGGACTCCGGATCCGACTCACGCCGCCGCCAGCGCCGACATGTGCCTCCCCGCTGCCGAGCCCCAGAGCCCGCTGGCTTCTCCCCACTCGTATGAGTTTTGGCCTTTGTGGCAGATTATTGATTAGATTATCAAATAAAGAAATCCTGTACCTGTGTACCTGTCTGTGAGTTCTCACTTTGAGTTCTAAAATTACGCCAAGCGGTAACATCTTGTGCAATGTGAACATACTATACAGTACAAGTACAGCAATATTTTCATCACAATATTCTTACAGCACCAAGAATGAAAGTAGTCATTATGCATTATTATTATTTATATAATTATTTATGCATTAATGTGTTCATCACTTCAAGGCTGAAGCTGGTACAGGTGATTTAGTTACATTATATGGTTATTTGTTAGGTAGTTTGAGTTTTCCCACCTGTCAGTGGTTTAAACACTGTGGTCAATCAGTGCATTTGTGTATGTACATTCTGAAACCTCCGGTATTTTTCCCCCCTTGAAATCTTACAGCTTTTCCATTGGTCACAGATCTTCCTGTATCATTTTCCACCTTTGTGAAGACTGCCAAACAGATTTTTTAGGCCCGCCAGCATTTTTTTTTTAGACCTCCCCTTTGTCATGTTGTTTTATTGATGGGTTTTGTTGTTTTTACCTCAGCAATTTAAAGAAGGGAGGAAGTGTATTTTAAAGTTAATCAAAGTCAAATTAGTACACCAAAGAGTACTACCAAAGGGAAATATTTTACAATTATTTTGAACATTTTTTCCCTTTCTCTTCAGCTGTTTATGTTCAGTTGAAAAAAATAAAATGTGAAGTGTTTATAGTGTTACTTTTGTTCATAGATTGTGACAGACGTCCACGCTCAAGATCTGATTTTCATACCAAGAATGAGACTGACCAAAAGTATTATAGTAAGTGATGAATTGTGTGGCAAACAATAATAAAATACATTATAGTGTTGCAACCAAGGATTTTGTGTCACAATCAACAATTATTTGGATAATTTTCACTTTTTCTTGAATGATATTTAATGTGGTATATAAGGTGTTAGAGAATTGTAAAATGTATATCACTTTTTCCTTGAGCCATTTGTATTCATTTAAGCTGTTTAAAAGGCAAACCATTTCTCACAATGTTGACAATGAAATGACGCAAACTGGAAGTCTTAAAAACTGCCTTGAATCATAAACTGATTAACAAAATAGGTGGCAGTTTATCTCTTTCAGTTTATCGATAAGCTAATAAGCTAATTTTTTACAGCTCTACATATTTCTCATTACATATTTTTTTTTGGATGAAAGACATAAATCTTGAGGAGTGCAGATGATTACATTCCAGATACCACTTCTGAAAGAGACAGTGGTGGCAGCCTTAGCCTAAATCTAAGAGCAAAACAGCAGTCTCTTGATCATATGCTGGATATTTCTGGCTCTTTGAGTCCCATTGTCTGTGACTCCACCACTTCAGATAAAATGACTTTTGACAGTGACAGTTATAGTCTTACATCTGAACTCACTGAAGTACAGGAAGAACCTTGCTCAAGTCAAATCCTACATGACAACATAGTTGTTAATTCATATGAAAAAAAAAGATTTGAAAAGAGTGTACGGAAAGAGACATTATTGCTTGTACTGCTGTAAGCCTTATGCTAAAATGGCAAGGCATCTCAAATGTAAATATGAAGACAAATCTGATGTGGCTAAGGCTCTAAGTTTTCCAAAGAGTTCCAAGAAGAGACAAGCACAGCTAGATTATATTCGCAACAATTGAAACTATGCTCACAGTGCTTCTGTTATGGAGTCAGGAAAGGGAGAACTGGTGACGTTTAAAAGACACACTAAAGAAGCACAGGGAAATGATTTCATGCACTGTGTATACTGTCAAGCACTTAATAAGTGAAAGGTCCTCTGGCGACATATGAACACTTGGAAACTTAAACCTGGATCAATTGCCCGTAAACCAGGAAAGAACCGAGTTCAGTCCATGTGTACGTACACAATGCCTGTGTTTTCAAACATGACTAAGAAGCTATGGGGACTAATCAGTGCCATGAATCCCAGTAACAAATATATTAAAAAACAATCAAGTCATTATTGATATTGGGCAGCACTTGTTAAACATAGGAGGGTGCATCAGTCAAGAATCAACAATGTGTGCGAGAAAGGATGTGAGAAATGGGAAGGCTGATTGAAAATGCTATGAGATGCACCAGCTTAAAAAAATGGAAGCTTTCATAAATCCAAAGAAGTACACGGAGACTATCAAATCTGTCAAGGTTACATGTGGGTATGATAGCGAAACAAGTTCTTGATTCCATCACTAGCAAACAAACTTGGGAATACCCTGGTTAAAGTAAGCAAATTGTTAAAAGCTCAGGGTTTAATTTCAAACAATGAAGAGCTTGTGAAGAATGTCAGTGAGTTTCAAGAAGTACATCAGGAAAAATGGAATGAGATGATCTTGGATACAGCATTGAGGAACATCAGGGAGGCCAAATGGAACATACCCACTCTCCTGCCCTTTACCGAAGATGTCCAAAAACTGCTATTTAGATATTTTAAGTCATGGATAAACTAACAAAGCTATGGTGAGTTTGCCTATTTTTTTCAGACTTCTAGGACCTTGAGAAAGTGTGTTCCCCACAGGTGATTATCAAAAAGTTGGTCCTCATCTCACATGGAAACCCCTGTTTGTGTGTGTGCACTTGTGTTTTCAACATTGTGAAGACTAACTGCTGATGCACGACCAACATTGTGAGGGCATTTTTACTTGTGAGAACAATTTGCCCCATCCTCAAAACAAAAATGCTAGGATAGCTTCCTTGTCTAGGTCACTGCACAGGAAGAAAACCACAGTCTAAGACTGGTAGTATGTTTAAACAAAACTTCGTTGATGCCCGTGAAGAACTCATGAACAAAGATGAGTGGGATGGAGTAACTGACTGATTATAATGCTGACATTGAGAGTGAAGATGACACAGCATTGTCACCTAGTGCAACAGTAAATACCTGTGTCAAAGGAGGGAAACACAAGTAGGATAAATGACATTAATATGTATACTGCAAAAAAGCAAAAAAAAAAAAAGAACAGAGTAAAATGACACAGCATATAATAAGGACACACTGTGATGAAAAATAGGTAACCAAAGCTATATGTCTTCCACCAAGATCAAAGAAACGTCATCAAATATTAGAACAACTTCACAGAAAGGTTGATCACCCCCACAAGAGACAGGGCGAGAAAATAACATGCAGACAGCCATCACACATTGTTAATGCAGAAGATTACTTACCCTGTAACATTTGTTGTGGATGCTTCATAAAAGAGCTGAGCTATGGAGACATCAGAAAGGACGCAGACAATGAGTGCATCAGTGAATCGAAGAAGAAACAAAGAGTTCAAAGTGCTGCTTTATCTCTGCTTCCAACAGAGGGCAGTCATTAGAAAGGTTCTCCAAAGTTGTCAGCAGAATGATAATTGATGAAATGTCCTTTGAAGTAAAGAATGACCCACTAATATGTGAGTTTGGTGATAGACTGCTTGAAAACCATGGAAGTGATAGTCATATTTGTCAAAAAATGAGAGAATTTGGCAGATTTCTGCTCAATGTCAAGTCCCTTGACCACAAGGTCAAGACTCTGCAATATATTCTGGTATCTGGTAGACATGCCACCAATGTTTTCTTTGACTGTGACAGCTGTGGGATTTGCCAAGTCTAAGCACAGGTACAGGACACCATCTCTTGCTTTAATATTAGGACACTCACTCAAGGTAGCATGTGAAATTGCTATGGAACAGTATGTTAAGGCTGAGGATGAAGCAGCTACCAACAGAGTGAGGAGCTTTTCAATCTTGGTAGTTGCAGTGTGGGACCTCTACCTGCCACACCGGGCATGCACAAACTTAGAAAAGGGCAGATGGAACAAAAAGGAAATGATCCCACTCACAGAAGATGTGTTGAAGTATTATCAAGTGTTGATATCCACTGAAAAGAATGCAAAAGAGAAACTCTCAAAGGGACCTAATCCTACCACATACAAGACACTGATCGAATGCCTTCTTTCACAAGTCATTCTCTTCAACTGCTGATGACAAGGTGAAGCAGCAAAAATGCCTCTGCAGACCTAAAGAGACAGAGCTGCAGAGGAACCAAATGCAGATGTTATGCAGTGCCCCTTAAAACTGGAGTGGGATTTGAGCCACGAGTTTATAATGTTGGTGGTAAGAGGGAACAGATGTCACAAAGTGACTGTGTTTCTCAACAAGAAGATGACTAAGTCCCTTGATTTTCCCCTTGAAAAGAGGAATGAGGACAATGGCATTTTGGAAACTAATTAGTATGTCTTTGCAAGACAGAATTCAAAATCCTACCTTAGGGGTTCAGACATGCACCTGCAAGTGGGGCAAAGAGGCCAGAGACTCTGTCATCAACACAATTCAGGAAACAAGTGGCTACACTGAGCCAAATAATGAACCTGACAAAGAACACACTCCAGCTTGCAAAAATGAGCAAACTGCTCCTGGCAATAAGAGCGTGGAGCAGAAGCCTACAAAGGCAAATCTCTTGATGAGATTGATTTAGGCCTAGAGAGTAAGTGTAAACAGATTTCATGTTTATAGTGCAGTCACAGTGACTCATAGAAAATGGTATTCCTTGCTCTGCTTGCAATATAAGAATGTGAAAAGTATGAGGGGAATTTAACACTGACAAAATGCTATATTTTGTATCACAACAGTTAGTTTAACTGCAAATTGTATGAGCCGTGCAGGAGTCAAAAGTCAGTCAAAGCGACGTTGATGTCTTCAGTGAGCAATGTTTTGAACCAGCTCACGGTATGAATTAATTTACTGGATTATTGTTTCTCATTAGTGACGTGTATCATACTTGCTGATGATATTGGATGGTATGATTGGTAACAATTTTTCAGACTTTCCTTCTTTGGTATCCATGTATCTGTCACATAATGCTATGGATTTGTACATAATGCAGTTGTTCATAATGTGAAAGGGACATACTGTACATATTCATCCATGTTCTCCGTTTTAGAAGAACCAAACATTTTGAGTCAGAGGCCAACAACTGCAAGATCCTCAGATGAGGCCAAAAGGACAGGTAACCTGTTTCCTCACTCCCTTGTGTCCTTCTGCTTGACTGCACTAAGGGTGCTTTCACACCTACGTCTTTTAGTCCGCTTAAAGCGGACTGGAGTCCGCAACACCTGCAAGTACGGTTCGTTTGGGCTGATGTGAAAGCATACCAGATTTTTTTGGTTCGGACTAACGAACCGCACCGAGACCACTTTCGGGAGGTGGTCTCGGTCCGCTTCCATGTGAACTCCAGTTCGGTTCGCTCCTGGTGAGAACACAAACCTGTCTCCATTCGGACCGGCTTGATGGCGCAGCAGACTTTTTGGTCTACGGGAGCTTCCATAGCAACCTGCACAGGGAATTTTGGGAGGCGCAAAAAAACTCGCGCTAGCTAAACCACATTCTCCACAGGAGTTTGATCGAGAGCCTGCATTTACGATGAACAGGGGACAAACTTGGTCTAAAGAGGAGGTACAGTGCCTCATAGATATTTGGGCGAATGCGAGCTTCATGCTGAAACAACAGCAGTACTTGTGCTTGCTGCATAAAGCAATAACACGAATATATGGCAACAAGAACGAACAGGAGAGCATAGTTCATTGTTTACGAATAAACCGCGGTCCATGAAATAAACACAGCCTGTTGTTTTCTTCCGGGATTTTTCCCTCTTCACATGCTGCGCCAATCAGCGTACACCTACGTCATCATAAACGCCTTGTTTTGTAAACAGCGCCGCCAAACGACTGGGGGGAGATTTAACATTAATTGGAGTAGGTTCAACTGCGAAAACACTGGTGTGAATGCGAACCGAACCAGTTGAAAATAGCAACATTGTAACAACTTTTGGGTCCAAACGAACCACTCTAGCGGACTAACAGGTGTGAAAGCACCCTAAAAGTGTTTTACTATCAAACAATGTTGTTTGTCCTCAATACTTTCCTTAAGTAGTCTTACATCCAATCTTGACATTGCTAAATTTTATTGTTATAGTGATTTCAGGATCTTATCACTATCCAATGTTGGGATGGTTGTTGTGCTGTTCCACTGCAATGTGTTCGGTCAGAAACACGAGGAGATGCCACTGTAGTTTGTGGCGATAGCCAAAGTATATTATATTGAATGTATTGAGAAAGTGTACATTCACCTGACCTCCACGCCCCATCAGCCCATCTACATTCCAGCCAGTAAAATGGTTGCTTTTCCGCGCGCTGGGAGAACCGGCACTACAACTTCCTGATATCTGCTGGCCTCCAAAGCAGTATGGGGGAAAAGTCAGCGACAGATAGTTCATGGTGTTGGCCTCCCCACTGAAACCCGACAAGTTGTCCACAGTTACCGGCTACCGATTGCTGGCGCAAGCCGGATTTTCCTCGAAGGACGCCCAGCTGCAGCACAAGCATCTCCGCCACACACGTGTAACAAGAAGGATCTGTGAGTTTGGTTTACTTTCTTTTCCCTCGTTTATGTTTCATCCTCTGTTCCCAAACCGGACGGCAGCGCTTTTCTTTGAATTATTTGTTTCTTTGGAACTGAATAAACAGTCGAAACCCACTTCCTTGTTTGGATTCTTTTTTTGTGGGATTGGTTGGAAAACATGGAGCGGACTCTTTGTGTTGGACGGGTCGGACTATAAACGAAAGGGACTACGAAAACCAGGATTGGGATGTAAAATAAATAATTTGTGTTGATTATTGTAAACGTGTATTCTGCTCTTTATTTGTTGTATAGAAGGATTGTGATAGTAGGTTTGATATTGTTTCAACATTGTTTCAACATTGAACCTTTGTAGGGGCAACAGCATAATCTTTTAGTTGAACCGCTACAAGTTTGACGTCTTTATTGAGCACTGCCTCACATAAAACACATTCAGTTGAAGTCGAAAGGTATGTGTGTGTGGTTCTACAAAAGAACAAACCAAGTTTTAACAATGAAATAATCTCACTCAATATGTATACAGTAACATAAATACCAACTACTCTGTAAACTAGCCCAGCAATCTAAATAAATGCTCAAATTAAAAAGGTTACAGCCTATAATGAATTCAAACATTTAAACTCCAACACAAGAATACAATTCTACACAAACAGTCATAGTGTTTCAAGAACGCACACAACTCCAACTATGCATATTCTGTGCAGCTCTGTATCTCCCACAGCTTCAGTCTCCTCTTCACTACAGTCAGGTACACTACCAATAGCCGTAACATCCTATTGGCTGTTGGCTGAGGTGACATGAGGGGTGAGCATGTCACTCACATGGGAGAGAGGGGCAACCTGTCTCACAAAAACGCTGCAATGAATCCTTTTTACATTTATAATGTCTCACAGACTCTCTTGTAGGGTCCTTCAAATCAAAGAAGTCAAAGAGGCATTTTGAACCACTTCCAGATTCAGACGGTATGCAACTAACTTAATTGAAGGTGTGTTTTTCAGTTTAGTAGATTGTAGTTAATGCTGATCTGTTGTATTCTTCATTTTTGTAGAAGATCCACAACAGATCTCCACTCAGCAACCAGTGGATGTCCTTAAAAGAACAGAGAAAACTGGTGAAGTCCCGTTCTGTCTTCTTTTTGCTCCTAACCTTCTGCTCCTTTGTAAGTAACAGTCCTGTAGTGTTTGGTTGTCTTCTTTCCCTTTGATTTTGTATTCTTTTAATTCTATTACTGGCACATCACAGATTGTGCTGGAAAATAATTTGTTATTGCCCTTGGGATTTATTTACCACTAAGCTTTATAACTTGATCAATTACAAAATGACTTCAACTGTGTGGATACTTACAGGCATATAAATTACAAGTGACAACCGCTGGTGATGTGGATATCAAGGAACTTTGTGTCACAATTCAATAATCTTGTCTCTCGCTCCATCTCCTTTTAAAGGGTTCTCCATAAGAAAATGGACAAAGAAGACTTGGAAACCAGCTCAAGTTTCAGATGGCATGAACATCAGCAAAATGTTCATTGCAGGTGTTTTACAGTATCTAAAAGCTAATTGTACATTATGCTATAGCAGCATTTTCTTTTATTGTAGAAGAACCAGATATTTTGAGTCAAAACCCCATGACAATAGGACTCCCAGATAAGACCAAAAGGACAGAAACATATATAAACTTGTCCTGTTATTCCGTTTTGTGCCCTTCTGCTTGTGTGTAGTGATTGTCATTATAGTCATGTTCTTTATGCTCAGTACTTACATTAAGTAATTTGTCGTTCAGTCTTGACATTATAAAACCTTATAATGTTGCACTTCAATGTTGTCACTTGTCTTGTTTTGTGAATCAGCTCAAGATTCAGATGGTATGAACAAAATTTGGAGTTTACTTGTGACTTGTAACGCGATCGTCATGATTTTTGTAGACGAACCTGACATTTTTAGCCTGAGAACCACAACTGCAGGACTCTCAGATGAAGCCAGAATGACATAGAAAACAGGTAAACTCCTAAACCCTAATCTGGAACCTTGACTCTAATTTGATGGATATGAGGATGTGATAAATGTAATATATGTAGAGGTGGACTTGACTTTTCTATGTGACTGCAAGATGAGATGGACTGCAACATACCAATGATATGTGTTATTTGAATAATAATGGGTACTTTATTTAAAAAAAAAAAAAAGTGTTCTTCTGAGTCACAGAACTGGAATTGATTCTGTAGTGGTTCTCAGTCTGTCCAGTACTTTATGATCAGTTAAATCAATTTCCTAATGGAGATTTATTAGTGATAAATTCATTACAGTAATACAACTGTGTTGGTAACTCAGTAGTAATGCTTTAGAGTTATTTACACTTAGAATTTATAAATCTGTAGCCACATTTTATATTGTGAAATGATAATTTGATAATTGTACTAACATTTAGTGACAATGTTGTACCTAAATAACACTCAGTTATGGAAACATTTTTTTCTTTGAAATAACATAAAGACTAGACAGTGTAGTCACATAGACTGGGCAATAGAATCTCTCTCTCACACACACACACACACACACACACACACACACACACACACACACACACACACACACATACACACACACATATATATATATATACTGCCCAGCCAAAAAAACATTTCTTTAACAACATACATGAAATTTAACTCAGTGCATTCACAGAACATTGTGCATTTTCTTCCTATTCCTATCTCAAAATGCTGTGCTCAATGTTGTATATGTGGACAGTGTATTACATGTTAGTTTGTGTTTTAATAATAACTCTACTGAGAAAATATATATTTTGTAAATTTGCTTTTCTTCCTAAATTTTCTGAAATTGACAAACAACAAATAAACAGCACACAGGGACAAACTCCCAGTACTCTGCTTTAATGAATGTTTTGCTCAAGAAGAGAACAAGCATGTCTTGGTCTTTATAGCTTTGGAGTTACATGCAGAGGTTTCCTTAGTGGTACATTTGTCTACAGAGAAGAAGAAATAAATCACATACTCTTAAAAATGTGATATATAATCGAAAGCTGCAGGAATTTATTGTACAAAGAAGAATGAACCAACAGTAAGTAAAAATGTGACAGGAGCAAAAACTATTTAGATATTGTTAAAAAAAAAAAAACTTATTAGTTTATTGTTATTTATTATTATCATAACTGCAACCCAAAATCCCATTATAATCTATATCATCAGTATATACTTGTGCATAACTGGTTACACCGATAAATGCTTTTCATGAGCCTATGAATATGTAAAGTGGTAAAATATGCAAAATATACAACATTGATTGATTTGTGTTTAAAATGTAAAGAATTTAATTCAACAATTAGAAGAAAATTTTTTTTTCTATTAATAGTGCGATAATATATAGTCTGCAGCATGTTGCTCTAAAACTACATAGAGCCTGTTTTGTAGAAGCCAATATGCTGACAGGATGCTAAACACATATAGAAATAAAACAAAGTCAGCCTGGTGATGGAAGAATAGTCCAACATTTGATATTATCAGATGAGAGCTGAAGGTAATCTGTGGAGTTTCTAGTAACACTGTGGAGTCAAATTCTTTATGTATATTTGAGCGCCATAAAGCATATACTTTAGCATTTAAATTAACATTTTCATGCTGTTCCACTGATCTAAATGCAGCAGTGATGCACCAAGGAGTGCAGCAACATGCCACTAAATGTAGAGATGAAGAGAAGTGCGAACAAAACACTTAAAATGCTTTAAAAATCTGTTTTTCAGATGTTTTGTGTGAAGGAATTAAATGCAGTGAACAATTCCACAGGTGCCCTTAACCTCATCATATTACTACAAACATCTAATACACAACCATGTAATATTCAAACAGTTCTGCAAAGCTAATGGTAACTTTTAATAAACAATGATAAAAGTATTACATACATATGATATCTTGCCATAAAGATTCGGGTAAAATGACTATCAGTGATTCATGAGAACAAACCTGATTAAGAGACAGGTCAAGTACAGGAATGTTTAAAAAAGAAAGAAAAGTAAAGAGAAAAATATGAATTTAGAATTCACACAGATCAGTGATATTCATTACAGGAGCAAAGTTGTTATTATAATTTGCTCACTTTTTTAACAAAAAATTACGGTAGAGTTGATTGAAAATGAAAAGAATGCTTCTTTAAAAAAATATGAATAAAAAAGAAAGAAAAAGCTAACATTCCACTGTTTTTCAAAGCCTGAAATTGTAAAAGAAAAAAAAAGAACTTTACTGTCTTGGAGTGTATCGTGGGACGAGTAGTTCAGTTTTGAAACATAACCAAATCTAAGCCTGAGATCATATTTCATCACAACCAATAATTAGAGTTTTGCAAAAAAAAAAAAATTTAAATTCAGAAAAACAACGAAAATTTTATATCATTTTGAGATATGCCATAATGTTAGACTTAAACTGTAAATTTGCTGTTGTGTCCCTCAAACTGAGCCGTGTGCAACGTGTTATCGTTCTACCTAAATGGGACACAGGGCAGCATAGTTGGTTTCATGCAACAACCAGAAGCCCGGATAAACAGGCTCTCTGAACTCAGTGCGGATGGTGTAGAGGTGATCCAGTGAGTCAGAGGAGACACGGTAGAAGGACAGAGTGCCATTAGGCCAATCCAGATACACCCCAACCCTGCTGTATCCGGTGTAAGGAGCAGAGCCACTCCAAACCTTATCATCATGCATGGCATCGAGCAAGGTATTCTCTTCACCAAAATACCAGGAGATGGAATTGGCTCCAAACCCTGAGTTCTTCTCTTTCCCTTTTCTCTCAATTCTTTCGTACGTAACGGCGACACCGACTGCATCTGTGCTGCCTTTGCTCCACTCTACCTCCCAGTAATGGCGCCCAGTCAGTGCCTCTTTGCACAGAACCTGTGGACGTGGGTCGAATCTCTGTGGGAGGTCACTGTAACTCTGCAGTTCTCCACATGTTGCCTTCTTGTTTCCCTCTGACAGAGTGAGCCAGCAACTTGCTGTGTCTTGGTCCAGGGTCAGATCACAGGCATCTAATGGAGAGGACAAAACACAGTTTGTTCTTCGCCATTGACCTGCAGTTTACAATATCTTCAATTATTTTACAGAGTCTGATATTTTACATTTTCACCCTAACAATTTTCACATGCAAGTATGTTGTGGTCTTGTTTTAGACACATCTGCAGGGGTCAAAGTGACTAAATGACAGTGGCTCATGATTTGAAAATTCAAAGAAATATCACTTCTGAAGGTACACATAGATTAGAAATATATAATGTAAAATAGCATTAAACAGAAAACAATGATTTTAAGTTAAATTTGCAAGTAAAAGTTCATTGTATTTGACTTTTTAGAATCAAAGAAACATTGAATTAACAAGTATTTTAGGTGACAGTGATGCATATATAAAAACATGTGATATGAAAAGTAGATTTTCACAATTTGAAACAGAATGGCTCATTTGACAACAGTATTTTGACATTTTTACAATTACAATTTGTTTTACACGATTACATATTCTTGATTAAATGCTAAAAAGCTCCCAAAAATAAACATGATGTAGATTTAAAGCTACAGAATGAATTTTATTTTTGGAAAATTATGTTTTTCGTGTGTGTGTTCACTTGTTTGTTTTCTTCAAAGTATGTCTGTGTAGATTCTCGGTCAAGAAGGTCAATGTAATTAAGATCAATGACACCTCTCTTTTTTTGGTCTTGATAATACTCTTCATTGTGCTTTGTTCAGTTTTTTTTAGCTTCAACTGGAAATTAAGTACTTACACCAGATGAGATCTCTTCTGTTTGTTATTGTCGTCACATCAGGGATGTCGGGCTTTGAAAAATCATCAGTGATCAAAACGCCCTCCCTGTAGTGGTGGATGGTTGCTCCTTTGAATTTGCTGTTTGGAACAGCTGCCACAAGGAAACGAAACCTGCTGTTTCTGCTCAGGCCTTTGGCAAGATCATGGAAAGTTTTGGCTTTTTTTCTCATGCTGGTTAACACTTTCTGTGAGGAGTACCACTGCTCTTGTGTTGGTGGAGTGACTTTTGTAGTGCTTTCATCTTCACATGAAACTATGTAATCGGCCATCTGTTTGAGGTAGGGATCGTCACTTTCCAAGGAGGTGAATACGAAGCAGAGAACATGATCTGCTCCTGGTGTGTGAATCTCTCTGGCCAACTCAGGCTCATTCATGACCATCTTCACCATGGTTGCCTGCATTATCTGTAAATGGGACCCGATGATGCTGATTTCTTTTTCTTTTTCTTCCAACCATGTGCTCAAATTGTTCTGACTGAATGGTGACTTCTGTCTGTCATCGAAGAGTTTCTCCAGTGAAACATCATCTTCTTTGCCTGCACGAATGGCAGGAAATTTCTTCCTCATGATTTGTTGCAGTACAGCTGTGTAATCACTGCATTGGTTGTGAAATTTTTTCAGTGATTTGTAGATCTCTGGAAAATTCTCAACCACTTTGTCGTCCAGAGCATCATTGCATCTCATTTCTAGTTCACGCATCCCCTCTAGAGTGTCCTGAGCCTTCCTCAGTAGCCTCACGCAGACCTCTCCTTTCAGTTCTTTCACTGTGAAGTCAAAGTTCTTGAGTGGCGTCAGCGTGGCCTTCAATGGAACGCCAGTCTTTTCTTTCTCTCCTAACATCTTCGGAAGTTGGACATAGGCCTTAATTGCATCTTCAATTGTTGCAGGGTTACTTTCAAGAATGAAGTCTCCATAGAATTTACAGGAGAATTTCTGGGCCAGGTCGTTTTCTTCTTTAGTCAGTTTGGTGTCAACTTTTGCCTCAAAATCAAATGAAGGGATCTTCTTTATCACAGCTTGCATGCCAGCCTCAATGTTCTGAATGCTGCTGGCCTCCAACTTCTCGCTGTCAAACACAAAGAAAGCATTCGCCCCATAAAGGACGCCAGTGACGACGTGAGTTGCAGAGGTGTTATCAGGAATCACTGTTTGTTTGTTCTTGGCTTCTTGATGACTCATTGAGAGATGCTGGTAGTTGGTGGTAGCTTTGTACTGAAGTGTCACTCTGCTCTGATTCTTGAATTTCTTCTTGTCATTAAGATATTTGGCAGATCCTCCAATTTCAATCAGTCCACTCAGGAAACTGGCCTTCAGTGAAGCTTCAACACCCAGCAGAAAGGACTTGGATTCAATGGTGTCTGAGGCTGTAACTTCAAATGTGCTGCTGTGCTGAGAGACCTCATCCCTGTTCTCCTCTATAGTTTCTTTATCCCACAGAGTAAGTCCTGAAGGAAATAGAAAGCAATATAAATCAGTTTCACATCAGTTGTAAAAACAAAAAAAGGGCCTGTGATGGGCAGAGGAGCGCAACATGGAGCTGAAAATAAAGCTAAAAAAAAAAGTCTAACACAGTATTACCTGATAAAGCTGAAATCTTTTATCAACAGTATTTTATCATTTATTTGCCAGAAATTGTAAAAAAAAAATAAATAAAAATTAAGGAATCATCATATTTTCAACTTTCCAGCTGTTTTTTAACTGATCGTTTGTGATGTGCCATTCAAATGGGAAAACTATCCAGATCTCAGCTTAAAATTGTGATATTTCATCAAAATCACTTCATTCTACATGTGTCATTTAAAAGTTTGCACAAAACTGTTTCTGTATAAAATTGAAAGATTATTTAATTATGTGAATATTTGAAGCTTTTAGTCAATAAATAGTAACAAACAAGACAAACATTCAAGGATTTTTTCACTGAACTACGTACAGTCTTGGCCTGTTTTTTAAGGTTTAGGTGTAAATGAATACTTTTTTTCTGTGATTTTCCAGTTATTGTGGTGTAATTTAACAAAACAGAGAAAATCTGTAAAGCAACAGTAAATTTTAATAAATGACATGAAAACTGGTTAAAACATTTATTTTCACTGTGTAGCCACCTTAACCAATGCAATTTTCCTTATACAAATATTCACATTTTACCTGTGTACAGTTTGTCCTTGTGAGCATCATATAGCATCCCCAGACTGAAAGGTCGACCTAGTGCGGCCACCACAATCTGACCTGAAGTCATTTTCTGACCTGAAAGAAAACGACCAACATCATGTTTCAAACCATCATATTTCTGTGATGGCTGATCCACCAGTATGTGCAAGTTCATTAATCAAAATGATATCTTTAATGCTAAAATATAATTAACTCCGCCAAGGAACACAGTAATGTGACGATCAGCATTGGTTTGTCTGTCTGTCTGTTAGTTTCCGAGCAACATTACTCTAAAACGGACTAACGGATATGGATGGAATTTTCAGGGAAGGTCAGAAACATAACAAGGACCAAGTGATTAGATTTTGGCAGTGATGCGGCTTATAGTCTGGATCCAGGGATTTGTTAAAGATTTCTGTATCATTGCAAGATAGCGGCACAGCGTCACTGTAACTATGACAAGAAGTGACCACCGCGGCAGCTGCCTGCTGACGATCACATGATTGCGATCCTACTACAAATCCACAGCTGCGGACTTATTGGGACTTTTCCGTCGGAAATGACACAAAGAACAATTGATTTGATTTCATCAGTGATGCAGATTATAGTTTGGATCAATGAATTTTTTAAAGATTTCTGTATCATTGCAGATAGCGGGACTGTTCTAACAGTGACGAGATAGCAGGACCGGCATAACAGTAACAAGTGAACAGTACTTCAGCTGCCTGCTGACGATCACATGATTGCAATCCTACTAAAAATCAAAAGGTACAGACTTATCAGGCATTGGAAATTATACAAGGAATGAGCAGCCTTGGCAGAGGTATGTGCTCTCTGAGTGCTTTTCTTATTACTGTTGTTATCCAGGCATTTTCAAATTGACTGTCTTACAAGAAAGCAGAAAAAATAATAAAGTGCATTATTCTTTTTTGCTTGAGATGGTAAATTACAGTTATTTGCTTGCATTTCTGAGCAGAAAAACTTGTTTTAGTGTTTGTATGTTATTCTTGATTAATTTCTGACTTCTCAGAGAGTTCCAGAGTGCTGGCTAAAATTTGGGTATAAAAAATGTGAATTCAGTTTGAAATTCCACAGTTATGTTCAAGATGGCGAAGCACAGGAACTCACTTAGAAAGACAGAGTCCGAATTAAAGCACTTCATGATGCTGGATGGTCTTTGACACAAATAGAGCAAGACATAAAGTGTTCTTACAGTGGTCAAGTATGCCTTAGACTCGATTGCAGAGACCGGTACTTACAAAATGCACCAACGAAGAGAAAATGAAAGCTAACTGAAGCAAATGTCAGGTACCTCAAGATGTGAATTACTAGAGACAGCAGGAAGACCACTGCTGGTCTTCAGGCAGAAATTAATGCTTCTAGATCAGAATCTGAGAAAGTCTCCAGAATTACCATAAACAGAGGAAGAAGACTTAAAGGGAAGAGAAGTCATGATTGAGTCCTGCACAAACACTGGACTGTAGATGACTGGAAGAAAATACTCTACAAGGATAACTCTAAGTTTGAACTCTTCAGTCAGCATCATTGTGTTTATGACTGCAGAAAAGCTGGAGAACATTTTGATACTAGATACATTGCTTCTACGGTGAAAAATGGTGGAGATTCCATTATGGGGTTCCATGTGTGGAAACAGCATGGGCAAATTAGTTAAAATCCATGGTCCCTACTGAATTGAACGTGAATGGTTGTGGGTTCATATACCAAGAAGACAATGACCCCAAGCATACTTCAAAGTTGTGCAGAGACTATTTGGCCCAGAAAAAGGAATCTGGTGTACTGGAACTGATAGACTGGTCGAGTCAAAGTCCAAATTTGAATCCTATTGAAGTCTCTGGGAACAGTTAGAAACTATTTGGAACTCAGTAACAACAGAGACTGTCAAAAAGTGCATAAAAAAACAATGCCAGCAAGAGTGAAGGTGTTATCAGGGCCAACGGAGGTCATACAAAATTTTAAGATTTTCAATTAATATATGTAAATAAGGACTATTTAGTTGTTCCAACTGAAACAAGGTGTTGACAGATTTCTAAAAATATTTGTGTTTTCTTGTGTTTATGACAGGTGGTCTAATAAATTTGTTAAGCACTGTATACTGTATGCTAAGCATATCGTAAATGTGTTCTTTAAACTATACAATCTACAGTACAATACCCACTTGCACTGTAGATTACTTAGTTTAATCGCTTAGTGACTACAGCAATATTGAACAAATGCTATCTCTGCTTCTACAACATTATACAAAAAAACACATGAACGCTTAATGTTTTTGGAGACATCAGGCCACTGTGAATGTATTTGTTATTATATATTTTTTTAGACAATCATTTGACACTGTTAGCTTAACAATGCGTTACTCAACATAAATAAAAAATCATTTCTTATAAAGTTTGTCCTCACCTGGTGAAGTTGTGTAGATAGGCTGAGATGTGTTAGTCTCGCTGCACGTCTCACTGGAGTTTCCAGTCTGATTCTTTGCGATGTTTCATTGGTGCTTTTATCCTGCTTTATGTTGTCTGACTCCTCCTCTAACACACCCCCAACTTTTACATAACAGTTTATGATTTCATAACAAAGACAATAACAGGTCAGTTGGCTATTTACATAAAATATTCAATCTACAGTACAAGTTCCACGGAACAACCCTATCACAACTGATAATATCAAATTCTATAAACTTCTGCTTCTTTGGAAGACCTTCTGATGGAGATGCAGTGGAGGTGGTGGGTGACAGGAGGATGATGGATAAGATATCATCCCTGGTGTAGAACATGGTCTGACCTTTGCAGAACACTGTGACAGCACTGCCTGCAGCACTGTGCAGCTCATTTCATGTTTTAATAGAAACGTGGATTTCTTTTGGAGTTGCACTACTGAGTCAATGAGTTAAAAGGCCATACATTTTAAGTCTGCATCTGTCTTTTTTATGTTTGATTGTGTCAGAGGTTCCAGTTTAAATATACAGTTGTACACTTCATGATGTAAAGCCTTGTTTTGGGGTGTACTGTGTTGCATTATACAATTACATAGAGTTTGGCAAAATACGATGAACTCAATGAAATGATCATTTTGCTTAATTTCAAGGAAAATGATTTGTTTCTTTTATTTGATTAATCAGTAAAATAGTCACTAGATTATTCAGTAGAAAAATAGTCATTAGTGACAACACGAGGTAGATTTCTCTTTCTAAAATGCCTAACTCTGTTAGGATTTTAAAACTTCTCTAGTCTGAGCTTCCCAATACAGGAACCATCCTGCCACCTCACATTTCTCTGTGAGTCAAGTAGGACATGAGCATTACCAGTGGCACTAAAATCCTAATAATCAACATTAAACATTTGTAAGATTTGACAAGCAATTTTCCTTTTAGGTTAGTTTTATTTTTTACTCTTGTCACATTTCCCCCCTCTGTGACCATTTTAATTTAGTTTTGTTTGTTTTTCTTGTAAACAATAAAAAAACACTATAGCATTTGTATTTGTTTGTGTCTGTCTAATACACCCACACCTTTTGAAACACAAAACAGATTTCTCCACAAATATTTCATGATAATATTTGAGATTGTGTAAAATCTTAAGGTTGTCTGAAAACTTTTTTCCACCACTGTAATTATTTAGATGAAATATTGCCATGATAAGCTTCGTCTTGGTGAAGTCAACTGTTGATTACAGTTTCTGACTCAGATAAATGCTTCCATTGTGTTATTTTTTAAAAGAGAAATACTTTTCAGAGCTGCTGGTGGGATTTAGGGTTCAGCGTGTTTCATTTCATTCCTCAAACAATTTATTGAGTGAGTTTCTCTACGTGAAAATTTAATTCGTAATTAAACTAGTAAATACTTAACCCTCTGAACCAGAGATGATGTATATATTAAATATTTTGTCATAATCATGAATATTTTGATTGATTTGTAACCTTGTTCATCTATTTCAGTGTTGCTAAAACATTTACCTATTTTTCTAACAGGCTTAAAGCATCAGTTCAGTGTCTTCAAATGGACTTACTGCATTATTTTAGTTCAGTTTATCAATTTGTTGATTTCCATAGAACAACCTGATAACAGTTTAACATATCAAAGCGTATAATGATCTTCTTTTTCGGAAGACTATCTGACGTTGTGTGCTACCTGTTTCATGCCCTTTTTTGGGAAAGGGCATGTAAATCAGGAACATTCATGCATGCCCAGTGTTACATGAGTTGATGTTGATATCTTACACAGGAAAATGATAAACTAAGCACCAGAGCAGCGTCTCCAGCACAGGCGATGTTGATTGAAAGGGTGTCCTCCTACAAGCACTTGGGAATATGGATTAATGAAAAGCTTTCATTTAATGTACATATCTCTAATTTCTTGGGAAATTTCTATCAAAATGGTAAAGCTGATCATTCACACGGATGAAAGATTTGTAGCAAGACAGGTGTGTCTGTTTCACCTCTGCATCAACCTGTACCACACAGCGAACCAGCTGAGGAACCAACTCAGAAGGACCAAAGTGAGAAAGGCTGTAGGTCCACATGGCATCAGCTCAAGGCTCCTCAAGTCCTGTGTAGATCAGCTTTGCAGGATAGTTGAGCTCATCTTCAACATGAGCCTGAGACTGGGGAGAGTATCACAGCTGTGGAAAACA